>OX453298.1:1289559-1889559 GCA_949710035.1 Crambus lathoniellus
AAAAACAGCAACGCTATGTTAAAAATATTAAAAATCCAATATGGCGGCCAACTTTTTTCTTTGTTGGCCTATTTTTATTAAATTCGGTTTTTGGTACTATTTTGACAACAAAACAGCAACGCGGTGTTAAAAATATTAAAAATCTAAGATGGCGGCCAACTTTTTTGTTTGTGGGCCGATTTTGATGAAACTCGGTTTTTAGTACTATTTTGACAAGAAAACAGCAACGCACTGTTAAAATATTAAAAATCCGTAAGTTGATAAATTGGTATGGATAAGCTGCGTTCGGAATGATTCCGTTTCGGAATTCCGTATAAAAATTCCCTCTCTATGTGCCCAGTCTAGGTGTTATTGTTGATCGAAGTGCCCAGTCTAAGATCAATGAGAAGATATGTAGCATAGAAAGTTATTGCACACTGTTTGTTGTGTTGAGCACGAATCTGTTCTGTGGCGTTGCGCTTGTGCGAGCTGTTACTAGGGTTGCCTGCCACTGCCATTCTATTTCATTACAAAATAAGGAGATTTAATATGCGTATTCAACTGGTTCACAAAATAAATTATTTTTCTTTCTTTCTCTCTGTAATCTACAATATTAACTCAAAATTGGCAAGATAAAAGGCCTAAAAGAATACAAAATAAAATCTTGCTTTTTCAGTTTTCGAGAAAAACCTACTTCGAGAATGACGTTACCAGCTTCGGTTGTGGTTTGGTTGAAATTATTTAGCGCGATCGCCCCCCAGGAATGCAACAAAACACATTTGTTAATGAAATCTCAAATAATATATAAACATGAAACATGAATGGTTTAAACACTTTGTTAATAATTATTTTTTGTAAATTCAAGTAGTTAGGTACTTAATGAATTATATGTTGCTTTCTCCCACTAAAAAAAGGCTCTATAGCGCAAAGAAACTTTCTTCAAGATGAAGATTTGCCCAAGCTTTACAGCTTTTGCTAACACATATTTTTTTGCGATTAAATCTAATGATTGGCGAATGGGCGATTTTCTGAAAGCTCGTTTTGATTAGCTCAATAGATGGCGCTGTCCCACCTATGCAGTCACAAACAACGGAATGTAATAAAGTTTACTTCGACGCGACTTTTGTTTCATAAAACGGAACGCTTTGTTTATATTTTGATTGATTTTTGCTGCTTTGTTCTGTTGAACGTTGCTAGCTAGCTATCGTTATACCCGACGACCGACGTCACAAAACAATTGTAGTAGGTATTTTTTTAATAAAATTAGTAATTAAAGTTCCAAAAAGCGTATAAAGTTCATATCCATAAAGTTACGCGGTAGCGACCCTGTATGTATGTGATTTAGTTGGAATTGGATTATATTTTAGTATAGCGTTATTAAATAGAATGCTTCCAAGCATCTGTGCTAATTTTCGTAAGTGTATGTATGTTTGTCCACGGTCCACGAATTTCTAGAAAACTAAGGCTACGTACGCACTGGCAGGTGGCTAGCTTGGCGCCTAGAGCCTAGTGGCTTGCATTCTACTAGCGCAACTAGCTAGGCGCCAAGCGCGCAGTGCAGCCGGTCGCGAACATTCTAGAACGTTCGTTTTACCAAGGTGACTCGCTAGGCTCTAGGCGTTAGTACTGTAACGATGTCGATTCATACTAGTCATTATGGATGGTTAAAAACTCTATGATGACTGGAAACTCCATCTAGTTCTACATACTGGCCATTAATTTTATCGAATCCTATCCTGTTCTTTCAATTCAAATTCAAAATCTTCGTTTCACGTGTCCTGTTCATCATTTTTGATTCAGTTCTACTAAAATCACCAAGCCGTACAGAGCTCTCGGAGCATTACCAGTTTTTTATACCAGTTTGAGTTGTTTGTTATAGTTTTAAATAAGTGGAACCCTTGACCCTTGGAAAGGGGTAAGTTTTCATAATCATACCCACTACTTCCTACTTACCTACCTACTTTTTGTTATTCATGTATTTTTTATCTTGTTGTTACAGTTCCTAATCTTCCTAATCTTCCTATGCTTCCTATATTTTCTTTATTACTACCTTTACAATAAAAAGTCAAGTCCCTATTAAACATCATCTTTTTATTCATCTATTATCTACAAATTAAATACTGGGCGGTGACTTCCGACGTTCCGGCTAGTGTACCACTGGCCGACGAGGACGTCCCGTCACAGTACTATTATATATTCTGTGCTCTTGGCGCCAAGCAAGCCGCCTGCCTGTGCGTTCGTAATCTAAAAGTCATATCTAGACGATTTATTTTTGATTGCAATAAAGGTCATTCAGATACAAAATTATAGAGATCGTAAATACTTCGTTCAACGCCATCTAGTGAAGCTTTTTTTTAAAATGGCCTGTCGAAAAATCGCTCATTATTTACTACCCTTTGTCGTGCTGGGAACCGGCGGCGATCGAATATCTTCAATCGATGGTATGAGAAAAAAAGTTTTTGATGTAGGTACTAACAGAAGTGGGAGATTGAAATTGAAGTATTTAGAAAAAATCGACCCGTCTCACAACCAACTCCGATGGGACTCGAACCCACGACCTTTCGCTTTCCGGGCGACTGCTCAGTCGCGAATCATATTAAAAACAACTTTTAATATGGGACCAACACTGAAATCACGAAAAAAAATAAGCTGTTCCATACAAAAGTGCAAAAATATTTTATCAAAATCTTCGAGCAACGCGGGTCTCGTTGCTCGAAGATCAAAATGTATGGAACAGCTGTTTTTTTTTGCGAGTTCACTGTTGATCCCATAATAAAAGTTGTTTTTTTCATGAGTAGAATAATCCCTAAAATTATCCGGGCTGATAAAAAAAAACCCCCAATTCGTCGACAAAATCACTCTATTAACTTCCTCAATCTCGCTCGTCTAAAGACCCCAGTACAGGTTTGCCGACCATGGTCGGTGACCATGACCAATACATCGTACATTGACACTTTTGATAAAACCTTTTTAAACTTGTTCGTTCAAAAGTGTCAATGTACGATGTATTGGTCATGGTGGCGACCATGACCAATACATCGTACATTGACACTTAGTTGAGTCAAAAAATGGAGATGGGCAGCAGCGTCTCCAGTTACAAAAGGCCAATACTGCGATCGCCAATCCGCCTGCCAAGCGTGGCGATTATGGCACAACCCCCCTTTAAAATGACAACACAACCAACAAATCGGCCCCCAGTCCCCGGCGGCCCCGCTATTCCTAGCTACGGTAGCTGCTATGGTAACGGCGGGGCAGGGGGTGCTAAGAATCTCCGGGTAGGCTCCGGCTACCAACACCGACGACTCGACCTGGCAACTTACAACACGCGCACATTGAGGCTCGACGCGAAGCTCGTAGAGTTGGAAGAGGCAATAAGTAAGTTACATTGGGATATCATTGGGTTATCTGAAGTCCGAAGAGAGGGGGAGGACTCGATAACCCTGCAATCCGGTAACTTACTTTACCACCGGGAGGGCGACCAACAGTCCATTGGTGGTGTCGGGTTCATCGTCCATAAATCCCTTGTCAACAACGTGATCACCATCGGAAGTGTGTCGAGCAGGGTAGCGTACCTGATACTCAGATTATCGAAACGATATTCGCTGAATGTTATCCAGGTCTACGCTCCGACCTCGACACACGACGATGACGATGTGGAGGCTATGTATGAGGAGATCTCTAAAGCCATGCATAGCTATAAAACCCACTACACGGTTGTGATGGGGGATTTCAATGCAAAGTTGGGGCAACGTTGCGGTGATGAGCTGAGAGTGGGGCAATTTGGATTTGGGCAACGGAACGATAGAGGCCAGATGCTGGCAGACTTTATGGAGAGGGAGAACCTCTATATGATGAACTCCTTCTTTAGGAAGCCCGTAAGCCGCAAATGGACCTGGATCAGTCCGGACGGTAAAGTCAAAAACGAGATCGATTTTATCATGTCGACGAAGAAGCACATATTCAATGATGTCAGTGTGATCAACGCTGTTAAGACAGGAAGCGATCACCGTATGGTAAGAGGCACATTGAATATCGATGTCAAGCTCGAAAGATCGCGACTGATAAAATCCACGCTCCGACCAATACCAGCTCAAATTCAAAACCCCGAGTGCTTTCAGCTCGAGCTTCAAAACCGCTTCGAAGCCCTTGAGAACAGCATAGACGTGGACGATCTATACAACATGGTGGTGGATACTGTCCGTACGGTAGGGTCTTAGTACTATAAAACCCGCCGTCCCAAATTGAAGAAACTCTCCAGTCAGACTCTCCTACTCATGGATCAGAGACACGAAATGAAGCTGCAGAACTCAGCGGATGCCCATCGTTATCGGCAGCTCAATAGACAGATATCTAAGTCCTTGACGCGCGACCTTCGCCAATTTAATACCGAGCGTATTAAAGAAGCCATTGAGCGGAACAAAGGCTCCAAAGTGTTCGCGAGAGATCTGTCTATCGGGCAAAGTCAATTGACGAGGCTGAAAACGGGAAGGTAGCATCGTTTCGTCAACACCTGAAATCCTGAGGGAGATTGAGAGTTTCTATCACAAATTATATAGACTAGTGTTTCTATGGACAGCTATATTCCACGCAAACACCTGTTGAAAGCAAGGCTAAAGACCCTAGAGCCAAGCTTACCCGACACTATACCGAAGATATCCCGGACGTCAGCCTGTACGAGATTAGAATGGCTCTCAAGCAGCTCAAAAACAACAAGGCGGCGGGTGATGACGGAATCACAACAGAACTTCTAAGAGCGGGCGGTAAGCCGATACTTAAGGTCCTCCAGAAGCTCTTCAACTCTGTCATCCTCGAGGGCAAAACGCCAAAGGCATGGGGCAGAAGCGATGTGATGCTGTTTTTCAAGAAGGGTGATAAAACTATCTTGAAGAATTATAGACCCATCTCGCTTCTGAGCCATATCTATAAGTTGTTTTCGAGAGTCATTACGAATCGTCTCGCTCGCAGGTTCGACGACTTCCAACCTCCCGAACAAGTTATACAGAAGACCGAAGAGTATAACTTGCCACTTTGCTTGGCGTTCGTGGACTATGAGAAAGCCTTTGATTCGATCGAGACCTGGGCCGTGGTGCAGTCTCTCCAGAGGTGCCAAATAGACTACAGGTATATCGAGGTGCTGAGGTACCTATACCAAAACGCCACCATGTCGGTCCGATTACAGTACCAGAGCTCTAATCCTATCCAACTACAGCGAGGTGTGAGACAGGGAGATGTCATCTCTCCCAAACTGTTCACAGCTGCGTTGGAGGATATTTTTAAGCTGCTGGACTGGAAAGGATGCGGCATCAACATCAATGGCGAGTACCTAACACATCTACGGTTTGCCGATGATGTAGTTCTTATGGCTGAGACCTTGGAAGACCTGAACACAATGCTCGAAGATCTCGGTAATGCTTCGCAAAGAGTGGGTCTTAAGATGAACATGGACAAGACAAAAATCATGTCCAATGCCCATGTTGCACCCGCTCCAGTTAATGTTGGGAACATTACACTCGAAGTTGTTGACCACTATGTTTACCTAGGACAGACGGTCCAGTTAGGTAAGTCCAACTTTGAGAAAGAGATCTCTCGTCGAATCCAGCTCGGATGGGCAGCGTTTGGGAAGCTCCGACATATATTCGCGTCCGAAATACCTCAATGTCTCAAGACGAAAGTCTTTGACCAGTGTGTGTTGCCAGTAATGACCTATGGAAGTGAGACGTGGTCTTTTACTATGGGTCTCATAAGAACGCTCAAGGTCACCCAGCGAGCAATGGAGAGAGCGATGCTTGGTATTTCCCTGCTCGATCGAATCAGAAATGATGAAATCCGCAGGAGAGCTAAAACAACCGACATCGCTCGAAGGATTGCATCATTAAAGTGGCAGTGGGCGGGACACATAGCGCGGAGAACCGATGGCCGTTGGGGCGGAAAGGTTCTTGAATGGCGACCGCGTGCCGGACGACGTTCCGTGGGCAGGCCCCCTACAAGGTGGACCGACGATCTGGTCAAGGTCGCGGGAAGCCGCTGGATGCGGGCAGCGCAGGACCGATCGTTGTGGAGATCCTTGGGGGAGGCCTATGCCCAGCAGTGGGCGTCAATCGGCTGACATGATGACTTAAATAATGTTAAAATTATTTGAATTCTTTCACTTCAAGTAAAAAAAACAAAACAGAAATAGCTTCATTCGTCATTAAAAATTAAATAAAAGTACTCAGTCAAATCACTTTTTTACTTAAGTGTACACAAACGTGACGTGTACAAATCTGATCGGCAAAAAAGTTAAGAAGGTCATTAATATGTATGAGCGCGTCGCTTTTTCGTGGTCTATCGAATTTGGTCGGTTAATCAGAATACAGGCAGTTGTTTTGGATTTTAATGAATATTTACTTTATTACGAAAAATTTGATGCTGAAATTTTCAGAACATGTACTTTAGTAACAGCACTAATTATTTATTGGGCTAGGATCTAAATAATCTCTGATATCTTTATCCTGCTGATCGTCAAAGTCATGACATTGTCTGTCTCACCTTCGTGTGGGTATTATTCAAAAACGCGTAACTGTGGGATTCTCAAACTTTTTATGGTAATTAGAAATAGCAAGAAGAATAGAACACCGTTTTTGGTTTCTATATTTGTGTGGTAGTTTAGGCGCTAGAATTATTTATTTGATTTCTGAAAAAGTCTGTTTACTTCAAATCCGTTAATAATTTTTGAAATGTTTTCTGTATGTGCATACAGCACAAATTAGGCGCTACTTATATGCCTTTACTGTAAGATCGCACATCCAGTAGTTCCCGAGATCTGGGACTCAGCAAAACGTTACGCCAGCAGAAAGTCAAATATCTCCAAAACTGTAAGGCCCACAAATTTCATATTTGGCGCACATTCCTGCTAGAATCTAAGCTACCCGCCCACATAATTTTTATTTCTCTCCGATCATTAGTTTAGAATCTTCCTGCTGGAGCACCGTTACTCCAGCAGAATTCGTTTTTCCCGTTTTATTCCAAAAGTATTAGGCCCACAAATTTTTTATTTGGCGCACATTTACAGCAAATTACGCAATAACTATTCATCAAACTAGCTTCCCTCTAGAAGCTACTTTGTTGCCAGCGTAACGGACACGTCAAATCGGTTCACTCACAGCCACAGAACAATATCTCACAGCCGTCTCTATCGTCTTCTACAAGCCATGCTATGATACGGAACGGCAACATTGCTGTGAACCGGTTTACTCCTCTGAGTACTAAATCCTATGGAGGTGGCATACCTACGAAAAAGTGAGGTGTAGTAAGTCACAATGTAAGAAAATCTTGGTGTTCAATTTTAAACTACTTCTAATTGTCGTATTAATCGGTCCGTCAAAATTGGTCCAGCCGTTTCAGAGATTAGCCGGAACAAACAGACAGACAGACAAAAATTGAAAAAAAAAATCATTTTGGTATATGTACCGTATATTTAATCATATGCACGTCGTAAAAAGCGGTTATTTAATGTTACAAACAGACTCTCCAATTTTATTTCTTTGTATAGATGTATAGAAGATATGCCATCTCCATGGGATTCAGTACTCGAGGTTTTTTACTCGAGGTCGTACAGTAAACGGTGCAAACGGTGTCAAATCGGTTCGTGGTTCACATAAAACTACGTTGCCAACTTTATGCGCATGGCTTGTAGAAGACGATAGAGATGGCTGTGGCATGGCTTGTAGAAGACGATAGAGATGGCTGTGACCAAAGCCATCTTCTATCTCACTCGTTGCAGTAGGAGCGCCAGCAGCCGAGAAATAATAGCGGGCCATATGCCATGGAACAACAGACAGGCAGCCTATAAAGAAACAGCCCCTGGGGGGCTACCGCGTAACTTTATGGATATGAACTTCATACGTTTTTTGGAACTTTATGTCAATTTTATAACAAAAATAGCTGCTATCGGTTCCTTTTTTTTGTGACGTTGGGTATAACGATAGCTAGCTAGCAACGTTCATCAAAACAAAGCAGCAAAAATCAATCAAAAGAAAGAATTCAAATGACAGTTGAAGCCCATATCCATTACCATACGCAACTTTATGGATATGAACTTCATATGTTTTTCCGAACTTTAAGTGAGCCATCATCAGACGATAGGCTTTGCATATTTATCTTTCTCTATGGGCTTTGCTGACAGTTTGATATCAGTCAAGATTATTTTAACCAAATAAAATGAACCATTCATAGCGCTGCCCAACGTTTCTCTATACCGATTGGTTAGATAAGGGTTAGATAGTCATGAGCAAGTCATGAGTGATGAAATGAGGGATTTTCTGATAGATGATTAAAAAAGAAAAAAGTTAGTTCCAAAAAACTCAACAGATGGCGTTCATCAGACATGGGTTTGCTTTTTTATAATTTGCTGGCAAGGAGTCTACGTTAAGACGGTCAATGTTAAAAAAAAAACACTTGAAGAAGGGAAAAAAAAACATTTACAGGACTGAAAAGGCTTATTTACAACTCGCGGTATGGTCGGTATGGTATTGCAACGCAAAACAAGAGGAATAGAATTATTTGACATTTCTTTTCTTCCGTCAACGTCAACTTTTTTTTGGCCTTGTACCTTGCACAACATTGAAATACAAGTGTACAAGATCAGATGAGATACATGTCAGGTCAGAAACTTTTTTTTTTATTTGCTGGCAGAAAATCTATCATTGACTGATGGTTGCATGACCGTCTAATGTAGCCTAAAGGTGCGCGCAATTAATAAAATAATTTAATAATGCAATGCAATTAGTGTAGGCAATGAACAGATTCTTTGTATGGAGACCCATACACTAATTCCTCAGTCGATGAAACTTTGCTGAGTTATAAAATAGCATGAGCCATAAACTTTTAAATGATTATCCAAAAAAAAACTCACACGGAAGTTATGTATGTATACATAAATATACGAGTAATTTCTCAGTCCAAATTTATTTTACCAAATGAGTTATTTATACTAGTATGTGATACTTGATGAAAATCCAAAACTTTTTTCAAACATGAGTATGCTTGGCAAAATGGTATAATTCCGTTAAAAAGTTCGACAGAGACATTTTCAGTCCAAGTCACCCCATTTTGTTTTATTAAAATTTGGTGTTTCTGCAGGGATATTTTTTTGGATATTTCATGTTATTGTTTTTATACGTTACATGAATATGTCCGGTTAAGAAAGTTTAGACGGAGCATTTTTCCTAAAAAAGATATCAATGAAATAAAACTTTCATTAAAAAATACCTAATCTTCTATTATTATTATTTTTTGGAAATTTATACCATACTTTTAATTTATTGATACTTTATCATGATGTAAAGTTTTTTCTGGCTGAGGAATTACTGTGGGGGTCAACTAGCTTCATTGACTACACTAAATGTCAAAAATATTAAAAAATTCAAGATGGCGGCCAAATTTTTTGTTTGCTTGCCGATTTCGGTGAAATTCAGTTTCTGGTACTATTTTGACAAAAAAACAGCAACGAAATGTTAAACATATTAAAAATCCAAGATGGCGGCCGACTTTTTTGTTTGTGGGCCGATTTTGATAAAACTCAGTTTCTGGTTCTATTTTGACAAGAAAACAGCAACACAATGTTAAAAATAAAAAAGTCAAGATGGCAGCCAATTTATTTGTTTGCAGGCCGATTTCAATGAAACTCAGTTTGTGGTCCTATTTTGACTAGAAAACAGCAACGCAATGTTAAAAATATTAAAAATCCAAGATGGCGGCCAACTTTTTTGTTTGTGAGCAGATTTTGATGAAACTTGGTTTTTAGTACAATTTTGACAAGAAAACAACAACACAATGTCAAAAATTAAAAAAAACCAAGATGGCGGCTAACTTTTTTTTTGTAAGCCGATTTTGATGAAACTTAGTTTCTGGTACTATATTGACAAGAAAACAGCAACGCAATGTTAAAAATATTAAAAATCCAAGATGGCGGCCAACTTTTTTGTTTGTTGAACGATTTCGATTAAATTCAGTTTCTGGTACTATTTTGACAAGAAAACAACAACGCAATGTTAAAAGTATTATAAAATCCAAGATGGCGGCCAACTTATTTGTTTGTGGGCCGATTTTGATAAAACTCAGTTTCTGGTTCTATTTTGACAAGAAAACAGCAACGCAATGTTAAAAATAAAAAAGTCATGATGGCAGCCAATTTATTTGTTTGCAGGCCGATTTCAATGAAACTCAGTTTGTGGTTCTATTTTGACTAGAAAACAGCAACGCAATGTTAAAAATATTAAAAATCCAAGATGGCGGCCAACTTTTTTGCTTGCAGGCCGATTTCAATGAAACGCAGTCTCTGGTTCTAATTTGACAAGAAAACAGCAACGCAATGTTAAAAATATAAAAATTCAAGATGGTGGCCAAATTTTTTGTTTGCTGGCCGATTTCGATGAAATTCAGTTTCTGGTACTATTTTGACAAGAAAACAGCAACGAAATGTTAAACATATTAAAAATCCAAGATGGCGGCCGACTTTTTTGTTTGTGGGCCGATTTTGATAAAACTCAGTTTCTGGTTCGTTTTGACAAGAAAACAGCAACGCAATGTTAAAAATATAAAAATCAAGATGGCGGCCAATTTTTTGTTTGCAGGCCGATTTCAATAAAACTCATTTTGTGGTTCTATTTTGACTAGAAAACAACAACGCAATGTTGAAAGTATTAAAAAATCCAAGACGGCAGCCAACTTTTTTGTTTGCTGGCCGATTTCGATGAAATTCAGTTTCTGGTACTATTTTGACAATAAAACAGCAACGAAATGTTAAACATATTAAAAATCCAAGATGGCGGCCGACTTTTTTGTTTGTAGGCCGATTTTGATAAAACTCAGTTTCTGGTTCTATTTTGACAAGAAAACAGCAACGCAATGTAAAAATAAAAAAGTCAAGATGGCAGCCAATTTATTTGTTTGCAGGCCGATTTCAATGAAACTCAGTTTGTGGTTCTATTTTGACTAGAAAACAGCAACGCAATGTTAAAAATATTAAAAATCTAAGATGGCGGCCAACTTTTTTGTTTGCAGGCCGATTTCAATGAAACTTGGTCTCTGGTTCTATTTTGACAAGAAAACAGCAACGCAATGTTAAAAATATAAAAATTCAAGATGGCGGCCAAACTTTTTGTTTGCTGGCCGATTTCGATGAAATTCAGTTTCTGGTACTATTTTGACAAGAAAACAGCAACGAAATGTTAAACATTAAAAATCCAAAATGGCGGCCGACTTTTTTGTTTGTGGGCCGATTTTGTTAAAACTCAGTTTCTGGTTCTATTTTGACAAGAAAAGATTTTGATAAAACTCAGTTTCTGGTTCTATTTTGACAAGAAAACAGCAACGCAATGTTAAAAATATAAAACTCAAGATGGCGGCAAATTTTTTTGATTGCAGGCCGATTTAAATAAAACTCAGTTTGTGGTTCTATTTTGACTAGAAAACAGCAACGCAATGCTAAAAATATAAAAATCCAAGATGGCGGCCAAACTTTTTGTTTGCTGGCCGATTTCGATTAAATTCAGTTTCTGGTACTATTTTGACAAGAAAACAACAACGCAATGTTAAAAGTATTAAAAAATCCAAGATGGCGGCCAACTTATTTGTTTGCAGGCTGATTTTGATGAAACTTGGTTTTTAGTACAATTTTGACAAGAAAACAACAACACAATGTCAAAAATTAAAAAAAACCAAGATGGCGGCTAACTTTTTTTTTTGTAAGCCGATTTTGATGAAACTTAGTTTCTGGTACTATATTGACAAGAAAACAGCAACGCAATGTTGAAAGTTTTAAAAAATCCAAGACGGCGGCCAACTTTTTTGTTTGCTGGCCGATTTCGATGAAATTCAGTTTCTGGTACTATTTTGACAAGCAAACAGCAACGAAATGTTAAACATATTAAAAATCCAAGATGGCGGCCGACTTTTTTGTTTGTGGGCCGATTTTGATAAACTCGGTTTTTTGTACTATTTTCACAAGAAAACCGTTCTTAACACAATGTAAAAAAATACAAATGGTCAAGATGGTGTCCGTTTTTTGTTTTTGTTTCTCTCTTTTCACTTGTTAAAATGTAACAATGTTTTTATTTGAAAGCTTGAGACAGAGTCAAGTATCATCATCATCATGTTAAGTAAAAGATTTAATTTATTATTAATTTGCTTTAACACAAACACAGTAAATTACGACGTAACATCCTTCGTAATTTACTGTGTTTTTTATTTAAAAAAATAAAAAATAAGTAAATAAAATAATAATTGATATTAAGTTACATATTTCGAAAATAATGATTGTGACACGGGATGATGTTGATATATAGACGAAGGCGCTTTAAAGGTTAAGAAATATGAATCGGCTTATTTCCAATCTGAATATTTTTCTTTAACAAAACTTCAACCCCTTTAAACGTCAGGAGTAGGTCAAATTTACCTTGCAAAATTTCATGGCAGACAGACAGACAGATACAATCATAGGTAAAACTAAATAAAACATGTAATATATTTTATTTTGATACTTCTTACCCCTAAAATGCTAACCATAACCGATGAAATCTGCCACTAAGACTTGAGGTAGCTTGATATTATAGTAGGTATGCATTTTGTTTGTTTTTAATTTTAACTATAACTTCAATTTTAATTCTAATTTTATTATATAATTATTGATAAAAGTTTCATGTAATATTTAAATTCAAAACATTTTATATTGTAATACTTAATCTTAATTTTTTTTTATGTAAACTTTTTTTATTTTTCTGTTTGTTTTGTGTATTGTGTGTGATATGTTATGGGTGTTATCGCCTGAAATAAAAGGTTTAATAATATTTTTTTATTTTATTTTATTTCGCAATACACCAAAATGTACCTGCCACATTTTAATTTTGTTACAACCCTTCCGTACTTACGGAAATACCTATAAAGGCGTCGGTATCGCCTATTTTCATGGGCGTTAGCCTACTATATAAAAATTTTTGTTTTCTTGTCAAAATTGTACTAAAAACCAAGTTTCATCAAAATCGGCTGACAAACAAAAAAGTTGGCCGCCATATTGGTTTTTTAATATTTTTAACATTGCTTTGCTGTTTTCTTGTCAAAATAGTACCAGAAACTGAGTTTAATCGAAATCGGCCTGCAAACAAAAAAGTTTCCGCCATCTTGGATTTTGGAAATTGCTTTTTTTTAATAAGCGAGATGAAGATTTGCATGCACTCATAGTACAAATCCTATGCACCATAAAATATGATACTATTAATCTAATAATAAATTAAAACGTTAAAGAGGTGATAGCCCTGGAAGACGTGTCCCGAGTTACATACAACGGTGTTGTATGTAACTCGGGACAACCCTCCCCCGTCTCACCCCGCACGCCCCGCACGATTGACCTGTCTAGACGTCTCCGTCGGCCTACTGTATGAAAAGTTGCTTATTCTGTGGTAAAAGTATACTTCATATTACTTTTTGCGATTCGATTCAACTCTGCGGAGCTTGGGTATGAACTTCATACGTTTTTTTGGAACTTTAAGTCAATTTTATAAAAAACAGCCACTATTAGTTTCTTGTTTTGTGACGCCGGGTATAACGATAGCTAGCTAGCAATGTTCAACAGAACAAAGCAGCAAAAATCTATCAAGATAAGGAATTCAAATGACTGTTGAAGCCCATACCCATATCCATATGGGGCTACCGGCTAAAAAATATGGGTATATGGGTATGACTTCACAAAACAAGGAACTGATAGCGGCTATTTTCTTTATAAAATTGACTTAAAGTTCCCAAAAACGTATATGAAGTTCATACCCATAAAGTTACGCGGTAGCCCCCCAGGTGGGTATAACGATAACTAGCTAGCAACGTTCAACAGAACAAAGCAGCAAAAATCTATCAAGATAATGAATTCAAATGACAGTTGAAGCCCATACCCATATCCAGATTTCTTAGCCGGTAGCCCCCCAGCTCGGCGCGCCTAGTGGACGCAAGCCTTTAAGGGTGCGTTTACATATTGTGTTGGGTGAGCCTAGGCAAGCCATCACGAGAGGCCAGCATGCAAACGGCTGTTTGTAATAATGGCTCGCCTTGGCTCTTGTTCTCGGCAAGACATTTTCGGAGAAGTTTATTTATTCTTGCACATGGCAGCACAGCACTGAATTTAGTTAGGGCAACGTTGATTTGCATTGGCAACATTTTTAACATGGCCGCATGTTGAACGAGACGATTTTCTTTACTGTTTGCCAAAATATAGCGATACAACGTAATTTGTGAGCGGATTAATGTTCATTGCATAGCAAAAATACGATTTAGTTCGTAGCACAAATTATTGGTACGGCACCATTGGCTTGAATATAGATTTTTGCCATTGAAATTTAGTTTTCCAAAAGTGTTTATTTTGTCGGCAGTGCGATAATAATTGAAGTTTTGTTGTTGTTTCACATTAGCGGATTGAAGATGATGCATCACCCGAACATGCATCATCAGGCTATGTCGGGGCACCCGCCCCAGCACATGGCGGGGCACCAGGGCCTGCCCGGCCACCACCAAATGCCGCCCCATCAGATGCACAGAGAAAACAGGCACGTAACCCTTACTAGGTAGAGTAGCGTTCATTATTATTATTTTTGTTTTATCTTATTTTGCTGTCATCAACTACTTACTTCTTTTTGTAAAGGGGAACCACAGACTATCAGTCTGCTTGCAGTCCTAGATCGGATAGGCCGTCTACCGTTCGAGACCTCCAACGGCCACACACTAGATCGATCATTGCCTGTCGGCAATAGTCGAAAACCGGCTTTGAGGCCACACACTAGCAGTAACAATTGATAGTCGTCTGATTGTCTTGTCAGTTTTAGTTCATAGTTTCTGTCCGTATGATAACTGTCAACATTAGTCCGCGCTACCCAGCCACACACTATGCCTGCGTTTAAGCCATCAGTCCTGAACCCTCAAGGGAACTGACAGGTTCTTGCCACCAGGCGGACTGATAGTCTGTGGGGCCCATAACACACTCAATAGTTTTTTATGATTTGTTTACGGGTTTAAACAAGAGTAACGGGACTCAATGGGACATTTATTATGAAGTACATATTTTTTTACGGTGTTCTAGTTTCCTAAGTATGAGCTAATGAGGTAACTATAGTTTCATCCTGTATTATATTCCGTAGAAATATCTACAATAGTAGGTATACTAATTAGTCTTGCTATTTATTTTGCATTGACAATTTTAGTTCTCATGGTAGAGTTAGGTAGTAATTTACATTACATATACAATATTTTGTTGTGTATAATTATTTATAATGACATAAAAGAAGAAGTTGCAAAAAAAACTACTTCGAACATCAATGTTAAGTATCTCAAAAAATAGCTAAAAATATGTAGAAAAGAACATACTTTTTTATGGTCTTTAGGTACCATTACATCATTGAAAGTAAAATATTTTAGAGTGGTATTCTATTTTTATTTATTTTATTTATTCACAACGGGGTAGCGCCTATTCAGGCAGATCTAGAATCTTTGGAGCAATTTCTAAGTATGTTAGCCAGTAAGGATGACAATCAGAGGTGGGCAGTTTGTTAATAACTACTTTTAGCTATTTTTTGTGATATTTTTCTTAGCTGTGCGACGTAGGTTAACTTTATATGGAAGCTGCAACTTCTCCTTTGTAAATAATGTTTAGAAAGTTTTTCAATTAATCAATCAATCAATCATTTATTTGCTATTTAACATGGTATAAATGGTGGTACATACATTATTCAGGTCAACATGTTAAGCTAACTTAAGTATATTCAATCAATATACTTTGTTTACTTATGACAAAACATTTCTGTAAGTAGTCAAACCTCGTTATTTATTATACATAATTAATAATTAAAACACATTACTTATAATGACATATGGCTACATCATTAATATTCAGAGGAGGTCTGTGGCATTGTTAGCACATTTTGGTCTGAGATTGAAGTTAAAGTCACCTTCGCATTGGACCACCAGGGTATGGCTGACTTAAAATGTATTATAAATAAATAAATAACTTTCTACAATCACACCAATTATCTAAGTCCATCAAAATTTCATTGAGAAACTGTCATGGAAAATCCTTTTTGTAAATTATGATTGTGTTTTAATAAATTATGAAGCTTTTTAAGTACAGAAAAATGGAAAATGAAGTATTTAGAAAAAATCGACCCGTCTCACAATTCTATTCGATTTTTTCTAAATACTTCATTTTCCATTTTTCTGTAATAAAAATTGCATTGTGAATGCAAAAACTAAAAATTAAAATAAGCTTTTTAAGTGCTTCGGATGGCCCGTTAAAAGTAGGTTTCATCTGGATTTGCAGGTATTAATAACACCTAACATCTTAACAATCATATTAGTCATTGTATCAGGCAATTTTGTAACAAAGCTTTTTAACCATCATGGAATCTGTGACTGCCCATAGCTGGCCATAAGTAAAGTCACTACTTAGATTAAAAAAACTGAATCCACAAGTAGTCAATTAAAATATATTTTATTAAAAAAAATAACAAATGGTAATATAGGTAAACATTAAGATACAATGCCATGACCTTATTTAATCTATTGGAATATTGAAGGTTTATGTATTAATGTTTATGTAATTGAAATCAACCATTACCTAAAAATAATAAGCAAATATAGTAAGTAATAAAAAACCATCAAGTATCAAGACCAAAATTTTTTATATTTTTTAATCTTTTGCCCAGTTTTTTATATCCACACAACATAAGTCCAATCCACTGTCTTATACTGTAAATGAAAGTTCATTTTAAAATGAGAAATTAACTTGACTAAATCTTCATTCTTAGCAATTTAGCTGTAATATTAGTTGTATAGTAGTCGTAATTTCATTCAAACATTGGCACTGTTTAATAAAGTAATTTTGTTTTGTGTCTGATCATTGAGCGGTCGGGTATTGATATGCAAATGATGTGTAATTTGTTGATACGTCGAGGGGTCCTTGTGGCACATTTTACTGTGTATGGCCAGATAAAGGAAGGGTAATAATGATTTCGTGTCGCATAAACTGGTCCCGTAAGAGCAAACAAAGAAACATATGACCGTCGTTTCTATTGAGGCGCGGCGCCGGAGACTGCGGCCTTTCTCTTCGGTCAGACTCGTATATCACGGCCCCTGAATGAAGGAGCAGTTGCAATAACAGTGCCTCGGCCGCAGGATGCGATGCGCGCACCTTGGGAAAGTGACATGTCCTTTCACGCACAGTCGTGCGGCCGTCTTCGACGCGTAATCACGAAACTCATTCCACAACGTTCGCTTATCAATAACTCGGTGTTTCATTAATAGAAGCGTGTACTGTGCGACACCCACGATACCGCTCGGCGAGTTCGTAAGGTCGATTCAAGTCGGCGTTAGACACGAGGTACGAGGAGTCGCCGAGGGTGAATACCGTTAGAGCGGGTGCGGTGCGGTTACCATGTGGTTTGTCGTCGGCGCGTAGTGTAGGAGTGTGTGTGGTGTGCGCAGGGTGGGGCTGGGCGGGTCGGGCGTGGCGCACGCGCACGGGGCGGCGCTGGGCGCGCTGGGCGGCGTGGCGGTGCACCACGCGCCCGGCCGCGCGCCGCACGCCGGCCGCCCGCTGCACCACGCGCCGCAGCACCACGCCGCGCACTTGCCGCCGGTCAGTACCCTGTGTCTCGCATGTTGCTCTTTACACCCTTTGATCATGTAAACTCTTGATACAGCTCAGAAACTGAAGCCGCCAACGAATGCTCCATTCGAAAGTGAGCATTAGATCGCTCTCAGTAGTCATTTGACCGCCCTGCAAAACGATGCATGTGCAAAAACAATACAAAAAAAAGTGAAAAGAAGAGCTGGAATATCATATTTTCAGTCAGTATTGAACGTAAACATAATTGCATAATGAATTTAAGTCAAACATGTACTGAAACTACCTTAATTTCACCATCACCATATCTTTATCTATAACTACTAATGACAGTGCTCTTGGAATCACTTTTTCAAACGCATTTAGTATGGAATTGTGTATCTAGGGTTTATATGATCGAAGTTTACACCTGTCTACCTAGCTATTTAATAATCCCAAGTAGAAACATTAATTAAATACTTGGCCGAACTGCCAAACGGGTTTTTCCTATCATTGCATTGTGTTATGATATACAGGGTATGAAAAGAAGCTTAACGAAGCCGAGAGCCACGTATTCTGTCCATTATTACGAAGTTTTTTCTGTACTGCATACCTGGGACTCTTCTGATTACGGAGATATCATGTGTCAAAGTCAAAATATTGTAACTTTGGTTTTGACAAAAATAAATGTAAAACGTGATTAATAAACATTCGTCTAAAGAAACATTATCAGAATTATTAAAATTTCTTAGTCAAATAGGCTTATGAAATTCGAAGAAGCAATGAATATCAAGCGCAGGCAGCCACTGCCGCACACGCACACAAATACACGTGTACGTATAGCTTAAATCAGCTGTCGACTTTACGCGGGTGCACAAGTTGCACGACTCGCGGGGCACACACATGCACACTTTTTTTAATACCTAAAAATTAAAGTAGTTTCCCAGCAATTATTTTACTGAATGTTTCATTGTTTGATGTACACTATGTGTATATTACGGCTTCGTTAAGCTTCTTTTCATACCCTGTATGCATCAAAATTCTTTAAAATCTTAATTTAATGGCTGTTTCATCATATTTGATTGTTAAAAATTTGTAAAAATGTTTCTTTCGGTGCGAGGTTTTCCTCACATTGGTGAAGCAACACTGGCCTACAAGGTGAAAGTGAGCAAAATTCGACGAGTCTTGTAAGCCTTTGATAGATTAGTTGGTCAGAGCATTACGCCGGATTCCCAGGGACGCGGGTTCGTCTCCCGCCTAAAGCTACTTACGAGGCTGGTGGACTTATTCTATCACAATTTTTTAATTTCAGAATATAATGGCATTGTGAACCATAAAATAATTTAATCTCTTAAAGGAAATCTAATTGTTTAATTTTAAATGAAATTATTTGAGAGACAGCTAAAATCTCGCAAATATTGCTCTAAAATCGCAAACCGCTACGAACTTGCTATTTTAGAACAATAATTGCGATCTTTTCGCTATCGCTCGGCTTTTGCAAGTTACGGGATAAGCCCGCGCTGGTCTGCAGAGTATGACTCTGTATATCGCGTTAGCGCATATCACTGCCCAGTTAGAGACGAAACTCTTCTTTCCTTATAATGTAGTTTGGTTGAGCGTGGTTTGTTTGTGTGCGCAGCAGCAGATGAAGCCGCTGCGGCGCGCGTACGGGCCGGGCGGCGCGTACGCGGGGCTGCCGCCGCCGTACGCGCCGCCGCCGCGCCAGCCCCCGCCGCACCACCACCCGCTCGCGCACGCAGGTATACCACTAACGCCAAACATCCTGACGATCCTATTATACAGGGAGTTTTTGGCGCCATTTTGGCGGGTTAGGTTAAGTGGATATTTCAATTAATCGCAATTTTTTTTCATAGTGGACTTTGTGACTCAAGATAGGTGTGGTTTTGTGCTCCAAGTGTCTACGCAACTGGACGATGTGTGGAATGATTAAAATATGCGCTATCTCGGTAACGTGATGCCGAGTGTTTTATTGTAGTGGTGACTACCTCAGCAAGAATTACCGAGAAGACCGACTCGACATACTTGACGTTAAATACTCCAAGAAGCATTGGAATGTAACACACCTACATTGTACCGAACTCCTTCGTCAACCCTTCTATTTTAGAATCAATATTTTTACCACACTTTTATTAGCTTCACTTGTAACTAAGTCACAATGTAAGAAAATCTTGGAAATCAATTTTAACCTACTTCTAATTGTGGTATTGATTTGAAACTTTGCAAGTCTATATGAATCCGGTGACAATACAATAATTTGCTACCATCGAGCTGATCTGATGATGGAGTCAAGAGGTGGGCAATAGAACTCTTCAATGGCTGCTAGGAAACCCCTCGAGTTTAGGCTCATTTCTTTTGTTCTGATAAGACCTGTTCGTTACACTTGATGGTGAGGGTCTGATGATGGAGCAGGGAGGAAGCCAGTGGCACTTCTTAATGACCACTATGAAACCCCTCGAGTTTGGTCTCCGTTGTTTCATTCTGATGAGACTTTTTAGTCGCACTTGGTGGTTAGGGTCTGATGCTGGAGCAGGGAGGAAGTCAGTGGCACTTCTTAATTACCAATAGGAAACACCTCGAGTTCTGGCTCATTTGTTTCGTTCTGATCAGACCTATTCGCTACACTTGATGGTAAGGGTCTGATGATGGAGCAGGAAGGAAGCCAGTGACACTCCTTAATGACCAATAGGAAACCACTCGAATTTGGGCTCATTTGTTTCGTGTTGATAAGACCTATTCGTTACACTTGGTGGTGAGGGTCTGATGATAGAGTTGGGAGAAAGCCAGTGAAACTCCTTAATGGCCTCAAGAAAACCCCTCGAGTTTGGGCTCATTTTTTTCGTTCTGATGAGACCTATTCGCTTCACTTGGTGGTAAGAGTCTGATGATGGAGCAGGGAGGAAGCCAGTGGCACTTCTTAATGACCACTATGAAACCACTCGCGTTTGGGCTCATTTGTTTCGTTCAGACGAGACCTGTTCGCTACACTTGGTGGTGAGAGTCTGATGATGGAGCAGGGAGGAAGTCAGTGGCACTCCTTAATGACCACTAGGAAATCCCTTGAGTTTGGGCTCATTTGTTTCGTTCTGATGAGACCTATTTGCTACACTTGGTGGTAAGGGCCTGATGATGGAGCAGGGAGGAAGTCAGTGGCACTCCTTAATGGCAAATAGGAAACCCTTTGAGTTCTGCCTCATTTGTTTCGTTCTGATGTGATCTATCCGCTACACTTGGTGGTAAGGGAGGATGATGGAGCAGGGAGGAAGTCAGTGGCACTCCTTAATGACCACTAAGAAACCCCTCGAGGTGGACTAATTTGTTTCATTCTAATGAGACCTACTCGCTACACTTGGTGGTGAGAGTCTGATGATGGAGCAGGGAGGAAGTCAGTGGCACTCCTTAATGACCACTAGGAAATCCCTTGAGTTTGGGCTTATTTGTTTCGTTCTGATGAGACCTATTTGCTACACTTGGTGGTAAGGGCCTGATGATGGAGCAGGGAGGAAGTCAGTGGCACTCTGTAATGACCACTACGAAACCCCTCGAGTTTAGGCTCATTTGTTTCGTTCTGATGAGACCTATTCGCTACACTTGGTGGTGAGGATCTGATGATGGAGTAAGGAGAAAGTAAGGGTTCGGCTCGCGCATCTGGTAACTAATAGACTCCACTTGAATTTGTAAAACTAAATACATACAATCACGCCTTTGAGTTATAATGTTTACGGGGTGAGCAGACACATGAATGGACTGTGAAATCGATTATCAACCACCCATAGCTTGCCATTTATTAAACTAAAAAGTAAAAAATAAATATGTAGTTTAAAAAACTAAAAAACACACTTTTATAGGAACAGACTAAAAAGTGCAAAATAACCGTCTATTCAGTAACTGAAATTAAAAAGCGTGGTGCGCCCTTAGCAAAGCATGCATTCAAGTACTTAATATTGACAACGCGCACCACGCTTTTTAATTTCAGTTACTGAATAGACGGTTATTTTGCACTTTTTAGTCTGTTCCTATAAAAGTGTGTTTTTTAGTTTTTTAAACTACATATTTTTATGATACATTTTTTGACATGTTTTGACGTACAATTTTCTGGTATTGATGAATAAAAAGCTATCGAAGTAAAAGACTAGTTTCAGTTTATTAGAAGTACAATATCTTTATAAACTGCTTGCAATAAGTGGTCCTTACTTGGCCGACAACCGAATTGTTGCCAGAAACAGGGGGAGGAGTACAAAAACTATCAAGAGACCCCGATCGTTCTCGCCGAAGAGGCAGTCGCAGCGTTAGTAGATTACAGCCGGTTTTCTAACTGGCGCCGACTAAAGCGTTGCGTTGCTTACGTTTTCTTATTCTTGGATAAGTGTCGTCGGCCCTCCAGTCACATGACTCCCGAACATGAGCGCCGTGCAGAAATATTTGTACTGAAGCAGACGCAAGCTGATAGTTTTAACGAAGAAATAGCTGCCGTTCGGATGGGACGAGACATAAAGCCGCAAAGTCGACTTCGGCGCCTGAACCCATACCTCGACGAAAATGGTTTGCTACGACTGGAGAGTAGATTAGAAGCTGGAGCTGACCTGCCACAAAACTTGAAAACACCGATTATTCTGGACGCAAGGCACTATGTTGTGAAGCTGCTAATAAAACACCAGCACAAGCGACTGGGACACTACGGTACCGCAACTTTGATAAATGAGCTTCGTCAAACTTATTATATTCTACGCCTACGCAATGAAGTAAGATCACTGTTGCAGGACCACTTGCAAGATTAGGAAAGCTCGCTGTGTACAACCGATGATGGCGGGACTGCCACAGATAAGGTTGCATCATCATTGCAGGCCCTTCAGTTATTGTGGTATCGATTTATTTGGTCCCATGCACGTGACCATAGGTCGTCGTCATGAAAAAAGGTGGGGCGTTTTATTCACCTGCCTAAGTGTGAGGGCAGTTCACATTGAGCTAGCTTCCTCGCTTTCGATGGATTCGACTGTCATGGCAATTCGTCGCATGGCAGCGAGACGTGGATGGCCGAAACGTATGCACTCCGACAATGGAACGAACTTCAAATCGGCGGACAAGGAGATGAAGAAGTCAGTCCAAGATTTACTCAACAGCGTAGAGTTGAGAGAAAAAATGACAGACATGGGCGTAGAGTGGACGTTCAATCCGCCAGAAGCTACACACATGGGAGGCGTTTGGGAGAGATTGGTTCGATCGATTAAGCCGGCGCTTGCAGCGGTGTTGTTTACGAGCTCTCCTAAAGAAGAAGTCCTTACCACCTTGATGATGGAAGCAGAGAATATGGTGAACAGTCGTCCCATCACGCATGTTTCCTTAGAACCACACGAGGAGGAGGCCTTAACACCAAACCATTTCCTGCTGGGCTCGTCCAACGGAATGCCAGCTCTAGGAGCCTTCACTGATGATGACCTCACCTTAAGGAAACAGTGGAGAGTCTCTCAATGACTGGCAGATCATTTTTGGTCTCGCTGGCTACGTGAATATTTGCCATTACTCCAGGAAAGGAAAAGATGGCCAACAGATAGGGGTTATAATGAAGATGTAGGAGATCTTGTTATCATTGCAGATGCGAGTGCACCAAGGAACGTTTGGCCGAAGGGTCGAGTAGTTTCGACTATTCCGGGACGGGATGGACGAGTCCGCATGGTCGACGTGCTGACCCACGGCGGCACATTTCGTCGCCCCGTCACGAAGTTGGTGTTACTGATGAAGGCATCGGTGGAGTCGGCACCCACCTGATGATGGAACGAGGAGGATAATGTACCGAACTCCTTCGTCAACCCTTCTATTTTAGAATCAATATTTTTATGATACATTTTTTGACATGTTTTGACGTACAATTTTCTGGTATTGATGAATAAAAAGCTATCGAAGTAAAAGACTAGTTTCAGTTTATTAGAAGTACACTATCTTTATAAACTGCTTGCAATATACATTTTAATGAAAACATAAGAAACTATATTAACATACATAATACTCAAGAATTGGCAGTATGGCTTAATGTCTTCGCCTGTCCAAAAGGACGAACTTTTTTACTACTACCTATTATACAGATTCATGAGAGCTATTTCGAATCGTTTGGTGTTTTGCAGTAACAACGCCAGGGTCCAAAATGAACGGTGACGTGTACCCGGGCGTGAGCGCGGCGGCGGGCGCGGGCGTCGGCGCGGAGGGTGGCGCGGGGGGTGGCGCGGGCGCGGGCGCGGGCGGCGAGCGCGCGGCGCCGGGCGACCCCGAGGCGGCTCGCCCGGCCGCCGCCGCCGCCGCGGCCAACAGTAAAGAGAAGACTCCTATGTGCCTGGTCAACGAGCTGGCCAGGTACAATAAGGTATTATTAACCGTTTCTTTATTTATTTGCTGTTGTCTCTAATGTTGCAGATTCGATTCCCGGAAACGCAGAAAACGAACTTTCTTATATAGGAAAATTTTGAAGTGATCCAGTCCGAGAATCTACTTGCTGGGTGGGTTTTCTCTATTACAATGTTTCCTATACCTACAGAATTGCATTATGATTGCACAATAGTAGTTTATCTACCGAACTCATAGCGGAACATAAACTTTAAGAAATTTTAAAAATCCTGTTAAGTACACACTTTTTTTTTTTATTTACAATTCCCATGGCAACCAGGATTTGCCGGCCCGGAGCCAGGCTTTCTTCAACCGAAAAAAAATCAAAATACGTTTTATGCGTCAGATCGGAAATGATCGTTTAGATACATTTTATTAATAGTGGTATTTTTGTTTTCTTTTTGAAATATACTGCACATATTTGACGACCGATTTGGCGCAGGGGTAGGCTACCCGCCTTCTGCGCCAGTGGTCTCGGGTTCGATTCCCGAACAAGACAAATATTTGTGTGCATGAACATGTCTATTTGTCTTGGTCTGGGTGTTTACTATGTATATTAAGTATGTATTTACAAAAAAAAAAAAGTATTTAAGTATATATTTATCCGTTATCAAGTTTTCCATGATACAGTTTCTTAATGAAATTAAAATGGGCTTAGATAATTGGTGTGAATGTAAGAAGTTATTTATTTTATAACACTCGTGGGATGATATAAAAAAACTATACTCCCACTCACTCGTGTTTTAATACCCCTGATATGTGACAGACACACAAACTACTATTATATTAAAAAGAAATAAGTGCACTGCTATAATAAAGTAGAGCGCAGCGGTATCGTGATGGTCATTACCCTTCATATGGCTATCCCGACGACGCTGGTGTACGTGTCCCGCTTGCATTACTCCACCAAATCTGAAGACATTGTGGAGTACATGAGAGTGAAAACCAAGTTCAATCTGAGGGTCGAGCGGTTGGAGTCCCGCCACAATGTGAACTTCAACTCATTTGTGGTGAGGGTGCCGACCGATCATCTGTCGACCTTCATGAAAGAAGACTTTTGGCCGAAGGGTGTCCTGTTCCGCCGGTTTCGGGGTCGGCTACCGGACACTACATTGCGCAACACGTCGCCGCCGATTATACGTGAAAATAAATAGTTAATAATTATGTATAATATAAATGTATGTATGTTAGTCTGTAAGGTATTTATTATATGGGCCTGATTTTGTAAAATTTCATTGTGTTGCCTGAAATAAATGATTTTATTATTATTTATATTATTACGATACAGGTTTTTTTATTTCTTTAAACTTACCAAAAGTTATCTTAGGTTTAAAAAATATAAAGTTCATTTATTATGACGAAAACGTTGTATTTGTACAGATTAAGCACCAGTACCGCCTCACATCAGAAACGGGCCCGGCACACAAGAAAGTATTCACAGTAACACTCCGATTGGGTGAGACTGAGGAATACACTGCTGAGGTGAGGGGATTTTTATTTATTTTACAAAGTTCAACCGGCTAACATGTGTTTTTATCTATGGCCACTCTTTATGATATAAATTATTTTCACAAGAAAACTCTATTGAATAAAGGACATTGGCCAAATTCCATAGTACTTGGACCTCATTTTAAATGTCCATGGGCATCATAAATTTTGTATTAATCATAGACCTAATAATATCTGGATCACTTTTGTAGCTCAAGATATAATTTAAAACTTCGGGAAAGAGATATATTCCATTTTTTTATATTCTGAGGTTAGGGACAAATGATTTTACATTTCAAATCTTCCTAAATGAATTTTAATGAACACTGCCGCACTCAGAGACGTCAATTAATTTTAATTGGCATTAAATTATCATTTCTACTTTATTACTGCCCAAGGTGTACAACAGTCATGATGACATGGGCACAGCAAACTACAATAATACTCAAGAGTCAAGAATTGGCCGTATGGCTAAATGTCTTCGCCTGCCTACAAAAGGACGAATTTTTTTTACTACTCAATGATTGACATCTGTCATTTGATTACGTCAGTGACATTCCTTTACACGCAAATAATAAAATCATTCGCTTGAAATACTTTGATTGCTTGTTATTTTCTGTTTCAGTAAAGTAAAAATACTTTTTGTAAAGAGTAAACATAAAAATCACTATAATTTAAGACTTTTTTATGAAAAGTTATTTTTTTTCGATTAATGCGACGTGGGAATGTTCATGGAAGAACGTGAAATGGAATTTGCCATGGTCTTCAAAGTCTGTTGTCTATAGTGAGGACTGTTCAAAAGCTATAATTATGATTCCCCATTCATGTTATTTATTGTTACACAGCCCCTAATTTCTCTGGAACTAGAAGTTCTTGGGGCTTAACAATTGTAGTTCCAAAATTAACTAATAATGACTGAATTTATAATCTATAGCCGATTTTTGCCCATAGTCAGGTACGATTTGACCATTGTTCTTTGTGAACAGACCAAAATAGGCCTAAATGAACTTGAAAAAAGTGCGCCAAAAATACCTGATAAATTTAGAATCAGGCAGTATCTGTAGAAATGTGTCGAGTGAACGCAGCGTGATATGATAGTGGTCGGGGAGCGTATGGTCAGAGGGGTGTCACTGCGCAGTTTAGGTACGTTCGGCCGTAAGTCGTTCGCATCCCTAACCAGCGAGCGAGCTGTTTGAGACTTTCATAGAAATATAAACTCTCGCGCGTAGCTGTTTGATACATTTTTGCTTGCATGCGCGAACTTTAGGTTATTATAACAGTAGGCAAGCGACCGGAATTGGACTTTATTTTTATGCAGAAAGATTTATTTTTATTTGAATGAGTTTTCAGAGTGAGCCTTCTGTACCTTGGTACTATTATATATTCTGTGGTATGGTGCAGGGCTCGTCGATAAAGCGCGCGCAGCACGCGGCGGCGAGCGCGGCGCTGGGCGCCACGGGCTTCCCGCCGCCGCCGCCGCGCGCGCCGCAGCCCCACGCCGCGCCGCACGCGCACCACCGACACGCAGGTGACCGCCCACACACACGCGCGCATCACACCCACACACACACGCACACCCGCATACACACACACACCCACACACACCCACACACACACGCACACCGGCATACACACACACACCCACACACACACACGCACACCGGCATACACACACCCACACACACACCCACACACACACACACACACACACCGGCATACACACACACACACACACACGCACACCGGCATACACACACACACACCCGCACACACACACACACACACACGCACACCGGCATACACACACACACACACACCCACACACACACACACACACGCACACCGGCATACACACACACACACACCCACACACACCCACACACACACACACACGCACACCGGCATACACACACACACACACCCGCACACACACACACACACACACCCGCATACACACACACACACACACACGCATTATAGAACACGCTTTAACCGCCCGCACGTCGGATTTATCAGACAAGTGTGTTTTCTTGTGGTGGTCAAAAAAGTGGACGTAGGTGATATTTGATTTCCATCAATATATAAACTAGACAGGCGTACTTACTGTAGAACAAAATCAGGATTTTTTTCACTAACGGAAATGCTTGTCGGATAAAACCAACTTAAGCGGTTAAAGTTTTAATGTTAAGTAGTCCATTTTAAACAGATTCTCGCTTGGTATAAAAGGTTTCCTCAGCTTACCAAAGACATCAACGAACAACAATTGATTATCGAAAGGACCACGCAAATTTGGGGGGTGTCCCCACCCACCAGCAGTCTTCTAACTAACCTATCCTAGTTAATGCGTCTTGTCACCCTGATTACTATTTGGTATGTCGCATCCACAACAGGGTTGGACATTTCACACAAATCTAATTAGAAAACATAGAAATACTTCATTTTCCATTTTACAGTGATAAAAATTGCATTGTGAATGCAAAAACCTAAAAATTAAAAGAAAACATGTAATTAAATTAGTAAATATAGAGTTCTAGGGTATATAGGGTTTCAAAAAATCAGTTAGAACCTGCTAGATCTTTGATGTCTTCTTCTTCTTTTTATGCAATGGCGTTTTCCTTCCGTGATTTGATTTCGAGAGTATTCGTGGAAATCGTAAAGTCGTTAAAGAGTGCCCTGCCCGACGAATCCGAACAATCGCGATTCGGCGGGCGGAGCGCGCGAAGTGTGTCGACAAAATAAAGGTACAGGATCGTGAGTGTCGCAGGTGCAGTGATGCCGACGGTGGAGCTGAACGCGCTGGCGATGAAGCTGTGCCAGCCGGCGGTGTACACGTCGGTGCCGCCGGTGGCGGCGCGCGGCGGGCGGGGGCGCGCGCCCCCCGGGCCGCCGGGCGCGTGCCGGCTGGGCGTGGGCGGGGGCGGGGGCGGGGCCGTGGGGCTGGGCGGCGGCGCGCTGGTGTACCGCGTGCGCGTGGCGGTGGGCGGGCGCGCGTGGCTGGGCGAGGGCGGCACGCCGCAGGCCGCGCGCCACGACGCCGCCGCGCGCGCCCTGCGCGACCTGCGCCCCGCGCCCCCCGCGCCCCCCGCGCCCGGCGCCCCGCCCGCCGCCACGCAGCCCGCCGCCGGCCCAGACCCGGACGCCAACAACGCAGACCTCGAAAACGGTCAGTACTGCGAGTAAATTAGCTTTTTATGTAAGGAATAATGCTCGACTTTTGTAGGCTAAACGTTCTTATTGTTTAAACAAGGGACATACTCCAGGGGGTGAAAGTACCCATCAATACAAATAACTTTTACTATGGGACAAACACCCACTTGCAGGAAGCTCCATTAAAGTTAATGCTTCATTAAGTCTATTCCTGTCACTTTTCGTTGTCAAGAAATAAAAAGTGACAGCAATAGATTTAATGAAGCATTAACTTTAATGGAGCTTCCTGCAACTGGGTGAAAGTGCGATATCGCGAAAAAAATATCTGCTGTTCCATACATTTTGGCCCATTCGGTATTGCACTTTTGTATGAAAGGGCCGATTTTTTTTTCGCGATATCGCATTTGGTCCCATAGTAAAAGTTGTGATAGTAAATGGGTAGTTTCACCCCCTGAAGTATGTCCCTTGTTTAAACTAACACCCCGTATATAGTACACTGTGATGAAATCTAACAGCTGCATTATAATATGCGTGATGCAGGCGGGGCGGGTGCGGGCGAGTCGCTGGGCGAGGTGAAGTCGCCAGTGTCGCTGGTGCACGAGCTGGCGCTCAAGCGCGGGCTGGCCGTGCTGTTCGCCGTCAAGTCCGAGCGCGGCCCGCCGCACATGCGGGTGAGTGCGGGCGAGGTGCAGTCATTCTGACGTTTGGATCGCAGGACTTCTGCCGACTTACCACCCGCCAAAAGCTTCAACGATGATATTAATGGTACTATTCTTTAGTATCGCGGTTCTGACACTCACGAGTACCTGGCTGTAGCAGAACACCAAAGATGGCAAAGAAGAAGCAAAGCTTTTCCATTTTAAAAACTGTATTTCATACGCAACTCGGTTTGCATAGAGCTGCCTGCCTTCTCGGTTGATTTATGCATTAAGTAAAAACTCGTGCAAAGTTTCTACTATTACCCACAAACACAATTATTTCAATGTCAAGTACGTGGGAAACGATTGATCGCCAGCGCAGTTTCAAATAACGTTTGTCTAATCGAGCTTGAAGACAGAATAAGTATATTGATTGTATTTTTCCCCTCAAAATTTTTGACAACATACCTAGCTTGAATTCGAAAAAGTCCGTCGGCTCATCTATTATAAATGTGTCGGCAGGTGTTCGTGACGGCGTGCACCGTGGGCGAGCTGGAGACGGAGGGCGAGGGCAACGGCAAGAAGGTGTCCAAGCGGCGCGCCGCCGAGCGCATGCTGGCCGACATGCGGCGCCGCTGGGGGCCCGCGCTGCTGCGCCCGCGCGCGCCCGACAAGCGCCGCCACCCGCCCGCCAAGAAGAAGCCGCGCAACCTCATCAAGGTATGAAGGTGGCCGCCGAGCGCATGCTGGCCGACATGCGGCGCCGCTGGGGGCCCGCGCTGCTGCGCCCGCGCGCGCCCGACAAGCGCCGCCACCCGCCCGCCAAGAAGAAGCCGCGCAACCTCATCAAGGTATGAAGGTGGCCGCCGAGCGCATGCTGGCCGACATGCGGCGCCGCTGGGGGCCCGCGCTGCTGCGCCCGCGCGCGCCCGACAAGCGCCGCCACCCGCCCGCCAAGAAGAAGCCGCGCAACCTCATCAAGGTATGAAGGTGGCCGCCGAGCGCATGCTGGCCGACATGCGGCGCCGCTGGGGGCCCGCGCTGCTGCGCCCGCGCGCGCCCGACAAGCGCCGCCACCCGCCCGCCAAGAAGAAGCCGCGCAACCTCATCAAGGTATGAAGGTGGCCGCCGAGCGCATGCTGGCCGACATGCGGCGCCGCTGGGGGCCCGCGCTGCTGCGCCCGCGCGCGCCCGACAAGCGCCGCCACCCGCCCGCCAAGAAGAAGCCGCGCAACCTCATCAAGGTATGAAGGTGGCCGCCGAGCGCATGCTGGCCGACATGCGGCGCCGCTGGGGGCCCGCGCTGCTGCGCCCGCGCGCGCCCGACAAGCGCCGCCACCCGCCCGCCAAGAAGAAGCCGCGCAACCTCATCAAGGTATGAAGGTGGCCGCCGAGCGCATGCTGGCCGACATGCGGCGCCGCTGGGGGCCCGCGCTGCTGCGCCCGCGCGCGCCCGACAAGCGCCGCCACCCGCCCGCCAAGAAGAAGCCGCGCAACCTCATCAAGGTATGAAGGTGGCCGCCGAGCGCATGCTGGCCGACATGCGGCGCCGCTGGGGGCCCGCGCTGCTGCGCCCGCGCGCGCCCGACAAGCGCCGCCACCCGCCCGCCAAGAAGAAGCCGCGCAACCTCATCAAGGTATGAAGGTGGCCGCCGAGCGCATGCTGGCCGACATGCGGCGCCGCTGGGGGCCCGCGCTGCTGCGCCCGCGCGCGCCCGACAAGCGCCGCCACCCGCCCGCCAAGAAGAAGCCGCGCAACCTCATCAAGGTATGAAGGTGGCCGCCGAGCGCATGCTGGCCGACATGCGGCGCCGCTGGGGGCCCGCGCTGCTGCGCCCGCGCGCGCCCGACAAGCGCCGCCACCCGCCCGCCAAGAAGAAGCCGCGCAACCTCATCAAGGTATGAAGGTGGCCGCCGAGCGCATGCTGGCCGACATGCGGCGCCGCTGGGGGCCCGCGCTGCTGCGCCCGCGCGCGCCCGACAAGCGCCGCCACCCGCCCGCCAAGAAGAAGCCGCGCAACCTCATCAAGGTATGAAGGTGGCCGCCGAGGGCGGACATGCGGTGTAAATTTTTCATGTGACCAAATTCAAACTTTGGTCTATCAGATAAAAAAATACTTTGAGATAAAAAGAGCACTTTGCCTCACATTTTGCTGCGAGTTTTTACGTGCCAAAACAGCCCTTTTCGTGCTGGAGAGGTGAAAATATTATTACTTACAAATAGAACATTAATACAGAGAGTTAAAATCTTAGAATACATGCCTATTAATTTTCTAATTACAGTGTTTTTATCTTTTTTTTTCTTTTTTCTTTCCTTTAAATATTTAAGTTTCATCAGCCATCAGTCTGTCAGTCTGAATGGTAACACGATAATTCTCTCGCCATTTTGACTAGAATGATAGACTGAACTGACGCCAAAATTAGTGTGTAACCGATGTCATACAAAAAAAAATTATTCAGACGACTTGAGAATTTCTTCCGTTTTTTCAAGTCGGTTAAAAAGTACTACAATTGAAACACGATTGAGACATGATTGTGACTTAAAGTTAGCAGACTCGACTTCCTGGTTATTGGAACAGCGTATATTTTATTTTATTTTATTGATTATCATCTAATTTAGTACTACTGCTTAGTTTTAATCTTACCACTTATGATCCAGCCGAATAAAGTCGCTTGAGCTATGAGTTTACCATCCGTATCTTTCCTTAAGAGCATTGACGCGGTCGAACGCCGTTTTGACTCAAAATAGGCAGTTTTGAACGAGATATTTTCCATAAGAACGTAATCTTAGAAACATGCTAATTACAAATTATTGTAAACAGTAGTTTTGTCCAAAAAGTTAGTAAAAAACATTTTTCTTTTTATGGAGTAATAGTGAATACTGACAATTTTCCCAAACAGTGTTTTATAAACTTCACTTTTAACATCAATTTTGAAGTTCTAATTTTTTAACACCATTGAAAAAAATAGGAAACAAAAATTTATATGTAAATCTACATATCATTACGCAAATAGTTAGTTAAGAAATTAGTTTAATTTGTGATTATTTTCATACGATATTAAAATCCAAATAAAGTGAAGTTATAAAGAAATCACTGTTGGTAAACATGCAAAATTTACCAAAAAATTACGTCATTTTACAAAAAGTTATAGTCTTACGTAAAATAAGAACATATTATCTAAAGTTTGAATACAAAAAACCTATATAATGATGCATAATTTATTTTATATATATGTTTTTAAAGTGCTATATAACACTCTGCGCAAAAAATTTCAAATTAGTCCGCCGCTAGGCTCTTCAGAGGGAGGACGTATCGCTCGGTGCTCTGCTGTCTTCCGTTCGCTGACCTTTGCAGTGTGCTGCGTGGCGTGGTATAGTTTAAAGTGCAACCGACACGTCTTAGTACTTTCGTCTTAGTACACTCATTAGATAGGTAATTGAAAATTGTTTACTTCTATGATCATTAGTTCACTCATACACCTAATTGTATTTAACATAATTGAATATGTAATTGTAATAGAAACTGACCCTGAAAATGATCTTACAAATAGTAATGTACCTATGCCCAGCCGTGGGCGTCGTACAGCTGAATTGATAAAGTTCATTTTTTTATTTGACGAATTTATTTTTTAATAAAATAAATCAGGAGGAAAAAAAATTACCTTGACGAGTTTCTTGCCGGTTCTTCTTCAAGGTCTCCTATTCTAGGGTTTGCGAACCCATGGCGTAAATGACCGAATTACCCAAATGGGATGTTGACCTTCAACTATAAACGGTGTATAGGCACATGATTACTATCAGTGTTGACTCCATAGAGAGTGCAAAATTTTGGTAGGGTTGTTACAAGAAGTTAAAATTGTTAGCTTTCTATTAGGTATTATGAAATATTTATTTACAAATTACTTACTCTACTAAGTTTCTTTTATAAATTTTATTTATAATTTATTTTTTATGTACTATTTTCATAGAAAACAGTAACGCAATGTTAAAAATATAAAAAAATCCAATGTGGCGGCCAACTTTTTTGTAACTTTTTCGATGTAACTTGGATTTTGGTATTATTTTGACAAGAAAATAGCAACGCAATATTGAAAATGTAAAAAAATCCAAGATGGCGCCCAAATTTTTTGTTTGTTGGCCGATTTAGATGAAACTCGATTTCTAGTACTATTTTGACAAGAAAACAGCAACACAATGTAAAAAATATTAAAAAATCCAAGATGGCGGCCAACTTTTTTGATTGTAAGCCGATTTCGATGAAACTCGGTTTTTGGTACTATTTTGACAAGAAAATAGCAACGCAATGTCAAAAATGTAAAAAAATCCAAGATGGCGCCCAATTTTTTGTTTGTTCTCCGATTTCGATGAAACTCGATTTCTAGTATTATTTTGACAAGAAAACAGGAACGCAAGGTAAAAAATATTAAAAAATCCAAGATGGCGCCCAAATTTTTTGTTTGTTGGCCGATTTCGATGAAACTCGATATCTAGTACTATTTTGACAAGAAAATAGCAACGCAATGACAAAAATGTAAAAAATTCCAAAATGGCGACCACATTTTTTGTTTGTTGGCCAGTTTCGATAAAACTCGATATCTAGTACTATTTTGACAAGAAAATAGCGATGCAATGTCAAAATTTAAAAAATATCCAAGATGGCGCCCTAATTTTTCGTTTGTTGACCGATTTGGATGAAACTCGTTTTGTATAGTACAAGAAATCGAGTTTCATCGAAATCGGGTAAGAAACAAAAAATTTTGGCTCCATCTCGGATTTTTTTACACTTTTGACATTGCGTTGCTATTTTCTTGTCAAAATAGTACTAGAAATCGAGTTTCGTTGAAATCGGCCAACAAACAAAAAATTTGGGCGCCATCTTGGATTTTTTTACATTGCGTCATTAATCTTTTCTTGTCAAAATAGTACCAATTCAATTCAATTCAAATTATTTTTGCAAGTCACAGGTTAAAACGTTGTTACAAATAATAAAAGAACATGTGACGCCCTACCGACGTACCAAAAACCGAGTTTCATCAAAATCGGCCCACAATCAAAAAAGTTGGCTGCCATCTTGGATTTTAATAAAGATTAGTTAAATTCAAAATATATTTCTCAAATTTTAAAAGGCGTGGCCTGAAAACTGCTCATACGTGCTTCGCGTTGACCCTGAGCTTGTCCACTAGCTGAGCTGTCGTAAACCGGTTTTTCCAGTCAGGCCGTGTACATGACACGCCAGTGACAAGCAGCCAGTGGACACGCACACATTCCCAGCATGCTTGTAGTTGAGTAATTTTTTAGCACCGTTCTATGAAGTCGTTTCTCTGTAATACGTAGTAGTATTTTTTTACCTGTGGTATACCTAGGTCTACATCAGGTAATAAAAATGGTACCTATTCTGAAATCGGTATTTTATTTCTAAATTACGTATCGAATGGTCGGTCATACTTGAAGGACCTTATGTTAACACTTTACATAAGATGAGTAAGTAAGTACTTACATACCTTACATACACATTTGGGAAGGATTACTTTGTTATTTTAATTTTTTTGATTTTTGCATTCACAATGCAATTTTTAATATAGAAAAATGGAAAATGAAGTATTGAGAAAAAATCGACCCGTCTCACAACTAGCTCCGATGGGACTCGAACCCACGACCTTTCGCTTTCCGGGCGACTGCTCTAACCACTGAGCTACGGAGTCGTTACGAGAAGCGTCGAATTTATCCAATACTTCTTACTCGCTGTATAGCAGCGTTAATTTCATCAATGTGGAGATATTACTACCCTCACACGCGAAAGAAATACCTTTCCAGGTATTTGGCAATCGCTAAAGATGAAATTACTATTGCAAGTTATTTTAATTTTTTTGATTTTTGCATTCACAATGCAATTTTTAATATAGAAAAATGGAAAATGAAGTATTGAGAAAAAATCGACCCGTCTCACAACTAGCTCCGATGGGACTCGAACCCACGACCTTTCGCTTTCCGGGCGACTGCTCTAACCACTGAGCTACGGAGTCGTTACGAGAAGCGTCGAATTTATCCAATACTTCTTACTCGCTGTATAGTCAGCGTTAATTTCATCAATGTGGAGATATTACTACCCTCACACGCGAAAGAAATACCTTTCCAGGTATTTGGCAATCGCTAAAGATGAAATTACTATTGCAAGTTATTTTAATTTTTTGATTTTTGCATTCACAATGCAATTTTTAATATAGAAATCTTTAGCGATTGCCAAATACCTGGAAAGGTATTTCTTTCGCGTGTGAGGGTAGTAATATCTCCACATTGATGAAATTAACGCTGACTATACAGCGAGTAAGAAGTATTGGATAAATTCGACGCTTCTCGTAACGACTCCGTAGCTCAGTGGTTAGAGCAGTCGCCCTGAAAGCGAAAGGTCGTGGGTTCGAGTCCCATCGGAGCTAGTTGTGAGACGGGTCGATTTTTTCTCAATACTTCATTTTCCATTTTTCTAAGGATTACTTTATTAGTATTAGTTGGTAAACTAAAAAGTCTAATTTATGTAAACAATAAAATATTGTCTATGTAGTAAACCCATTAGATTACAGCATACACTTATGCCCTATTATGATTATGTAAGGGTAAGTAAGGATATAATATAAAAACTACACACTAAATAATATTTAAACTTAAGTTAAAAGGATCAACGTGATTAGTTTGACTATAGCACGACACCGCACGCTTGACCTTGAGCGCATGTCTGATGCGAGTGAAATTTGCTCATTTTACCTAAACTCGACGAGACGCATTTTGAGTTAACGCTCTTAACCCTTTCTTAATCACTTCCCCATACACATCAGCTCCTAATAATATATCTATCTCACCCGGAGCATGGTAATATGGATCTGCCAAAATCAGTCCTGACAAATATGAGCCATCTACATCTTCTAGTTTTTTACCTGGTAGTAAAGAAGTAATTGTTTTTAATACATACGCGTTAACTTCCACTTCTTTTCTAAAATCTGTTCTAGAGCTCAACTTTATTTTTACTGATGATGTGGATGTGACAGTTTTGTCACATCCTAACCCGGAAATCTTACTTTTGTTTCGAATCTTTTTTAACCCCAACCGTTGAACTGTTGCCTCAGTTACAAAGGATGCCTGAGACCCTTGATCAATTAATGCATGTATTGGTACCTGACTTGTATTGACAGCCTTTGCGTGTACTAACGCAGTCGGTAACAGCACCTGACCTTTTATTTCCATAGAAAAGCACGAAGTAACTTGCGCCCCATACTCATCAGTAGCATCTGATTCATTAGCACTTTCTCTAACCTTTAATTATGTTTAATATGAAGCATAGTATGATGCAAGCGTCTGCAAATTTTACAGTGAGTTGGGACTGAACAATTCCTAGCCGAGTGATTTATTCCCATGCAGTTAAAACACAACCCCTTTGTCTGCACAAATTCGCGACGTTCATCAACGTTCAATTCAAAAAACTTCTTACAATAACATATTCTATGCTCCTCTTCACAAAAAGAACAACATTGTTTATTGAAATGAAATACCTTATTCATAAAATTATTTTTAGAATTATTAACAATTTTATTACATTTAGTTGGTACCAAAAACTCTAACGCCCTATACCTATTAGTTATAAAAACTCTAAATTGATCAAAAGTTGGCAATCTATCAAATCCGATCTGACTACTAACATGTAACTCCCATTGTTTCCTAGTTTCTGCATCCAGCTTTGATGATAAAATATGTATTATCAATATATCCCAAGTGGATACATCAATTCCCAAATTTGACAATGCGTCCAAACAGTCAGTACTCGTATCCACTAAACTTTTGAGACCATTAGCATTATCCGATATCAAATCGCATTGCCCCAATAGCCGATTCAAAATACAGCTAGATAAATATTTTTTGTTATTATATCGACTTATTAAAATTTGCCATGCTCTGTCATAATTATCTCCCGACACTGGTATTTGTCGAAGTAGCTGTTCAGCTTCTCCGGACAAATATCCCTTTAAGTAATGTAGTTTCTGGACTTTATCTAAATTACTATTGGAATGAATTAGAGAAACATACAAATCACGAAACGTAGGCCATTCCGTGTAAGTCCCCGAAAATACAGGAATATTGATCTTGGGCAATTTAAATAAACTACTTCCGCCGTGAAAATTGACACTTGCACCTTCACTAACAGATGCAGAAACAGAAACAGATTTAAAACTTAATAACACAGTTTTTAATTCCGACTTATATGCAATATATACATCTTCAGTATTAACATAAACATCTTTAACTAAATATTCCCCTGCAGCTTTTTCATCATAACTTATTAAAATTTGATTATGAGTGCTCATAAACAACTTCCACAAATCCTCTAAGCTTTCGAGTCTACTTCGTACATAAGTGACAGTCAACCTTTCTTTGGGCGACTTTTTAAAATTACTTAAACCCCTTTCAATTTTGTTTTGTATGTCTACTTGAACCCGTAATAAACCCTCCATAATGTTTGAAGAATAACAAATTACTTAATAAAGACACAAACAACCGCGAAGATACATCAATTCAAATATTTACAAACTAACACAGATAAAATAAGCACATAAAAGTCAAACAAAAGAAACAAAACTCAAATATCTGCCAAAATTCTTCAATGTCCAAATGAACAACTCCAAAAATATTGTAAGTGTTAATAAATTTTACACTGTGACCAAAATCGGGCATAGGTTCCCCGTCGGTTCACTTTTTGTAAAACTATTCTAAGTCCTTAATTATTTACACTAAAATTATTCTAAGTCCATTTAGCTTCAATTTTTTTTAAAGTTATTTCTTCCATACAAATAGAGTTCTAATTCCTTTAACACGATAACTTCCTATCACATAAAACACAAATTGTACTCACAGTTTCACTTCACTTATTACCGGCACCTCCCGCAGCGCGTCACCCGCGCGCTGCTGCAGTGTTGACCGTGCTGCACGCCACCCGTGCTGCTGCCACCCGCCACTGCTGCCCGACGCTGCCGCTGTCGGTGTCGGTGTCTGCTTCCGCTTCTGCCACAGGCTTCTGCTGCGCTCTCGAATCCGCCCGCCCTTGACACAATCCACTGCCCTTGGGTGCAAGCTTTTTTCTCCGCTTGACCGGAGACCTGAAAAATTTACCGAATATCAAACGTATGAATCCGGCTCGAAGGACCATTTTGTACGTGACAAAACCCAGGTCCCGAGGGAGAGCAAGCAAAACACACAACGTTTCAGTACATAAGTGTTTAAATTAAACTAAAATGGGAATTAACTAGGTATAGAAAATCTGGTTTTCTTGTTGACGTTTTTTATTGACACTGTATTGGCAGGCATGACATTCATTCTTAAAGATTAGTATATCTACCTAGCTATTGAAGAAAGAGGTTTACTTTCAAACATTACCGCCCCCCAAGGACGACTATAGGAGTCCTTACCCTGACATGAGAAAAATGAACTTAGACCCAACTAAACATGAGAAGTAAACAAAAACAAACAAGACATCTCACTTACAAATAACTCTACAATTAATCTAAAACTCATTGTTCGATTGGTAAAGGACAAATTTTAGTAATAGGGCGTTTAAAAAGATTATTTTTATATTTTATAGTAACAACCCTCGTAAGACCATCTGCCCCAGGGTGTTTTTCCACAATTCTACCCATCAACCATTTCCCTGGTGGAAGTCTCTCGTCTTTCACTAGAACAACTGTACCAATTTCAGGTTCTGATTGTGCATTCGACCATTTATGTCTATTTTGGAGAGTGGTAAGATATTCAAAACTCCAACGAGACCACAAATTTTGGATCATTTTCTGAATCATTTTCCAACGACTTAATCGCGAAATATTTACATCAGAGAGACTTTCTTCAGGAACATTAATCGGAGCTTGTCCTATCAAGAAATGTCCAGGCGTGATTGGAGGTTCATCATCTATAGAAGAACTAATGGGTGTTAACGGACGAGAGTTTACACAAGCTTCGACTTGCGACAAAAGCGTAGCATATTCTTCGAAAGTAAGCAAAGTCAACCCAATCACACGTTTTAAGTGACTCTTAATCGACTTGACACCGGCCTCCCAAAGTTCTCCAAAGTGAGGTGACCCAGGTGGAATAAAATGCCAGGTAGTCTTGTCATTCGCGAGCAATTCAGCTTTTTCTCCAATAACGGCTGACTTTCGATTTTTAAACATAATATCTAATTCTTTGGATGCCCCAACAAAATCAGTAGCGCAATCGCTCCATAAATTGCTACAATAGCCGCGTCTAGAAACAAAGCGGTGAAATGCAGCGATAAATGCCGCAGTAGACAAATCACTTACTAATTCTAAATGAATTGCTTTAGTAACTGTACAAACAAATATACAAATATAGGCTTTACAAGTACGTTGACATCGACCAGGATATAATTTTAAAGTTAATGGCCCTGCATAGTCAACGCCTGAGTTAAGAAAAGGTTTGCTCGGAGTTACCCGAAATGCTGGTAATTGACCCATTAATTGATTAGCTGGTTTACAAGAGTATTTGAAGCAAACAGTGCAAGAATGTATAGCCTTTTTAATTAAATTCCTGGCATGAATTATCCAGTAATTTTGTCTCACCGTATTAAAAGTTAGTTGAGGTCCACTATGCAAAGAACGAATATGTGCATCTCTAACTATCAACTTAGAAAACGAACAATTAGGAGACAAAACTATAGGAAATTTAGAATTACTGGCAAGGTTACTATTTTTTAAACGTCCTGTAACACGTAAAATTCCGTTTTCATCCAGATATGGAGTTAACGAATGAAGTTTACTAGATTTTGGAATCTCAGCCTTATTCAATAACAATAAAATTTCTTTAGAGAAGTAAATTGACTGTGACATTTTTATGCAAGTATTTTTAGAGTTCTTCAACTCTTGAACAGTTAAATATGAAGTGACTGCTACAGGTATACTCATGTTTCTCTTAGCAGCAATACGAAATTTACAAATATTTACAAAACGAAAAATATAAGCTGTTACTCTAATAAGCTTGTTGAATTCAGAGTATCTATTGAGATAAGAAACTCTATTATCCTCCCCCACAGAAAGATGAGACAGTAACTGAACAACTGCTTTACCTTTACTTTCTAAGGTAGTATCAGGGATATCAGTATTAGGCATTTGAATATTTACAGATTGTCTAAGAAATGTAGGTCCATGCCACCACAAATCAAAATTATGTAATGCTTCAGGACTCAATCCACGCGACGCACAATCTGCGGGATTATCTATAGACCTGATATGGTGCCATTGATCACTACTTAAAACATTCAAAATTTCAGTCGCACGATTTGCAACATAAGGTTTCCAAACATTAGGATTTTTCCGTAGCCATGACAAAACAATCATAGAATCTGTCCAAGCGAATACGCGATCTTTAGAAATCTTTAAACTTTTTTGAACGTCTCTAATCAATTTAGAAAGTAACACCGCTCTACATAGTTCTAAACGTGGCAGTGAAATTTGTTTCACAGGAGCTACTTTTGTCTTGGCAAGAACAAGATTCATTTGAATACCATGCTCATTTACAACTTTAACATAAACAGGGGGGTAATTGTCTAACTCAACATCAATCGCAATCGCTTTCAGTTTGACATCCATCATGCATCCATCACTTGTTGTCATGAAGTTTGACTTAATACTCTGAGGTAACTGGAGCTCTCACCCTGAATAAAAAAGTGTCGCCAGCAAATTTGACATTTATGTATGTAGTGGCTGTCAGCTGTCTCATATGACCATACGTATTTTTTTAAAGTGTAGGTGAGACGGAAGACAGCCACTGTGGTATTTGTGGTATTCAAAAAATTGTTCGTACTGCACTCTCCAGTTACCTCAGTATTAAGTCGAGCTTCGTGCTTGTTGTTGAAGAAAGTTGTCAAAATTTTTGTTGACATAAGCAGCAATGGCCGTGCAATATCTTTCAAACTGAAAGCGATTGCGATTGATGTTGAGTTAGACAATTGCCCCCCTGATGCTGCGTAAGCTAAACAAGAAGCATCGCTAAATCCATGAATTTCCACTTGCTCAGAATCGTCATTTTTAGTATTAATCCAACGATTTAGATAACAAGGTTTCATACTGACTAGTTGATCTCTAAACTTAGCCCATTCTAAGGCAAGATCATGAGGAAGTTCATCAGTCCAACCTATTCCCGATAACCAAAGTTTTTGAAGAAATATTTTAGCTGTAATTACAATAGGTCCTAAAATTCCAAGTGGATCAAATGCTCGAGCGATATCCGAAAGTACTGTAGTCTTTGTAAATGGCTTAGTTTGCTTAGATACATCAAAATTAAATTCTAAGTTATCATCCCGCGAATTCCATTTCACACCAAGCGCTTTCACTGTGTTATTCGTTGTTATTATATTTACACTATTTTCTACAAGACTAATACTTTCTGAATCTTTCAAGACAGCAGTACTATTGGATGCCCACTTGTGCATTTCAAACTGACCACGTTTCATAACCTCCGTAACTCTTTTTTTAATAGTAATGGCCGTTTTTTCATCATTTGCGCCCGATAACAAGTCATCCATGTAAAATCCATTATTTAGGATATGAAACATGTCAGGAAAATCAGTAATTTCATCTAAAGCTAATTGTTTAAGAGTTCGAATTGCTAAAAAAGGTGCACAAGATGTTCCATACGTTACGGTTAGAAGGCGTTTTTCCACGATGTCCTCATTGGGTGAAGGTCGCCATAAAATCCGCTGATAGTCTGCATCTTCTCTAGAGACTAGTATTTGGCGATACATCTGCTTGACATCCGCTAAAAGACAAATTTTATGAGTACGCCACCTAAGTGTAAGATCTCTCAGATCTTCGAGTAGAGATGGTCCAATAAGTAGCTCGTCGTTTAACGCTGTACCACCTGAAGGCTGCGCTGACCCGTCGAAGACGACTCGGAGTATTGTCGTCGTACTAGATTCTCGGATCACGGCGTGGTGTGGTAAATAGTAAACTTTATGAGCAGGGTTATCATCCTTAGGATCGACATCTTCGAGGTGATCTTTACTTTTGTACTCTTCCAAAAAATCTTTATAACCTTCTCTAAGCTTTGGATTGCGAACGAATCTCCTTTCCATTTGATTCAATCTAGTTAGTGCTATCTTATACGAATCACCTAATCTTTCCTCAAACTCGTCTTTAAATGGTAATCGAACCACATACCGACCGTCATGGTTTCTGGTATAAGTGTTTTTGTAGTGTTCTTCACATTTTTTCTCTGCTAATGTTAACGATCTTTCGTTTATTTGGTACTCTTCGGTCTCCCAAAACTTTCTAAGCAACTGATCGACTTCCACCTGTGTTGACGAAACTAAAATTGTGTTGGAAGGCAAATCAATCTGTGAGATGGCTGTTCCTGAAACAAGCCAGCCTAATCTTCTAGAGTGTATTCAAGAGCTATATTGAGGTTACAGCATGTGAGTGTACCGAACCTACCTCGAAAACAATACATTTAACTTTAGTATAATTTGGACATAGCATTCGATAGCGTGATTCAAAAGATAACAGCGCCATCTAGCCAATTAAATATAAAGAATGTTACTTACCTATTCTTGGTGTGCGGCTACGTTTTTCACATAAATATCAAATTAACAAGCATTATCTTACAAGTTTATTTTATTCCTTCTTTCATATTTATTTAACACTATTTTATTGTTTAATTATTAAACCCAAACTTGAACACCAACTAAGTACATACATTTCGAAATTTAACTTAAAAACATTTAAAGACGATTTAATATTTGAAATTGTATTTAAATTACACAACTTTCACATTAAAGATAAAGAAAAATATTGATTGAATTTCGTATTGATAAAAACAAACGTTGTTTGCAGGAGGGGTCTGGGTCCGGCGGTGCGCCTGCGGGCGGCGACAACCCCATCTCCCTGCTGGCGGTGGCGCGGCACGCCGCCCGCGCGCGCTCGCCGCAGTACCGCGTGCTGGAGGAGCGCGGGTGCGCGCGCCGCCGCGAGTTCCTGGTGCAGTGCGACGCGCCGCCGCACGCCGCCACCGGCCTCGGGCCCAACAAGAAGGCCGCCAAGCGCCGCGCCGCGCACAGTCAGTACCGCCCCGACCCACCCTGACACATTACAGTACCGCGTGCTGGAGGAGCGCGGGTGCGCGCGCCGCCGCGAGTTCCTGGTGCAGTGCGACGCGCCGCCGCACGCCGCCACCGGCCTCGGGCCCAACAAGAAGGCCGCCAAGCGCCGCGCCGCGCACAGTCAGTACCGCCCCGACCCACCCTGACACATTACAGTACCGCGTGCTGGAGGAGCGCGGGTGCGCGCGCCGCCGCGAGTTCCTGGTGCAGTGCGACGCGCCGCCGCACGCCGCCACCGGCCTCGGGCCCAACAAGAAGGCCGCCAAGCGCCGCGCCGCGCACAGTCAGTACCGCCCCGACCCACCCTGACACATTACGTACCGTCCCGACCCACCCTGACACATTACAGTACCGCCCCAACCCACCCTGACACATTACAGTACCGCCCCAACCCACCCTGACACATTACAGTACCGCCCCAACCCACCCTGACACATTACAGTACCGCCCCAACCCACCCTGACGCATTACGTACCGTCCCAACCCACCCTGACACATTACAGTACCGCCCCAACCCACCCTGACACATTACAGTACCGTCCCGACCCACCCTGACACATTACAGTACCGCCCCAACCCACCCTGACACATTACAGTACCGCCCCAACCCACCCTGACACATTACAGTACCGCCCCAACCCACCCTGACACATTACGTACCGTCCCGACCCACCCTGACACATTACAGTACCGCCCCGACCCACCCTGACACATTACAGTACCGCCCCGACCCACCCTGACACATTACGTACCGTCCCGACCCACCCTGACACAGTACCGCCCCAACCCACCCTGACAGATTACAGTACGGCCCCAACCCACCCTGACACATTACGTACCGTCCCAACCCACCCTGACACAGTACCACCCCAACCCACCCTGACACATTATAGTACCGTCCAATGGCGTGCATTACATATAGGCATTTAAGCAGTGCCTACCTCGCAAAATCGAAAAAATTACCATTAAATTTTAGTATCCGTGCTCCCCAATTATTATTGGTTGAGCTTAGTAAATTCTGATACTTACCTAATTTTTATTACTTATAACCACTGACCTCTATTTATTCGTGCTTATAACAAAAACCACCATTGCCATTTGACCACTATGTCTACCTAGGACAGACAATCCGATTAGGTAAGTCCAACTTCGAGAAAGAGATCTCTCGTCGAATCCAGCTCGGATGGGCAGCGTTTGGGAAGCTCCGGCATATATTTGCGTCCAAAATTCCTCAATGTCTCAAGACTAAGGTCTTTGACCAGTGTGTGTTGCCAGTTATGACTTATGGAAGCGAGACGTGGTCTTTTACTATGGGTCTCATAAGAAGGCTCAAGGTTACCCAGCGAGCAATGGAGAGAGCGATGCTTGGTATTTCCCTGCTCGATCGAATCAGAAATGATGAGATCCGCAGGAGAACTAAAACGACCGACATCGCTCGAAGGATTGCTCAGTTGAAGTGGCAGTGGGCGGGACACATAGCGCGGAGAACCGATGGCCGTTGGGGCGGAAAGGTTCTCGAATGGCGACCGCGAACCGGACGACGTTCCGTGGGCAGGCCCCCTACAAGGTGGACCGACGATCTGGTCAAGGTCGCGGGAAGCCGCTGGATGCGGGCAGCGCAGGACCGATCGTTGTGGAGATCCTTGGGGGAGGCCTATGCCCAGCAGTGGGCGTCGTACGGCTGAAATGATGATATAACAAAAACTTCCTTCAAAAAAAACGCGCAGTGCGCGACAGTAGGCAGTCGCCCGGCTGCCTACTTGAATCCTATACAATTTACTATCACTGGCATTAATATTTTTTATTTAAGTGAATACGACGAAATAAAAATGTCGTACTTCCCACGCGTAATACACTGACTTTCGACCTTCGCAATTTATCACCCTTATGTAGGCATGCATACTAAAGCACCGGCGGTGTTTATATTTAGTTTTGTTTTTTGTCCAAAGATGGCTCTGTACGTTTCTACATGGCGGTGATACTTTGTTTACTCTATTTACATATTTTGCTAGGTACCTACCTCCTGTTGTCCGTAATTTAATTGTTGTACAGTATACATTGCCGTTATACTTCGTTGGAATCGTTGGTGGTTTTATACACTGACTAAGGCACACGCCATGTACGGGCTGCTCTCGTACGATATTTAATTTGATAGAAATGATAAGAAAGTCTTGAAGAATATGAATTTATTTTGATAACTGATAGAATTGCTAATTGATACGAGTAAACATCGGGGCGATCGAATGCGTACTAAAATTACAAAATGAATATTATAATAAAAATGAAGTAAATGCTGAATCGGCGACATGACGCTATTGTGCGGTTGTATAGACCGTACATGTTGCGGGCGCGAGAAGAAAACATGATAAGATAAAAAATGTAAACTTCACAAAATGTATAAAAATGCTAAAATAAAATGAGTAAATTGTATAAAACATAAACACTTAAATATTTCATGCTTAGAGTCTCTATAGGAGTAAAATTGAATGTCACAATTAAATCACAATCACAACACTATTCACATTCACTAAAACGCTTGCGTGGTTGAGGTGACGTCGCCTTATCCAGTGAACTTACACCCGGATTGCTCGTAGTAATTGTTACTTTATGAATGGGTTCCTGCGGCTGCGTTAGTTGATAATGTCGGGACGGTTCCACTCTGGGTTCATTGTTTGTGAAATGAGCGCTCAAGCCTAATGATCGCTCGCTCAAGGGTGCGGGGGGTAATCTTGCTGAACATCTTCGTCGCAGACGCCGTCCCGCGTACAGGATAGCCACCAAAATAGCAGCTCCCATGATGGTGTACATAACTGCATACTGATGGATGTCATGATGTGACATTGTACTTGATAGTACAGCATTATTAGCGCTGTTCTTCATTTGATCGATGTCTTGACCGATGTTGAGGAGACGTTGTTTATATTTCTCGTGTTCAGTTTGATCTGTTTTCTGAATGACCTTGATAGGTATCGACAGGTTGATGACGTCATTGATAGGGGCAATGCTTATTTCTTCAAGGTCGGGCTTCACCTTAAAATTAGTCAGCTGTTGTTTGTGTGCCAAAATAGTAATATTTTCGTCCTTGATAGTACAGCCGTCGCCGAGAGTGATAATGCCGGCCTTGCTGAGTTGCTTCGCTGTAACTTGATGCTCGCATATTATTCTTATCGTGCACTGCTCGCAACAGAAATAAAGGTAGGTGTTTATTTTTTCTAGTTCGAACCAATTGTTTTTACAAGGTTGAGTATCAACTTCACATTCATTTTTGTTTTGATTTTTGATACATAAATGATCGTCTGTTTTCATGTTGAAAATTGGTTTTTGAAGTAGACATAGCTGGGTATCTGAATCGTATGAAATGCATCTTCTTACTTCGCTTTCTGATAAGGGAATGTATGAATCCTTGAGAATACTAATCGCTAAATAATCAGCTGTAGGTTTTATTCTAACCATTTCCCGTCCCACTTGTTGCGGTATAGTGATAAGTTTATATATCTCATAACTGTCTCTGCTGATTAAAGGAATCTGTATTTCAAAAATAAAATATTTACTTGTCATTCTTGCCTTCACCTTGAGTAAATGATAAATGCTAGGTAGGTTTGTTTGAATGTTGTCTATCGGAAGGGATAAGTGTTTTGCTAACTGGCCAGAAATTATATTTAACTCTTGACGTAATTGCTCCGGTGTAAGTAAGTGAATATTAAATTTTTCGTATTGAATATTGCTAATTGTATCCAATAACATTTCTTGTATGTTTTTCAGGGTTGATAAAATGCTGTTCGTGATTAAAGTTGATAACATAAATTCGTTGATGATTTCGATGTCACTCAGTTGCCTTGCTATTGTATTCGTTGCTTTTTCTAATTCTGATATGTGTTGATTAAATATTGTTTGCTGTTTCGACATGGATTCTTCCACTCTTTTCAACAGGTTGTACTCTGCCTCTACTACTGATGTTTGATTTTTCCATAAGAGCGCAAGATGTTTTTGATTTTCTTTAATCATGTCGATATCTTTTTCGTATTTTTGTGCGAATTCCTCATCTAGTATCCCGAACATACTGCGCGCGACATATCCGACACCGTTGATAAGGCCTCGTCGCTTTCGCTCCGCGCGGGCGAATTGCTGACCGAGTAAAATGTTGTTATAGTACTCGAGCTCGGTAGCTTCGTGTCTTAGTTGATGTAATACAACTTCGCACTTTGTTTGTTTTGCTACGGACGAACATATGTTTTCAAGGTTCTTGTAATATTTGTCCAATAAAGACATTCCTTGCCAATAGGGGTCCATATCGTAGTATACTATTAGTTTCCATTGATCTGTGATAAGGTGCATGTTCGATAATTTATCCAAATAAATGCTTTGATTGTTTCTTAGTTTCAGTATGTTGTAGGCACACTGAGCGGGTGATAAGACGGTAAGTATCAACATTAGGGCCAACGTAACTAAGTTACATACAGGTTTGTTTCTCATTTTTCTTGTTTTGATTCCTGGCGTCGTATCTGATTCTTTGGTGTTTTTATCGATGCTTGGGGTTGAGCTTGGTACTAATGTTGATATCTTTGTTATGGGTCTTTTGATAACTCCATTTTTTGTTTTGATTGATACCACTCGAACGAAACCGTCCTTGCCTGGGTGAAGTTCGGTGATTCGTCCTAGTGCCCATTTGCCGGGAGGTAAATTGGCGTCATTAATGATGATGACGTCATTGATATGCGGATTTTCACGCTTTTGCTGCCACTTGCTTCGGTTCTGTAGTGTACACAAATATTCTGATTGCCATCTCTTCCATACGTCTGTAAAGATTTTCTGGACTAATTGCCATCTTGTGCGTTCGTCTCTTTCAGTTTCCACAATCGTTAAAGTAGGGCCGCTTGCCAAAAAGTGTGATGGTGTAAGATAGTTGATGTCGTTTATATCTTCGCTGAGGGCACAAAGCGGTCGGGAGTTAAGTACTCCTTCTAGTTGTGATAATAATGTTGATAATTCTTCATACGTGAGTTTCTGATCTCCTATAACTCTACGTAGATGAAATTTCAGACTCTTGACACATCCTTCCCACAAACCTCCTCCACTAGGCCACGAAGGAGCGTTAAAGTGCCATTCAATCTCAAGGTCTGCTATTGCTGAGAAGAACTCGTGGTCCAAAGTGCTTTGTAGACCTTCAAATTCATTCTTCAGAAGTTTGCTGGCTCCGACGAAGTTCGTCCCGTTGTCGCTATACATGTGACGGGGGGCGCCTCGCCGGGCTGCTAAGCGGCGCACTGATGCCAAAAACGCTGAGGAGCTGAGGTCCGACACCAACTCAAGGTGCACGGCCTTGGTGACCATGCACACAAATACAGCGACGTACCCCTTTGAGGTTTTAACACCGCGACCTCTGCTTGATTTTACTTCAATGTAACCGGTGTAATCGACGCCTGTGTGATAAAACGGGCGGGTCGGGTTACATCGCGCTGAAGGTAAGTCACCCATTATTTGATTTTTCTTGATAGGGCTATGCTTACGGCAGGTGACACATTCACGGATGCGTTTTTTGACAGCCCTGTTGCCACCTATAATCCAGTAATTCTGTATTAGCCTTGACAGAGTCAGCCTGGTGCCTCCGTGGAACGTCATCTTGTGAGCCTGATCTATGAGTATATCAATAAAGTGTCCGCTATGGGGCAAAATAAGAGGGTGCTTCATATTTTTGTCAATATTAGCATGCTGTATTCGTCCACCCACTCTCAAGAGGTCGTCTTCATCGAGGAATGGATTTAGTGATAAAAGCTTGCTGTTATGATGAACATTTCCCTTTTGCTTGATGGTAAGTATTTCCTTTTCAAATTCTTTTTGCTGTATATATTTTATGATAATTTTATTTGATTTTCTGATTTCAGGTGCAGTCAGGTGATTCGGTTTGCGGGCGCAACGTGACACCGCGCGCAACACCCATGTAAGTATACGCGTCACTCGAGTCAGACAGCTGTGTTTGCTTATCAACTCGCCAATGACGTCATGATCGTGACGTCGCAGTGTGACGTTTGTCTGAGGTGCTTTCTTTAGCTCTTGATCTGTGCTATAGATTTTTTCAGTGTGATTATTTTCGTATGTTGGTAACCATTCTGGTCCTTGCCACCAAAGTTTGTGCTGTACTAAATCGGTTGTTGTGATTCCGCGACTAGCACAGTCCGCCGGGTTTTCTCCTGATTTCACATGGCGCCAATTGGTAGCAGGTATGATTTCCTTGATCTTTTGCACTCTGTTGGTCACGAAAGGTTTCCAGCGCTGGATGTCTCCCTGGATCCAACCGAGTACCGCGGTGGAGTCTGACCAACCGAAGACTTCTACTTTTTGCTCTGATAAACTATGTTGAACGGATTGCATTAACTTTGATAGTAAAAGTGCTGAGCAAAGTTCCAGTCTTGGAAGTGATACGCATTTGGAGGATGGGACTAATCTTGATTTTGCTGCTACTATCACTATTGATGTTGATTGATCTTGATTCTTGCTGTTGACCTTGCAATATATGACGGCAGCGTAGGCGCGTTCCGATGAATCGCAGAATCCGTGAAGCTCAACTTGATCTTGGATGTTGATTTGCAACCATCTTGGTATTTGTATTTGATTGATATCTTCAAGGTCAAGTTTTATAGACGACCACTCTTGATTGATATTATGGGGAAGTTGGTCATCCCATTTCAGATCTTGGTGCCATACTAATTGAAATAGCAACTTAAGCTTTGTGGTGATAGGACAAAGCCATCCCAACGGATCAAAAATTCGGGATATATCTGATAAAAGTGATCGTTTTGTTGCTGGTTTTGTTGATGAAGTATCAATTTTCAGTTGAAATGAGAATGTATCATTTTCTGCATTCCACTGTAGTCCCAATGCTTTTGTTGATTCTTTTTGCTTGAATTCATATTCTTTTTGATAATCTGTACTGACGTTTTCTAGCAATTCCTTGCAATTGGAGTTCCACTTTCGTAAATTAAACCCTCCTGCCTTAAGTAAACTGATAAGATCTTGCTGAATTTTCTTTGCTGATGTTATGTCATGGTGACCGCTCAAAATATCATCCATGTATATATTTTGCTCTATAACCCTCGCTGCTTCTGGGTATTGATGACCTTCATCACGGGCTAGTTGCTTCAATGTGTTCATTGCTAGGAAAGGCGCGGCCTTGGAACCGTAGGTGATTGTGGCTAATTTATATTCACGTAGTGGTTCGTTAGTGTGGTCACGCCATAGGATTTTTTGATAAATTTGATCCTTTTCATTACAGAGAATTGCTCGAAAAAATTTCTCAATGTCCGCTGAGAAGGCGATTTTATATTGTCGCCATTTGATGATAAGCGTCATGATGTCAATCTGGAGGTTTGGCCCACTGTACATTAGGTCGTTTAGACTGTAGCCACTTGATGTTTTCGATGACGCGTTGAACACGACTCGTAGCTTCGTAGTCGTAGCGTCTTCCCGTAGCACACAGTGATGCGGCAGATAACAGCCGGGAGTCGTATTGCTGTTGCGAGTACATTGCTGCATATGATTTAAGTCAATGTATTCTTTCATAAATGCTTTATATAATTCTGATATATTTTCGTTTTTGTCAAATTTTCTTTCAAGTTGATATAGTTGAGCCGCGGCTTTTTGCCTTGATTCTCCCAAATTTTGCTCTATGTCAGGTTTTAAGGGTAGGCAAACGACATATCGACCATCACTTAATCGTTTAGTTTCTTTTTCATATTGCTGTATACAATAATAGTCCTCTGACGACATATTTATAGAGTTGTCTGCTATATCTTCTATGGCCCAAAACCTCGAAATGTCCTCCAAATTGTGTAAAACGACATTGCATTGATATGATGACTTCAAGTTCCCACATATGATCCAACCAAGGCGAGACTGCTGTGCTATTGGTTGATCTTCATCTTGTCTTATGATTCCACTCATAATGATGTTTGAGTAGATGTCTGCCCCCAACAGTATGTCTACCGGACGGCTGATGTTGAAGTCAGGGTCGGCTAGTTGAATGCTTTCCAGGTGCTCCCAGACTGGTTTGCTGAATGTGCGATTCGGTAAGTTGTTAACAAGGTTTTTCATAATGATGACGTCAGTACTGAAGCTGTAATCAGTATGAATCGCGGTTGCTGTGATATTGATAACTCCCTTGCAGTTATTTTCTTTAGTGCCGATCCCGAAAATAACTCCTTTACAGTGTTGTCTAGGTAAGCCAAGTCTTTGTGCTGCATTTTCGGTGATAAGTGATGTCTGTGATCCTTGATCGATCAAAGCACGCATAGTGATAAGGCTCCCATCCGCTGCTTGTATTTTGATTTGTGCTGTTGCTAAGAGAATTTCAGCGATACATTCCTGTGACACGTGTGACACATGTTTTTGTGAACTTTGCTTTACATTGCTTGCTTGCTGGTTTGCTTTGTTGCTTGATAAGTATGATTCATGTAGTAATGTATTGTGATTTCTCTTGCAGTGAGCGCATCGTTTCTCTGAAAAACAGTCTTTGCCGTTATGGTCATAAAGACAGTTTTCGCATAAATTCAGTTTTGATACTGTCTTACGTTTTACTTCTGGTGATTGCTCTAAAAACGTTTTGCAGTGATATATTCCGTGTTGTTCATTGCATAAAGCGCACGGCGGTGTCTTGTTACGTGACGTCGTCGGTTGGAATGTTTTTGCGTTCGTATAATTAATAAAAGGTTTACTCGATCCACTTTGATATGATTTGTTATTATAGGGTTTTTTATAGTCATACATCTGTGATTGTTGACTAGTTTTAGGCGTCTCTTGCTTACGCCGAGATGACTCTAATGCTGTAAATCTCATTTCCAAGAATTTTAAAAAATCTGATAATGTTGGTAAATCTCTGGGGTCCTCCAAATATTCAAAGTAATCGTTGTGTGTTTCCGTATCCACTTTTTGAATTAGTATGTGGACTATTAGCGGATCCCAGGTTGATATGTTGACGCCCAAGTTTTTAACAGCGTTTAGGCATTCCTTGGTAGTGTCGTGCAGTTTTTTGAGTGCAGATGCTGATTGATGATTCATAGTTGGTAAACTGAGAAGCACGTTGATATGTGAACTGAATATCATACGCTTGTTGTTGTAGCGATGGTTCAGGATGTCCCAACATGTTGAATAATTTTCGGAACTAATTGGTAGGTGCTGAATTAATCTCTCCGCCTCACCTCTGATCTTGCTTTTTAAATATTGCATTTTTTGCGCGTCTGATATGGTTCTGCTCTTGTGGATAGATTCTGTGAACAAGTCCTTGAAACAAGTCCATTGCTGGTAGCTCCCACTGAACACCGGTATTTCCAATTTTGGTGTAGAATGTTCTTGATGAGAAACTGCCCACATTTTGCTATTAATAGACTTTTTGATCTGATTATACCGGTCCTCAAAAGTATAGTATATATTTTCATAATTTACATCTTCCGTTGTGAGTTCGCTGTCGATATCCCAGTGTAAGGAATCCACAGCGTTCCAACGACCTTGAATAGTGCGTAAAGCGTCGTCGAATTCCCACTTTTCCGTAAGTGAATCGAGATTGATAGCGTTCAAGGCTCTTTCAAGGGCTTTGATGTTACTTTTTTGCTTACGGTACATCTCGTCGAGTTTGCTAGGGTTTCCCTTGTCGACCTTGAAAGTTGATGGACATTTGCTCTGATTTTCTGATCGTAATTGCTGCGGTTCCGTAGGAGTCCCGGGAACAGTTAAGGGTGATTGACGCTTCTCTGGTTGCTGCCAGTCCATGGCGCCTAACGGGGTGCCCGGTCGAAGCAATACCCTTGGGTCCGGATCTATGCTTTGATATCTTTGAATGATTCTTCTGTTTTCCGCATAAAACTCAGAAGCTTGCTCATAATGCTTTTCAGAAAAATACGTATAGTCGCGTTTTTCACTTTCACATAACTTGATATGATTTTCTTGGAACTCTTTCCAATACTGATCCAGTGTTTCCAAACGGCGTTTGATGTAAGAAGAGGTTTTTCGCTCTGAACCATCCTTCTTGAAGTTTTTAATAAGTTGCTGCATGGCATCCATGAGCTGATGCTGATTTGATAGTAGATCTTCCATGATTGAAGTCTTGTGCCTGAAGTTGATAGGATGACGCTGTTGCTACGCGCTGATTACGTGTTCGTGCGGCGAGGTAATAAGCCCGCGGTGCGATATGTGCGTCCTTGTCTCAATCCTTCCGGTGAGACCCGCTTCTGGGAGGCCGGTCAGACCGATTCGCTACCACACCTTGGACCCAAAAACCACGATAGCACTGCTGGTTGATAATTGTTTTTTGATGTTTGATGAAGTTTGATAAAGTCCGGAAAGTCACAGGTCACGCGTCCCACCACGTTGCACAAGTCACGTTGTCGAACACGTGGTCCCGCTTTTTTGACCTCCCGCGCGCTAGATCAAATTGCTCGAAGGACCATAAATATGTACGGGCTGCTCTCGTACGATATTTAATTTGATAGAAATGATAAGAAAGTCTTGAAGAATATGAATTTATTTTGATAACTGATAGAATTGCTAATTGATACGAGTAAACATCGGGGCGATCGAATGCGTACTAAAATTACAAAATGAATATTATAATAAAAATGAAGTAAATGCTGAATCGGCGACATGACGCTATTGTGCGGTTGTATAGACCGTACACGCCACATCACATACATGGTTCGTGAGAAAATTCTTTGAAATTTTGAATATTCAAAATTTTTACATTTCTGCCTATAGGTAAGACACCACGCGGCATATAGTGCCTACCTATTCTGAAAAGCAATGCACGCCACTGGTACCGCCCCAACCCACCCTGACACATTACGTACCGTCCCGACCATGAAGTTTGACTTAATACTCTGAGGTAACTGGAGCTCTCACCCTGAATAAAAAAGTGTCGCCAGCAAATTTGACATTTATGTATGTAGTGGCTGTCAGCTGTCTCATATGACCATACGTATTTTTTTAAAGTGTAGGTGAGACGGAAGACAGCCACTGTGTTATTTGTGGTATTAAAAAAATTTATCGTACTGCACTCTCCAGTTACCTCAGTATTAAGTCGAGCTTCATGGTCCCGACCCACCCTGACACAGTACCGCCCCAACCCACCCTGACACATTACAGTACCGCCGCACTGCGCCACCGGGACGTGACGGGTCGCGCGTATTGCATGAATAGGAAATGCGTAATGCTAATGAATGAACCTATCGTATTGATATTAGAGTGCGCGCCAGATAAATCTGTGCGCGGTAAAAATTGAATACTAATCTTTTCCATAACCTTAGAACAAAAAAATGTACTGTAATTAGCGCAAAAAACGCCCTAGTCGCGCGCAGACTTATCTGACACGCATTCTACTTGCCTATCAATGTTGTTATACGTGCGTACCGTGTGCACATAAACTGGCATTAGGCGGTAGACACAAAAGTTTTTAGAAGCGGTAAAGATTTGGCGGTGGCGATCCATGGTCTCTGTATACCCCCGTGGGAAATAGGCGTGAGTATATGTATACAATAGTAGATTGTACAACAAGTGCATAAAACGTACCATTTTACCTGAGATGTATATATCCATCCGAGCCGTAGGCGAGTGTGGATAGTCAATTCGAGGGTAAAATGGGTTTTATGTACGAGTTATACACTCTGCTTTTCACTTCGAGTGTAAGGAAAATTTTATAAATAACAATATTGCAAAAAAGAAAAAATAAATAATTCGCCATATTGGCGGGAAGACTTTCTTTTTTTTATACGTGGCAGTAACAGCACAGTGACTTTAGCATAGATCGTACTCGTAGTCCATAATGCTCTTGAAATATGTATTTCTTAGAAAACTCATTAATTTTGCCTAGTTTTATTAATTTAGTAATTTAACATGGATTATGTACAAAATTTAAGAAACAGAATGAAATAATAGGTATATATTAACGAAGTTTAATTGCGTGTGTGATGACTGTTTACCTGACGACCTTTGTCTTAGAATCTGAGACTTAGACGAAAATTTTACTTTATGCACTAGAGCATAAAAAGCGATTTTATGCAGCCTAGACCCAACATAAACACGAACTTTACGAGCATGAGAAGTGAAAAATATTTTTTTTTTAAATTTAACCCCTATCAAAAATGAGTGGATTCGGTTCTACTCTCGATTCCAAACAAACAATTTTGTCAGTTCCACGTTGTATAATGCGTCGTTCCGCTCCCCAGACGTGTTGCTGGCGATGGAGCTGAGCGCGGGCGGCGCGGGCGCGGGCGGCGACGCGCCCCCCGCGCCCGACCCCGCCGCGCCAGACAAGCGGAAGGTGAGATCATCTACACAAAACCATTATTTTTGCACTACAGTACAGTAGTTTTATCTTACGAGCGCGTTGTTTACACCCGTGTATATACACGGTTTGACGGACAATTTGTATCACAAAACAAGGCTGCGGTCTACACACACAAGCGTGGCTCATCCGCGCTCGTGAGATAAAACAACTGTACCATATTGTGATTTTATAATTTTTATGCACTACTTATCACATTTTTCCGATAACTGTACCATACATGTTTATTTTATTTTATTTTATTTTTATATTTCAAGGAAAACAAACAGCATATACAAAAATAAATATTAGTTAATAAATTTAGAACAAATTATGCCTTAATCAGTTTTCACAGATAGAAACATCATTACTTACAAAAAGAAAAATAATACAGTAAGAGTTAAAATCTTAGAATACATGCCTATTAATTTTCTAATTACAGTTTTTTTTCCTTTAACTAAAGCTATTAAAAAAGAAGAAAAGAAAGGAAAAACACCAAGCCATATCAACCCTAGGATATAATTATATAATAATATAAAACATATAACTAAATAATAAATAAATCTTATGTATACCTACCTATATTATAACTACATGTTAAAGAAAATCTTATTAATTAAGTTTTTGAAATAATTCGGTTTCGCAAGAAGTATGTCAGTATATTCAGAATATTTACGATTAAAATTATCAAAGACTCTGTTAAAATATGAATTCGATCTATAGTTCGCAACATATGAATTAACGTGGAATTTTAGATGATTTCTCCTAGTATTAATACGCGGTGGGACCTGCATATTTATCATTGATAATAGTTCACCACTGTCAATTCTAGCATTAAGTAAATGGAGTAAAAGAGTGAGGTCAGATGCTTCTCTTCGCAGCGTCAATGGTAATAAATGATGATGCCTGCAAATATTCTCGTAGTCTGAGTCAACATTTATTTTATGTTTAAAATTCAAAAACTTCAGAAACTTCTTCTGTATTCTCTCGATTTTATGTGTATAGATATCATATTTAGGATTCCACACTTGGCTTGCATATTCCAGTTGACTTCGAACTAATGAACAATAGAGGATCTTGTGTGATTTAGCCATTTTGAAATGTTTTGTGGTTCTAATAATGAAACCAAGCATTTTGAAAGCTTTAGATGTTATAGCGTCAATATGCTTGTCATATAGAAGCTTAGAATCCATAATGACACCAAGATCCCTAACGAAATCAGTCCGTGTGAGAGACTGCTAATTCAAATTATAGTAAAAGCATACATTATTTTTAGACCTACTAAAAGAAATACAATTGCACTTGGAAATGTTTAAATCAAGTTTGTTTCTAAGACAGTAGATTCTAAGTAGTAGATGTTTTTCACTAATAATTTCCACTCAAACCGATTGTGGCTGCGCGTAAACGAACATGAAGCTCAGTTAATAAGAAACTTGATAATTTATTGATTTTTGTTGACTCACCATCAACAATAACTCAATTAACCTCTTCCGGACCCATGGCGGCTTATGCCGCGGATCTGAAGAAAAAAAAGAGTAGGGGACTCTTTTTTTTCTAACTCTTGCAGTTTTTTGATTTTTTGAAAGCGGTTTTCGATGTTCAAAAGAGAGATAAACTCGTCGTACCGTAAAAATAAACTATAATATGTGATCCAGATAAAAAAAAAAAAAAAAAATTAATTTAGAGTTTTTTTCAAAACGGAAGTAAGTAATTAAATTTTTTAAAATTTCGAAATAAACAAAAACATTGTTTAACCTTTTATTATATTCTTATTCGATAGGTTTTTTATGTAGATTCTAAATATATATACTTTTTATATTATGTTATTTCATCGATAACTATGTGAAAAAAAATTATTTCGAATGTACCGCACTATTGTCATTTGTTTACACAAAGGTAGAGTTTGAACGACGATTATAAAAACAAAACATGTCGTAAAACTGTCCATTAGCTTAACTTTATTGCTTTTGCTAATCATTTATGTATTTTTGTAAATGTCGTTACCTGAGATACGTGCTGGCAAGTTTCTTGCGCCCATTCTTCTTGTCAGTTAAAAAAGTCTTGAATGGGTGGTAGGAAAATATTGACGATTCATAAGTACATGCTTATTATGTCTATGTGAATAAATAAATATTTTGATTGATTGATTGATTGATTGAGCTACTCATAAATGTAACCAAAGACCTCGTAAGTATAACCAGATAAGATAAGATAAGATAAGATAAAAATATTCTTTATTCACTTAGACATAATAAATATGTACTTATGAATCGTCAATATTTTCCTACCACCCATTCAAGACTTTTTTAACTGACAAGAAGAATGGGCGCAAGAAACTTGCCAGCGTTTCTTAGTTAGGTAACGACATTTACAAAAAAAAACATATCGTTACTAATACAACAATTGCTTAGTATAAAAATACATCAATTTAAACAGTGATTATGTTATGTGTTACATCATGACCATGCATTGCGGTCATTCAAATAATCGTCTACTTTATAGTATCCTTTGCTCATCAGCGACTCTTTAATGTAACATTTAAATTTATGCAATGGTAGTTCAATAATATGCTGTGGAACTTTATTAAAAAAGGAAATGCTTTTCCCCAGAAATGAGGCTCTGGATTTTTCTAGCCTAAACTTGGGAACGACAAGTTTATCTTTATTTCTTGTGTTAAAGCGATGAATATCGCTCTGCTTTACAAATGTATTATAATATTTTTTCACATAAATAATATTTTCATAGATGTATTGTCCTGCAACAGTTAAAATGTTTATTTCTTTAAATAGATCTCTTAAAGAATCTCTCGATCGGAGGTTGTACATGGCGCGAATAGCCCTTTTTTGGAGCACGAATATACTTTGGATGTTAGCGGCTGAGCCCCACAACAAAAGGCCGTAGGACATAACACTATGAAAATAACTAAAATAGACTATTCTAGCCGTTTCAATATCGGTTAAGAGCCTTATTTTCTTTACTGCGAATGCGGCCGAACTGAGTCTACTCGCCAAGGCTTCGATATGAGGATCCCATTGTAGTCGCGAGTCTAATATAATACCTAGAAACTTTGTATTGTTAATGAATTCGACCATATCGCCGTCTAGTCTTATATGAAAATCAACTTGTCTTACATTAGGTAACGAAAATTTTAAACACTTAGTTTTCTTTGAGTTTAATGATAAATTATTACTATTAAACCAATGTGACACTTTTGAAAGAGCACTATTTACTTCGTCAGAACAGTCATCACCTCTATCTACTTTAAAGACTAGAGATGTATCATCTGCAAATAGCACTGTCTCACATAAATTCTTCGCGTAGTAAGGAAGGTCATTTATGTATATTAAAAACAACAGCGGGCCCAATATTGATCCTTGGGGTACGCCCATAGTAATGGGAGCTCCGGTAGACTCAGTTTTATTAATAACTACCTTCTGAGTTCTTTCATACAGATATGAATGCATAAGGCTTACTGACATTTCAGAAACACCATAATGTTTTAACTTCCTTAATAGTGTTTGGTGATCAACACAATCGAATGCCTTGGAAAGGTCACAAAAAATAGCGATTACATCCTGCTTGTCCTCCCAGGCATCAAGTACATGTTTTAGAAATGCAACCCCAGCATCAGTTGTACTTTTACCTTTTGAAAAACCAAACTGTTTCTCATGCAGTATACTATTTAATTTAAAATATTCTAAAAGTTGAGCATAAATTAATTTCTCAAATATTTTACTTATTGCTGGTAGTATGGATATAGGTCTAAAATTTGCTGGGTCACTTTTGTCACCAGCTTTAAACAGAGGAATTATTTTACTATTTTTCATTAAATTAGGAAAGACCCCTTCACTTATACATTGGTTAAAAATTATTGCTAATGATGGAGCTATCACATCAATTATTGATTTGATGATACTTGTAGATATGCCCCAGAGATCTTCTGTTTTCTTAATATTTATTGCTTTGAATGCTTTAATAATATCTTCGGTATCAGATCAGATGTTCGGGAGTGCGATAGCGCGCTCTTATGTGCTTTGTTTACATAAAAATGGGCCATATAAAAAAACCCAGGTCCTCCCAAGGTTCGAAAATAATGAAACAAACATAAATATAGGACCGCGTGCATTATCTTTACATGTGTATAAAGCACTCGAATAGTTAAAAATGCTACAAATAATCTGCCTTGCCCTAAATAATGAGTCACACCAATGATTTTTGTTATCAGCATATCTAAAAAATATGTAACTCGAGAAAAAAAATCTGTTTTTATTTTTTTCCTATCTTCAAAAATGACTGAGATATTAAACGTTAAAGTACGGCCTCAGAGGAAAATTTGGGTGAACCAATGGCATTAACGTGTGACGTCACGTCGCACTTCCGTATACCTACATAGAATCCTTTGGCTATATAGTTGCGCTCTCACGGTTTCGTAATAAATTTATTTATTTTTCTTATAGTCGATCAATGAAATGTTTAAGAAATTTTGTATTGAGCCCATGTGAAAAAACACCTTCAAATAATGTTTTATTTTCGTAAATAATAAATTAAATCAACTTTCGTAATGGCGGGCGAGATTCTGTCAATACATATAGCAACCGTCAAAACAAAATGTACTTACAACCTTAACTGACTTGGTAGTTAAATATGCACCCTAAAAACTGAAGCCATTTCGATAATTTTATACTGCTAGTGGCGCCTCCACCACTGGGTCAGATAAGTTTGTGGGATAAATGTCTTTCGGTATCGACAGTAGGTGACAGTTTTAGAGTGCGCCTGCGCGCGGTCGAAATTGAATACTAATCATTTACCATAACCTTAGAACGAAGAAAATGTACTGTAACTAGCGTCAAAAACGCACGAGTTGCGCGAAGATTGCGCACAGACGAACTGTATGTAGGTACAGTTAGACGGAAATCACCCGCAACAGCCGCAAACGGAGATGTCAGTGCGACATGACGTCATCGCAATAGCGCGCAAGGAAAGCAAATTTTCAAAAGCTGGTGAAACTTTACAACGCTGTATCTTTGGAAATCCTGGCCAGATTTCGATGAAACAAAAACTATTAGTTCTTGCACGAGTACGCGTATTAAATGCATTTTTATAGACATATTTTGATGTGTTGGTGTGACTCATTCTTTTATAATGGGGTTCATATAAGAACTCAATAACTTCAAGTCCTGTCACAAGTCTTCACAATCAGCATGACCTCGAACTATTCTATAAATCTTCGTATCATCTACGTACATGAAATACTGTGAGCTACGAAAACAATCGCTGATGTTGTTAACATACAAGGAAAACATAAAAGGACCCAAGTGAAACCCTTGTATAACGCCTGAAGTGATATTTAGGACCTTTGTTCGCTTTGTGATACCAGATTCGCAAAATACCAGATTCGCAAAACACCAGATTCGCAAAACACCAGATTCGCAAAAACCAGATTCTCAGAATACCAGACTCGCAAAAAACCAGATTCTCAGAATACCAGATTCGCAAAACACCAGATTCTCAGAATACCAGATTAGCAAAACACCAGATTCTCAAAATACCAACTTTGCAAAGCATCAGATTCGTAGGTCAATAAGACGAGACAAAATATTTTTAGGTAAGTACTTACCTTCCTTTTTATTTTTATACGGGTAGGCTTACTCGCTATTACGTTTGAAAACAACAGAAGTACAGTCAAGAAATATAATTTCTAACATACCTAAGGTTTAATTTCGTATAGCAAGCAAAGTGTCACATTAAGAGCTAGTTAGCATTTAATACTATTACTGAAATAAAATGTTCAACTTTAATGCATTGCGAATAGCAGATAGAAAAATAGCAAATATAATTTCTGATTTTTGTAATTACAAACTCCCCTAGAAGGCTTATTTTTTTTATTTAAGTATAATATTTATATTAACATTTTCTTGTTGTGGTTATGTTTTGTGATACTTATCTTTTTTGAATCTGAATCATATTCAAAAACATTTGGGAAAGTATGTGCTTTGGCAAAATCTAGGTATATTTCAAATAAAATTAAATCATCGGAAAATAAAATAAAAGCTACCTGGAGTATTATAAACCAAGAAACTGGCAAAACAAAAAGCAAAATTAATTCATTTAACTTAAAAATTAGTGATCAGACTTTTGAATCGGATATTGAGGTGGCTAGTGCTTTTGAAGGTTTCTTTGCTCGAATTCCGTTAGAAACTACTAGCAGACTTAACTCTTGCCCCAACACCGCTGTCTCTCTTATGGAATCTAGTGTGAACAAGTACCAGGAAACATTTAGTTTTAGCTATGTCACTACCGAAGATATTATTAAAGCATTCAAAGCAATAAATATTAAGAAAACAGAAGATCTCTGGGGCATATCTACAAGTATCATCAAATCAATAATTGATGTGATAGCTCCATCATTAGCAATAATTTTTAACCAATGTATAAGTGAAGGGGTCTTTCCTAATTTAATGAAAAATAGTAAAATATTTCCTCTGTTTAAAGCTGGTGACAAAAGTGACCCAGCAAATTTTAGACCTATATCCATACTACCAGCAATAAGTAAAATATTTGAGAAATTAATTTATGCTCAACTTTTAGAATATTTTAAATTAAATAGTATACTGCATGAGAAACAGTTTGGTTTTTCAAAAGGTAAAAGTACAACTGATGCTGGGGTTGCATTTCTAAAACATGTACTTGATGCCTGGGAGGACAAGCAGGATGTAGTCGCTATTTTTTGTGACCTTTCCAAGGCATTCGATTGTGTTGATCACCAAACACTATTAAGGAAGTTAAAACATTATGGTGTTTCTGAAATGTCAGTAAGGCTTATGCATTCATATCTGTATGAAAGAACTCAGAAGGTAGTCCTACTAATCCTACTAATATTATAAATGTGAAAGTTTGGATGTTTGGATGTTTGGATGTTTAGATGTTTGGATGTTTGTTACTCAATCACGCCAAAACGGCTGAACGGATTTGGCTGAAATTTGGGACACAGATACTTTATAGTCTGGAGAGGAACATAGGCTACTTTTTATCCCGGAAAAATATCACACTCCCGCGGGATAACGTCGTGTAGTTCACGCGGGCGAAGCCGCGAGCGGAAAGCTAGTATTATAAATGTGAAAGTTTAGATGTTTGGATGTTTGGATGTTTGTTACTCAATCACGTGAAAACGGCTGAACGGATTTGGCTGAAATTTGGGATACAGTTACTTTGTAGCCTGGAGAGGAACATAGGCTAATTTTTATCCTGGAAAAATGTCAAATTCCCGCGGGATAACGTCCTGTAGTCCACGCGGGCGAAGCCGCGGGCGGAAAGCTAGTTATTAATAAAACTGAGTCTACCGGAGCTCCCATTACTATGGGCGTACCCCAAGGATCAATATTGGGCCCGCTGTTGTTTTTAATATACATAAATGACCTTCCTTACTACGCGAAGAATTTATGTGAGACGGTGCTATTTGCCGATGATACATCTCTAGTCTTTAAAGTAGATAGAGGTGATGACTGTTCTGACGAAGTAAATAGTGCTCTTTCAAAAGTGTCACATTGGTTTAATAGTAATAATTTATCATTAAACTCAAAGAAAACTAAGTGTTTAAAATTTTCGTTACCTAATGTAAGACAAGTTGATTTTCATATAAGACTAGACGGCGATATGGTCGAATTCATTAACAATACAAAGTTTCTAGGTATTATATTAGACTCGCGACTACAATGGGATCCTCATATCGAAGCCTTGGCGAGTAGACTCAGTTCGGCCGCATTCGCAGTTATGAAAATAAGGCTCTTAACCGATATTGAAACGGCTAGAATAGTCTATTTTAGTTATTTTCATAGTGTTATGTCCTACGGCTTTTTGTTGTGGGGCTCAGCCGCTAACATCCACAGTATATTCGTGCTCCAAAAAAGGGCTATTCGCGCCATGTACAACCTCCGATCGAGAGATTCTTTAAGAGATCTATTTAAAGAAATAAACATTTTAACTGTTGCAGGACATTACATCTATGAAAATATAATTTATGTGAAAAAGTATTATAATACATTTGTAAAGCAGAGCGATATTCATCGCTTTAACACAAGAAATAAAGATAAACTTGTCGTTCCCAAGTTTAGGCTAGAAAAATCCAGAGCCTCATTACTGGGGAAAAGCATAGCCTTTTTTAATAAAGTTCCACAGCATATAATTGAACTACCATTGCATAAATTTAAATGTTACATTAAAGAGTCGCTGATGAGCAAAGGATACTATAAAGTAGACGATTATTTGAATGACCGCAATGCATGGTCATGATGTAACACATAACATAATCACTGTTTAATATGATGTATTTTTATACTAAGCAATTGTTGTATTAGTAACGATATGTTTTTTTTTTGTAAATGTCGTTACCTAACTAAGAAACGCTGGCAAGTTTCTTGCGCCCATTCTTCTTGTCAGTTAAAAAAGTCTTGAATGGGTGGTAGGAAAATATTGACGATTCATAAGTACATATTTGTTATGTCTAAGTGAATAAAGAATATTTTTATCTTTATCTTATCTTATCTTTTTGAATCTGGTTTTCTGAGAATCTGGTATTTTGCGAATCTGGTATTCTGAGAATCTGGTGTTTTGCGAATCTGGTATTCTGAGAATCTGGTGTTATGCGAATCTGGTATTCTGAGAATCTGGTGTTTTGCGAATCTGGTATTTTGCGAATCTGGTATCCAGCGAACATAGGATTTAGGAATCTCGATCGATAACCCTTCAGCGTATACCGACCGACCCTCATTTTTTTTTATTATTTGTCAAATACTTTCGGAAAATCGGTATATACGACACGGCATCTACTTGACATACAGGCATACAGCAGCATCCAAAGTATTCAACAGGAAATCAGTATACATACACTACTAAATTAGTATTAACACTTCGACCCCGAAAGAAACTGTGTTGTTCGGGTGATATTATGTGTTTTAATTGATTTGTAACCACATTTTTTATTATCTTTACAAATAATTTAGCAAATACGCATTATTTTGAATGAGTCTGTAGAAACCGTCATGATATAAAACATATATCATGACGGTTTCCACCTTTCGAGATCGGCGTAACTGATAGTTTTTTCCAAATTTTATGGAAAGTTCCTATTGAAAGAGATTTCCTATAAATAATTGTAAGAGGTATAAGAATAGGAGGAACGTTATCGTAACCAGCGCCCTTATTAATATCAACTTGTTCAAATAACTTGGAAACATTTTTCTGGTTGATTTCAACAGCAGATATATTAGTTATCGGTGTTATGTTACTACTAGTGTCAGACATTGTTATTTGTGTCATTACTATTAAATACAAAGACCGAGTTAAAATACTCATTGGACATGTTAGGTACTGATAGTACCTATCAACATCCGTTGATGATTCATTATTTAAGTACATGGTGAGGTGACTAAACTTACATTTCATAAAAGACCAAAAGTATCGAGGAGACATCGTTATTTTTTCTTTAGAAAATTCTATATATTTTTTATAACATTCTTGTTCCAGTACTTTTTCTTTCTTCCGCAAATCGTCCGCAAAACAATTGTCAAATTTAGAACGCATCCATACCTCTTCCATTTGAAATGCAATTTTGATTTTTGCGCAATTTAATTAGTTTAATTAAAATAATGTGGCTTTTTAGTAATATTATGCCATTTTGAAAATGTGGCATTTTCGCCGACATTGACGCTAAATAGTTCAAATTAATAGGCATGTTATTAATTTTCATCTATTTAACCAATTCGATCTGTTCGGCTTATTATAGTATTTTCATTGTTTGGTAAGCTGAGGAACTTCATGTTTGTTTTCGCGCAGCGTCAATCGGTTCGGAATGGGCTACGTACAAGGATTGGTAGCTGCTACCTGTTTGTGCGTTTGTATTTGATGTGCGGTGATGTGTCAGGAGGAGTCGGGCGGCGGCGGTGGGGCGGGCGGGGCGGGCGGTGGTGGCGGCGCGGGCGAGGGCCGGCAGCCCGTGCCCGGCGTGCTGCTCATGGACTACCACCAGCGCGCCGCGCAGCCCACGCACAACGGTGAGCACACCACACCAACACATAGTGTCAAGTGTGATAATTCTGACGCGGAGCTTTCGCGACGGAACGCCAATACATGTTATTGCATATAAATGACTAATAACGGGCACACTACGCGGAAGATCGGTCGTTCCGTCGCGGACCGCTTGCCATCTGCGTCTGTTCCGGCCTCCGCGCACCGATCTTCCTTCGACGTCAGATCGGCAATGTCGCATTCCAGGCCATACTCTAAAAACATTTTGTATCGCGCCACACTCGGCGGAACTCGCGACGACGATCACACCGTTTTAAACGTTGGCAGTCGACTGATAAGGCTAAATGCGGCTGCAATATTTAATAACGGATTTACCGCAATGGAAGTCTGGCGTCGGAACTTCCGTCAAGTGTGCCGAAGGCCTTTAACTGGCTGTTGTCTGTTTGGCGTTTGGTCAAATGTCTGAATTTTGCCGGCGTCTTCTCAACGAGACCTTTATAAATATGCATGAACCATAACTATAGGCATTAGCCCCCACGATATAGGCTGATACCGTACTGTATGTTGGTTCTTACACAAATTAATAATATTGGCCTACAAAAGCGCTTAAAGTAAAGGGTGTCTCAAAAGTAGGTATAGGATTTGAATTTCGCGCTATTTCCGAAATATTCAAGATGGCGGGTTGAAATTTGACATACGTCATCTTGACACATGTAAAATTAATCGTGGAGCGTTTCACAATAAAACAGCGCATAGAAGTTATACAATTATTTAACGAAAATTCACGATCAATTATAAACACTCGTCGAAAGGTCGAAAAATCTCGTAATTTCAAGAAGAGGTGATGTCAAATGGCCACCGAGATCTTGCCATCTGATGCCTATGGATTTCTTTCTTTGGGGCTACGTGAAAGATAAAGTCTACGCCAACTATCCACAAAACATAGACAATATAGACAACATATTCGCCGAGTTATTGGTGAAATAAGTAGCGAAATGTGTGAAATTAGCAGCGAAATGTGTGAAAGTGTTATGAAAAACTTGCACAGAGCAAAAATGCCCGTGGCGGCCATTTAGCAGATATTCTATTTAGATAAAATTGTACAAGTCTCTTCTTTAAAATAAAATAAAACTACGAAGAAATTCCAATCCATTCGCGTTTTACTGAGACATATCATCCTATACCTACTTTTGGGACACCCGTTATTACAAGTTATACATTGCAAGCATACCAATGTGTAATTTGAGTAATCTAGATACAATTTCTTATATTTTTGGTGAATATATCTTGGATGCGGGCAGCGCAGAACCGATCGTTGTGGAGATCCTTGGGGGAGGCCTATAATAATAATAATAATAATAAACACCTTAAGAGGCTTGCGTTAGATGGATGGATCGGGAGTCAGATGCAGAAGGCAGTACTTCTGGACACGGCCCGTATAGTGAGAAGGTTCCTGTCTCTGGATCCTTAACCATCGGTAGCCGGGACCCTGATCTTGCTGCCGTTGGGGAACTGCATTTTTGTATTTTTAAATGTTATATTTTTTAGTGTTATACATTGTAAAAATTTAATGTTTAGAAATATAATTTTGTAAGTATTTAAAATGTAATAAAGGAGATAATAATAATAATAAGCATTTATTTCAGAATTGCATCCATTTTTTTTTAATTATTAATAACAATACCTAACTTATTTAAAAACAATATTTATATTTATTAATTTGGGGCACATGAAGCGCCACCCAATGCTGCAGGAGTGGAGATTCCCACCGGTCTGTCAACGCACACAGGATGCTATTGGGGTTGGCGCGCGTGCGACTCAGCAGCGAGGCACATCGCTTGCGGATGCCCAGCAGTGGGCGTCGTTCGGCTGACATGTTGATGATCATATCTTTGTCGATGGAATGCCGAAATATTTAATAAGATTATTTTCATAATACATGTTGTTGTGATGGCAGGAGTGAGCGAGGGCTCTGCGGGCGCGGCGGGCGGCGCCAAGGACCAGCTGTTGTACTTGGCGCAGCTGCTCGGGTTCACCGTGCAGTTCTCGGACTTCCCCAAGGTAACGTGGCACTCGATGACCCCAGGGTTAACGTGACGGCAACCACATCGTTTGTCGCGTTACTTTCGTCTAATCAGATCGCTTGTAGTTAAGAAAGCGCGCGTGACTTATGATCAGAATTCAATAATCAATCCACAAACAGGGATAGGCATGATACAGATTAGTTGCTATGCAACGTTTGATATTAACATAGAATTAACGATAGTTGCCTGGGTGTTGCTAGGTGTTGCCAAGCAACTAATCTGGATCATGCCTATCCCTATCTGTGGATAGATTATTAATTCTGGCCTTTAAGCGACATGCTGATTGGTTGGAAGACGCACGATAAACTATGTTGTTGCCGTTATGTTAGCCCTACTGCCGCCGCACTCCGGAATGAAATCGCAGCGAACGTCGAATGGCTAAAGAAACGACTCGGGTGTTTCAAGTTTGCAGATTCAAAGTACGTGCAACATTAATGTCCCTTTGCAATTTTGTACTCGATCAATAATTCGTTTTGTTTTGACTTAATTTCGGGAGCGTTTCGAGCGCCTCCGGGGGCTTCTTAAAGCTCGAATATCACGAAAGAGTAGAGTAGAGCTTCCCAAACTTTGTTATGCCCTAACCTGGTAATTTTTAATGATTCTCCATCGTGACCCACCAAAAGTTTTTAGCCATCATAGTGCATGTATTTTTAGCACTCTTCGTCAATGCTACGACTTCGCATTTTATTGTCGTGGCCCTGGGGCTGTACCGGCGAACGCTCCGATAACCGGAAATCTGCCGGGCTTCAAATTAAAACAAATAAATCGAGCCCCAATTCATGATGTCCCAGGAACATTCGATCAAATAGTATAAGAAGAAATTAGGTACCTACTTCGTAATTTATGTTTTAAATTGAAGCTCGGCATCATTCCGATTATCAGAAAGTTCGCCGGTAGGTTCGCGACCCACTACATGGAAAGCGCTGGTGTAGAGCTTTGTCTCTGTCGTGTTGCAGCGCAACCACGGCGAGTACCTGTCGCTGGTGTCGCTGTCGACGGAGCCGCCCGTCATGTGCCACGGGGGCGGCGCCTCCACCGCGCACTCGCACGACCAGTGCGCGCGCGCCGCCCTCCGCGCGCTCGCACTCATGGGGCTGGACGCCCCCGCCCCGGCCGCCCCCGCCCCCGCCCCCGCCCTCGCCCCCGCCGCCGCCCCCGCGCCCGAGTGATGCCGGGGGCGACGGCCCGCCCCTGAAGGCCTCCTCTGTAACGCTAAATGCGAAACTTCGCCACACCCGCCCCTGTAGACGAGTGGCTTCCTATTATCGATATCGCCAGTAGAATAGAAAGACAAATGTATGGGCAGGCCTGTCTCACTTCCATACAAGCGGCGCAAAATCCCCGAGATATTTACCTACTATTCTGGAAAACAACCTAATTTCAACCTTTTTGCATTGCGTATAGCGTTCATAATACAATAACTGTCTGCCGTCTGCGAGTGCCAGCCTACTGAGACTAGTCCGGTAACCGGACGCTTGCGTTTATCATACCTAAACTCGGGAGTGAAATTTAAAATAAAATATAATTATATTCTTTGGTATGGGATTGACATTAGCAATCACAATGTCACGTGACCGCTGATTTCAATCCCATACATTAACTTCTATTCTACTGGCGATATCGATAATAGAAAGCCACTTGTCAAGGCCCTATGTTCATCTCGCGCTCTAGTCGGGACACAATCGATTGAAACGAGCGGGGCTCCTGAAATTTCGGATTTAGCGTTTCAGAGCACGGTCCCTGATCTCCGATGCCGCCCGGCGCTGTAATTCTTTTTGTTCGCTATTTTGTGTTAAGAGTTACATTATATGTATATTTTTATTGCGCGTCTCTCGTTCGACGGTTGTTACGTGCGGGGGCGGCTACCTAGTTGTAAAATATATATGAACCCGGAGACCCGATCTCCCCCCGGTCGGGTGTTCGGTCCGATCGACGGGAGAACTAATTAAGTGACGAAATAAATCGAAACCGAGGCTGTGAAGCCGAACCAAAACGGACGTATCGAGGCGGACGGCGCCGCGCGGTCCGACGCCGGCGCGTGAGATGTGTGAACGGAGAAAGTGATCATGTAAAAATTAGTGTGAAAATCGCATTCATACGATATAATTTGCTTCTACATGTTCTGTGACATATCGTTAGATCTATTTATTTGTCGAGACAAAGGACAATGACCATTTTTGTATGGCAGCTGGCGTTTTTTTTTCTTGTGGCCATCAACCAAACATTTTGAAATATAATTTGCTGGCAGCACTGCAGACAATATCTGCAAAGGAAGTATACCTGTAAACTCAGTTCGAACCGTGTGAGACTAGCTAGAACTTAACTTTGTTTTTCATAGTGTTTGTATGAATGACCAAGTTACATTTGCGGTATGTTAAAATGTTCTATATACGGACGGATGGTTCTAACTTGGTTTTGCCTGAGTTTACAGCTATACTGTCTTGGCAAATATTGTTTGTTATACTAGTGATCTTGCAATTTATTTATTTCTAATCCACGTCATTGGCAGTATTATTTATAATATTAATGATTACATTATTTATGCAGGTAGGATGCTTTTTTGTCTTGCGAATCCATGGTGACGGCTGAAAATCAGCGATTTGCTCTAGAGCAAATAGACTGCTGAGCTGCGACCTTTTTGCACCACTACAGCACACATACATGATTGTTGTATTAAGTTTAATGTGTTTTCAATGTGTGTTGATTCTGTTTTTGTATTCATTCTTGTGTGTGTCTGAAGTGACAAATAAATGTATTATCTATCTATCTATCTATATATCTATCAAGAATTGATATACAAATATTTTGTTGATGGCCGCGAGACAAAAAAAAGACGGCAATTTTAGGCAATGCCTTTTGACCAAACAGTGTACGTAGCGTGTAAGGGCGAGCGTGTGTGCGTGTGAGTGGCCGGTGGCGCACCGTGCGGCCATGGTGCGGCGCCGTGCGGCTCGCGGCGGCAACTAGCGCCGCGGCGACTCCCTTGTGGCCTCGATTTTTAACTGACTACTCGAGAGCGAACGATCGCTATGCTCGCTCGCTCGCTTTGAATAGTGGACCGGTCGACGAGAGCTCGGCCGAGAATCGATCCGACCTGACGATCGAGAACCTCCTCGACTCGGGCTTGTTTTAGGCTCCGCCCGACCTATCCGATATGCCTATCGAACTGGGGACTTATTTTTGAATTTCGCGACTCGTGTCGAGCGCTCGCTTAGTAGTCATTTTCATCACAGATATAAATATGTTAATTATGAGTACTAAGCGAGCGCTCAACACGAGTGACGAAATTCAGAAATAGACCCCCTGCAGTAGCGTTCGTCGACTAACGTGTAGTGTTTTCTCTGTAGCTGTAATGTATAGTAAGTGTGGATGCGAGCGACCGGCGTCTTCTCGGCCCGGTCGCTCGTAATAATGTACCTCATCGATTGTACATTTCTTTCTATAATGGGTCTGATAACGAAAATATCTTCTGTGACGCGATTGCGCTCGGTCGTTGGCCCGTTTTCAAGTGACGGAATGACGTTTACGAATTCGGGCTCCGGTGCTCGGGTCGAACCGGCCGTCTCGATGGACGTACCGTCTCCGTACGCGCTGCAGCGTATTCTTGTCGAGAATAATCGCGCTTAACGCATAATGTTCGAGACAGTCGTAATCGACCTCGTTTAGATTCAAATATTTATTTAATGGATTTCCATAAACGATCAGATTCGACGACGACCGGGTGTGATTGTGCTAATATCTTAGAAGTTATTCTATAGAATAGTCTATTACTTTCTAAGGTATGTAATTTGTAACCGTTTATAACATATTTATATAGTAGAGATGGTTAATCGCTGGTGAACATGTAAAGCAATAAGAATTCTCTTTAATTGTTATTTTTACAATTTTAAATCGAGGCCATCAAATAATTTCTTCATGTTAAAAGTTGCACAAGCAATGCATAAAGAAATTAATAATTAGATTTAACGCCAGAAGGGCATTAAAAAGTGTTTATTTATTTTGTTCTAAGTAACTAATATTTTATATTACCGGGACGAAGTAAGTCTCATGAAGTTCGTGCTTTTTATTAGCAACTGTAAGTTTACAACAATAAAAAGTTAAAATATTAATCATTTGTTTAATTTATTCACCTATTTGGCTGAGCCGGTGCTTGCCCGCTAACAAGCAACTCTTCTATTGCTACAAAAAAAAATACATAGAGTACGCGCCACATAACTTGGCACGTGTCTCTATTTCTGGAACTAAATTATGACATGGGACGATTAGCGCCCTCTGACAAATGCCAAGTTATGTGGCGCGGACTCTAGCGCCGCTGCTGTCACTGCTAAGCAGTGAAAGGACATGACATGAGCAATAGTTTTCGATTACCCTTTTACAGTGCCACAAGCTTTTCTGTTCCGGTGACAGTCGTGACAGAAGAGCCACTTGCAATACGAAATTAGCTGTCAAAATGGACTGTCGCATGAAAACTGTTTTAGTTCCAAAGATAATCACCGGAACAGAAAAGATTGGCGCACTATATCTCGGAGACAGATTCTCAAAATGACAGATTGTCGAAAAACCGAAAGGTACAGTGCATGAAGTTTGACTTAATACTCTGAGGTAACTGGAGCTCTCACCCTGAATAAAAAAGTGTCGCCAGCAAATTTGACATTTATGTATGTAGTGGCAGGTAGTGGCTGTCAGTTGTCTCATATGACCATACGTATTTTTTTAAAGTGTAGGTGAGACGGAAGACAGCCACTGTGTTATTTGTGGTATTCAAAAAATTGTTCGTACTGCACTCTCCAGTTACCTCAGTATTAAGTCGAGCTTCATGGTACAGTGCCACAAACTTTGCTGTGCCGGTGGCCAAAATGTGAAACTAACGTGATTTTTTTTAATGTCATTTTGCTGTCAAGTTGATGTCCAACCATAGTGCTGCTGGCGGCTGAAGTTCTTAGAAGTCAGGGCCGGTTAAATTACTACAAAAAAAAAAAAACGTACGTAGCGCCGCTGTCACCGGCACAGAGAAGGTTGTGGCACTGTACAGGTCCACACACTAATCATTAGAAGGAAATATCTCGCACACTGTTTCCACAGTATAAATTAGTAATTTTCCTAAACTAACTTACCAGCTTGCACCTACTAAGGAATAACTGATAGAATAATAAGAAAAACAATTAAATCTTTCACTTTTTCTCTGAAAATTGTAATAATAGAGTGCTTAATGAATGATATAATTTCATTTCAATAACGTTCATAATGACATAATAAACGTAAGTCATAACAACACTTCAACTACCTAATTTCATTTTACATAATGTTTATTTCATATAATCATCATTTTATATATCATTTAACATAACATAACGCTTATTTTATATAAAACATATTTGCTATAACGGTCATTTGATATAATTTTGTTTTATATAATCATCAATTAGTCAATTAAATGACTCGGGAAGGCAAAGGAGCAGGGGGTACCGGGGGGCTCGAGGGGCGAAGTCCTCCGCCATAAAAAGCCAACAAAACAATTGATGATAGGTAAGGTTAGGTTAGAACTGTGAACAATACAATACCTTAATATTTTTAATAAATGCTGATCTGATCAATTACCATAAATTTTATTATCTTATGATGGCCTCTTATAGATTGATGGCTTAGGATCTCAATGCCACATCCTCAAAAAACCGTTAAAGATTACAAGTCCTTTAGGCTACGTACGCACAGGCAGGCGGCTTGCTTGGCGCCTAGAGCCTAGTGGCTTGCATTCTACTAGCGCAACTAGCTAGGCGCCAAGCGCGCAGTGCGGCCGGTCGCGAACATTCTAGTACGTTCGTTTTACTAAGGTGACTCGCTAGGCTCTAGGCGCCAAGTTAAACTTTTATATTAGCCTACTGTTCGCGGTCTCACTCAGTCGAACAATTGGCGAGGGGTGCCGGCCGACTCGCGCGCTGTATGCGAGCGACGACTTCTCTTCTCCCTCCAGTCAGTCAAGCGTCAAGCGCCGAATGCGAAAGTGCATTGAGTGCGTGTTTAGCTTCGTTTTCTATTTATTATTTGATTGTCCTCGCGCACATAACCTTCTGTACGTTAGTACTATTATATATTCTGTGGTATTAGTATTATAACTCCGTATTGCCACCACTGGGCGGCAATCAGGAATCCATATTGCCACCAGTAGTTACAATCTGGAAAAAAAGGAAAGAAAATCCATATTGCCACCAGTGGTGGCGATCGAGGTGATGGCACCCAGGAATAGAGGAAAACTGACACAGAATTGCTAAAACAGAAATATTTGAAAATAAGATTTTTTATTTTCATCCGAATCTAAGTACGTTCTTCCTTATGAATGAACGTTAATTAGATAGCCTATTTCTTACAAGGGATAAAAGTTTCTAATATTAGTGCAGCCGTATTAATTATATTATTACGCTATTAAGCCAGATTTACATTGATCCAGTAGCTCGATCCAGTGTTACTGGATTGCGGCACTGGATTGGCACTGGATCATTGTTGTGTTGTCCTGTCACGGTCGCCAACTTTGTTCGTGATGTGAACAAAATGAAAAATGTAGACTTTTGTATAAATGTATACTTATAAAAATTAGGTTTACAATCTTTTAAGATCTTGAATATTAAAACAGTTAAATAAATAAGTAGGTAAAAATGAAGCGCGTGCGGTGCGGCGAATTGTAGGCGAGAGTGACAGTCGGCCATTCGATCTGTCAGAATCCAAAATGGTGGCGCGACGACGAGGCAGTTCTTCGCCCGGATTGGCTGTCCAAGCTTCACACGGTCGCTGCAGCGCCCAGGCACGCTCCCATTGGTTGCTTTAGAGGGATGAGCGGCGCGAACAAATGTAAACATGTTTCAATCCAGTACAGCGTCGAGTAAAACATGTACTATGCGATTATTATAAGAATAGGATAGGGACACCGCCATGTTGTGACGTCAAGCTGTCAAAGTGCTGTCAAACTAACTTCACTTCACTGCAGTATGGTGTGCAAAAGAAGAAATTTATCGTGAATCAGGGGGCTGATCGCGTCATAGCTTACGATAAACAATGATGTTCGTGCAAACCAAAACATATGAATAATTTGCAGATAAATACAAATCATTAACTTAATTTTTTCGGAAAGTATAGGACTCATGAAAATGATCAGGTAATTTGAATCTCAATCGAATAAAAATTTTGTGATATTTAACTGAAACCATTTTTTCATACATTGTTCTGTGGGGTAGGTACTTTAATACTATGCTTCAATAACACAGAATAAATTGAATTTTGATTCTATTTACTGGATTAAGTAGGTTTACTGGATTAAGTAGGTAGGTATAAAACAGGAATTCAAGTTTTGAAAATAATTTAATAATCAACTTTACAATAAAATTGATAAATTGGGGGTCTAGTGAAAAATTGTATTGGTCTATCATGGTAAAAGGATTGGTCAGCTAGATTCTACACGTTGATTTAAAAAAATAAAAAACTCGTTTTGAAAATGGCAATACCCAAACCACCTTCTGCCAAAATAAAAAATAATTATTTTATTTTGTATGCACTTTCTTGCGAACTGTACCTTTTCAGAGTGAAGTTTGTCAACAACCCGTCCTATTCTTATAATAATCGCATAGTATACATTAATCCAGTGCCAATCCAGCGCCGCAATCCAGTGACACTGGATCGAGCTACTGGATCAATGTAAATCTGGCTTTAAAGGTTTCGAGCCTTTTATTGGACTCGTGATCAATACTGCTGGAAGATATTCTAATGTGGAATAAGCTATGCCCTTGTAAAATGACAATATTTTTGTTCCTTTATAATTTTTGTGTGTACTAAATTATTAAATAAATAAATATTAAGTAAATAAATGTTACTGAAAAATGGAAAATGAAGTATTTAGAAAAAATCGACCCTTCTCACAACTAGCTCCGATGGGACTCGAACCCACGACCTTTCGCTTTCCGGGCGACTGCTCTAACCACTGAGCTACGGAGTCGTTAACAGTCAAGTCAGCTAAGTCAGTGGTTAGAGCAGTCGCCCGGAAAGCGAAAGGTCGTGGGTTCGAGTCCCATCGGAGCTAGTTGTGAGAAGGGTCGATTTTTTCTAAATACTTCATTTTCCATTTTTCAGTAATAAAAATTGCATTGTGAATGCAAAAAATTAAAAATTAAAATAAATAAATGTTGTCATCACTCGGGGCTTCAGTAATACTAAAGTCAACAGTAAAAAACAGGTTTTTATTAATAAAAAAATAGTAGCAATGCATAACAATATCACCAGTCTTATCTAAGACCCAGAGGTAATCATCAGACTGTGGTCGCGGTTATTTATTTACATAATACTATCGCCGTTGTCTCGTCGCAATTAATACTAGGGCTGCGCGCCCTCTGCCGGCTATTTGACGAACTCCAGGTCGAGCGCTTGCGTTATAAAGCACAGGATGTCCGTGTGTTCTTCGATCTGAAAGAGAGGAGAGATGGCGAGCATTAGTCAAAATCGGTTTACGCAAATGAGATAATATCAAAGTAAAGATGCTATGTATGTCCCATCAGAGCTAGTTGTGAGACGGGTCGATTTTTTCTCAATACTTCATTTTCCATTTTTCTAAAGTAAAGATGCGTTTATATTTCCAAGCATGCAACGTGGCAGACAGACAATAGCCATAGTTTGCATTTTGCCTGCACGGACACTCTGATAGTCTCTCGCTGGCCGATAGTTGTGCTGTAGTTTGATCGAACAACTATCGGCCGAAGGTTAGATCGGTCGATTTTTAATCGTTAGTGCGCGCACAGACATTTAACTCTATACTGAATCCGAGAACGATCAAACTATCGCCCGATTAAAAATCACAAGTGGCGCGCTGGCTCTAAATGTTGATATGAAACTAGACGTGTATGCCAAAGGTGTAAGTAGGTATACAATTTTGACCGTTGTTCCTATAGCATTCCTACTAATATTATAAATGTGAAAGTTTAGATGTTTGGATGTTTGTTACTCAATCACGCCAAAACGGCTCAACGGATTTGGCTGCAATTTCGGACACAGATACTTTGTGGCCTGGAGAGGAACATAGGCTACTCTTTATCCCGGAAAAATATCACATTCCCGCGGGATAACGTCGTGTAGTCCACGCGGGCGAAGCCGCGGGCGGAAAGCTAGTTAAGTAAAATTTTAATACTTTGGTTAGCCAAGCTGCCGGCCTAGCATGAGCGGCTTTTATCGCGCGATATGATATGGTACGGCAAGTTGTCTTGCTTACCCCACTAAGGTGTAAGCAAGACGGCATGCCGTACCTTAACATATCACGTGATAAAAGCCGCTCATGCTAGGCCGGTTGATGCGATGCTGACGACGTTTTTCTTTTAAAATTAGTAGAATACTATTTTTAGATCAATGGCGTTGGCAAATCATTGGCGTATCTGCGACAGCAATTTGTGGGAGAGCCCTGTACTCACGAGCTTGGCGGTGGGCTTGCCCCCGCCGTGGCCCGCCTTGGTGTCGATGCAGCGCGGCGATGTACCGAGCGAGTGCACTGTACTCACGAGCTTGGCGGTGGGCTTGCCCCCGCCGTGGCCCGCCTTGGTGTCGATGCAGCGCGGCGATGTACCGAGCGAGTGCACTGTACTCACGAGCTTGGCGGTGGGCTTGCCCCCGCCGTGGCCCGCCTTGGTGTCGATGCAGCGCGGCGATGTACCGAGCGAGTGCACTGTACTCACGAGCTTGGCGGTGGGCTTGCCCCCGCCGTGGCCCGCCTTGGTGTCGATGCAGCGCGGCGATGTACCGAGCGAGTGCACTGTACTCACGAGCTTGGCGGTGGGCTTGCCCCCGCCGTGGCCCGCCTTGGTGTCGATGCAGCGCGGCGATGTACCGAGCGAGTGCACTGTACTCACGAGCTTGGCGGTGGGCTTGCCCCCGCCGTGGCCCGCCTTGGTGTCGATGCAGCGCGGCGATGTACCGAGCGAGTGCACTGTACTCACGAGCTTGGCGGTGGGCTTGCCCCCGCCGTGGCCCGCCTTGGTGTCGATGCAGCGCGGCGATGTACCGAGCGAGTGCACTGTACTCACGAGCTTGGCGGTGGGCTTGCCCCCGCCGTGGCCCGCCTTGGTGTCGATGCAGCGCGGCGATGTACCGAGCGAGTGCACTGTACTCACGAGCTTGGCGGTGGGCTTGCCCCCGCCGTGGCCCGCCTTGGTGTCGATGCAGCGCGGCGATGTACCGAGCGAGTGCACTGTACTCACGAGCTTGGCGGTGGGCTTGCCCCCGCCGTGGCCCGCCTTGGTGTCGATGCAGCGCGGCGATGTACCGAGCGAGTGCACTGTACTCACGAGCTTGGCGGTGGGCTTGCCCCCGCCGTGGCCCGCCTTGGTGTCGATGCAGCGCGGCGATGTACCGAGCGAGTGCACTGTACTCACGAGCTTGGCGGTGGGCTTGCCCCCGCCGTGGCCCGCCTTGGTGTCGATGCAGCGCGGCGATGTACCGAGCGAGTGCACTGTACTCACGAGCTTGGCGGTGGGCTTGCCCCCGCCGTGGCCCGCCTTGGTGTCGATGCAGCGCGGCGATGTACCGAGCGAGTGCACTGTACTCACGAGCTTGGCGGTGGGCTTGCCCCCGCCGTGGCCCGCCTTGGTGTCGATGCAGCGCGGCGATGTACCGAGCGAGTGCACTGTACTCACGAGCTTGGCGGTGGGCTTGCCCCCGCCGTGGCCCGCCTTGGTGTCGATGCAGCGCGGCGATGTACCGAGCGAGTGCACTGTACTCACGAGCTTGGCGGTGGGCTTGCCCCCGCCGTGGCCCGCCTTGGTGTCGACGCGCGCCAGCAGCGGGCGGCGCTGCGCCGAGCCGCGGGTGGCGTGCTGCAGCGCGGCGATGTACTTCAGCGAGTGGAGCGGCACCACGCGGTCATCGTGGTCCGCCGTCAGCACCAGCGTCGCCGGGTACTGCGACGCGTCTGGGGGGCAAGCACTCTTGTTACGACCCAAATTGCCCAACGAGACGAGTCATTTCTCGAGATTAGAATTAGTTAATTAGATTACACATATTAGACGTCGAATAGACAACATTTTTGTTGAACAACAATCGTCCGTTCAGCTTGCGGAAGATAAAAGATCCCGATTATTTTCACTAGTATCGGTCATCATCATTGAACGACAAGTGAATCGTCTAAACATTTACAGCGATAGGTCATTCAAAGTTCATTTCTTTTAATTTACAGTTACAGTTAATGTTTATGTGGGAACTCCGCAAGGATGAAAGCTATTATTTTCATCAAAAGTGATGTGATGCGTCTATACAAATAACGTTCATCATTCACAATTCATTGCAAAAATAGACAACGTTTTCCACACGAATGGAAGAAAACGATGTGCCGTCCGCTTGACATGTAAGATGTTTTTAGTTTCTAACGAACGCAGAGGAAAGCATACTGTGAATTACTTAGTTAGTTTTAAAAAGAAAGTAAAGCAATGTATAGGATAATAATTTTTATTGAAAAGAAAAAGGACTACACAGGTATGAAACTAGAACTAATCAAATCTTTTCACGTGCACTGGTCAGAGCCTCGTGTTGTAGCAGTAAGCCATGTAGGACTGTCCCAAAAGAAAGTTCTTGCTTTGCTAGAGAATCGGATGAGACATTTGCCGGGCAACATTTTATTAAGGGGGGATTTATCTTCGATGCATGAAACACCGGGGAGGGCTCCAACTTTTTCTGGACTTTATTTATTTTATTTTATTGGACTTCCGCGTATTGGATCTGTCTGTAGGCCAACTCGCCCAGTCTCATGCATGCCCTCATGTATTTAGTACCCTGCTCTTCTATATGTCCTGCTCTCTGGTGTAAAGGGAGAAATCCAAATCCTCGTCAACATCCTCTAGTGCTAGAGTTAGGGATCTCTAGTCTGAGGATTCTTGAGTTCTGTCGTTGTGTTATGGACATTCCCCGAGATCGTCATCAGACGACGGGTATACAGCCTCTGCTTCGGATTCGAGGTCAATGTGATTATCGAGCCTTCCCATTGTGTATGAGAGCATTTCCTTCATTTCGGTGAAATTTTGTTCTAGCTTATCTATTCTAGTCAATTTCCTGGACTTGGACGAAGTAGAGCGAATTGCCGATGAATCCTCGACGTCATTACTATCCGCCAGCTCTCTCGATGCCTCCTTTCGGCTTAAGAGCAGAGGTTTCAACTCTGCCAGTGACGCAACGATAAGTTCATTTTGGACGGCGGAACCTCTGATCTGATCCTTGATCCGATGGAAGGTGGACCAATTATAAACCCCACAGAGAAGGGCCACCCAATCATCTTAATCTTCATGTCCTTGTAGGTTTTCTCCGGGGAAGAGGCAAATTCTGGACAGAATGCTCTAGCGAGTTCGACTGTTGGAAGAGCGAAACGGATTTTATTTAGCACAAGAGGGTCCAGGTGCGACCCTAAAAGATTATCTCTGGTATGAGGTATAACTCTCCATTGAAGCTATCCATCAGATAGGTAGGTACAAGCCAGTTTCTTAATTCGCTCCAAAATGAGATTGTTATCTGGATCTTCTGCTTTCTACTCTAAGAGGGCTTCCAGTGAAGACGCCTCATTTGGTTTACCAATGGCTTTAGAGTTTAGCCATTTGCAACAAAATATTAACGAAAAAAGAGTCAAGAAACTCCCAAAGTCTATACAGGCGCTGATAAGAAAACGGGCCGTAAGGGTCTTTACATAGGGCCGGAAGGATCGTTAAATCGGGACGTGTGGCTCTTCAAATCGGGACGTGTGGCTCTTCAAATCGGGACGTGTGGCTCTTCAAATCGGGCCGTATGGCTCGGCTCCTCAAATCAGTGCCGAACGGGTCCTCAGATTGAACCGTGTGGGCCAAAGCGCACAGCACGGTGTCTCGTTAACTACTACGCCACCACTTAGTTAAAACATACGGGCGCTAACAAGGCCACCGGTGCTCAGTCTAGTCTCACCCCGGTAACGAACCACTAAATGGTAAGATCTACTGGTTTCAAAGGGGTAGAATGAAGGTGTTATCTCACATGGTCAAGCCGACGGTACAGACATGAAATGTATTTGCTTTTACCACCTTATGTATGTACACTATGGTTTGCAATAAATTATTGAGTATTGAGTATTGAGTATCGTTTTTGCCGTGATAATGTCTTATAAATCGATGAACGCCGGCTGCGCGCCTTAAAAAGCACGACTCATTGTCACATTCCGCCTGAGCACAGAATAATATAAAGGTACACAAAGCTCACTTTCGATACAGTTACAATAAATTATGAATCTTTTCCACGCGACAATTAGGTCTAAAATAATTTGTACCCTTACACCTACCTAACTGATATATCTAGCGACTACCGTAGATATCGTAGAAATTCTGTGTTTAAAATAGTGTTACAAGTAAGTAAATGGAATAATAACAGTGTCACTAATCACTATACAATTTGCTAGATGATCAGGGCATACGATTTTTAAATACTGAAGTGGATATTTCGGCCGATGCGTCCGAGTAGAAGAGAGACAGCGGTACATTGTGGCCACTGTGATGGCCACGCTATGGCAAAGCAAAATTTTTCATGACGGACGCTTGCCTTGTCTTCACAAATTAGGTATTAGTTACACGCGCATCGCGCGCGCTGCCAACACAGATTAGTAAGTTATTAGTAGTAGTGTCAGACCATTTAAAGACCAGTTAAAGACGTTCTTTTTATTTTTATTTTTATTCATCTTTATTTTAGTTTTTGTTTGTTCTCTTTGACCTTTGTATTGTAAACCTTATTATAAATGTAGGATTCAAAATTCAAACTTTAGACAAATTAGTCTAAAGAACTTTTACTTTATTTTTAAGACCAGGGGCCTATTTCTCAAAAGCTTGTAACTTGTAATACAAGCGGATGTCACTTTTTGACAGATATTGTTAGAAAGGGACTTCCACTTGTATTACAAGCTACAAGCTTTTGAGAAACGGGCCCCAGGGGGGCTACCGGCTAAGAAATCTGGATATGGGTATGGGCTTCAACTGTCATTTAAATTCCTTATTCTGATAGATTTTTGCTGCTTTGTTCTGTGGAACGTTGCTAGCTAGTTATCGTTATACGCGACGTCACATAACAAGGAAATGATAGCGGCTATTTTCTTTATAAAATTGACTTAAAGTTCCAAAAACGTATGAAGTTCATATCCTTAAAGTTACGCGGTAGCCCCCCTGTTAATTGTCTCCCAGCCCCACCACTGCGGTCCCGACGGAAGATCAGCGCTGGTCACAAGCCAAGCATTATGCTGAGTCGGGACTGTTTTGGGACAAAAGGGTAAAATGTATTGTTTTTTTAATTATGTGGTTTTGTCCCAAATAAATGTTATTTCTTTTTCATTGCCATCACGTAAAATTGTCGTCCGTAAACCGACTTCCAGACGAGCGATCGTTGCTGAGCCGTGTAGGCACTCACTGTCAGTGGGCGTGTGTATGTTGTGCAGCGGCGAGTAGGCGAGCAGGTTGCGGGCGTGCGCGGCCGAGTCCGAGCTGCCGTAGTCCGACACCCACGCGTGGCCGATCGTGAACTTCTGGAACCGCAGCATGTCCAGTACACTGCATAAAACGAAGATAAAACACTACATTAATACTGCAAATTTATTAATTAATACTACACACATTCCTTCACTCACATATATATCTTAGCCTTGGGGTATTATATACTATAGTTTAGTTTACATTGTTTTGTTTAAGCTTCATTTCTGTAATTATAATCTACTCTTGTTTACTGACTTGTACTAGGTGTAAGTATCAAGTATCATCATTTTTAAAATAAGGCACACCAAAAAACTATTGTCTATGGGTGGGCCTGGTGACCTGTGTCACAGGTTTCTTTTGTGAAACCTACATCGGGCACCAGTCCCTCACAAATTTACACTTAAGTCCTTTATTTGTGATGAGAAAATAAACAAACATTTTTTTAATACTATTAGCGCAGAATAGATATAAGTACTACCGTACAGGAAGGAGACTCCGCAATCAATTACCTCACCACGCCCGAGCCCGAGCGCCGAGTTCGTGTGTCAGATCGTGTGCTTATTTAGTACATTTAGACGTCACGCACACAGTTGCGCGTGTGTCTGTGAAGCGTCTGTGTAATAGGTAGTTAAAAAGCCGCGCTTGTATGGAGTGCCAGGGGTAGCACACCCATTTAGTGGTACTTTGACGGCAAACTCTTTTAAAGTCGCCACACACAGACAGCGGATGCGTCAGCGGTTTTTAGTATTGATCGAATTAGTTTGAAAGACTACACACCAGCCTTGGCGGTGGCTAGGCGGCTTGCGCGATGCCAGGCGAAGGCGTATGCCGGGACCGTTGTATTCATTCATTTCTAGTGTATCGAATGACTTCACACAGAGCGCCGTAGGCTGTGACGCGATGTGTAGATAATCCTTTTTGGTGATCGTGTTAATTCAAACCAGGGAGTAGAACGAATTAATAAAAAAGATCTGGTTTGACACATTCCAGTGTAGGCTCTCGTAGAAAGAGGAGCTATCCCAATTGATAAGCCAGCTATGCTAGCAAGTGTAATAAAAATAATAAGAAAACTAAGAAATAAAGTGATATAGTGCAGCTACGCTCTTTCGGCCATCTCCTGTAGATTGCAGCCAGAAACAGGCCCACTATAATACGTACCCGACCTGCACTATGGCGGCGCCGAACAGGTCGGGCCGCTGGTTGATGCAGGCGGCGACGAGCAGCCCCCCGTTGGACCCCCCGCGGGGGGCCGTGTGTGCGGTACGTACCCGACCTGCACTATGGCGGCGCCGAACAGGTCGGGCCGCTGGTTGATGCAGGCGGCGACGAGCAGCCCCCCGTTGGACCCCCCGCGGGGGGCCGTGTGTGCGGTACGTACCCGACCTGCACTATGGCGGCGCCGAACAGGTCGGGCCGCTGGTTGATGCAGGCGGCGACGAGCAGCCCCCCGTTGGACCCCCCGCGGGGGGCCGTGTGTGCGGTACGTACCCGACCTGCACTATGGCGGCGCCGAACAGGTCGGGCCGCTGGTTGATGCAGGCGGCGACGAGCAGCCCCCCGTTGGACCCCCCGCGGGGGGCCGTGTGTGCGGTACGTACCCGACCTGCACTATGGCGGCGCCGAACAGGTCGGGCCGCTGGTTGATGCAGGCGGCGACGAGCAGCCCCCCGTTGGACCCCCCGCGGGGGGCCGTGTGTGCGGTACGTACCCGACCTGCACTATGGCGGCGCCGAACAGGTCGGGCCGCTGGTTGATGCAGGCGGCGACGAGCAGCCCCCCGTTGGACCCCCCGCGGGGGGCCGTGTGTGCGGTACGTACCCGACCTGCACTATGGCGGCGCCGAACAGGTCGGGCCGCTGGTTGATGCAGGCGGCGACGAGCAGCCCCCCGTTGGAGCCCCCCTGCGCGGCGATCCGCGCGGGCCGCGAGTACCCGTGCCGGATGAGGTACTCGGCGGCCCCCTGGAAGTCGTCGAACACGTTTTGCTTGTTGAGCAGCCGGCCCGCGTTGTGCCACCGCTCGCCGTACTCGCTGAGGACAAACAAGCCGGTCAGTGAGGCGCTCACTTGGAAGAATGCGGGCTCGCGCGGATGGTGGGCTGCTTGCTGGCCCCGCGCGTGCTAACATAGTGTCACTGATGCGCATAGCGTAGCGACGTAATGAGGCCCGAGTGCCTACCATCAACTTTTATTGCGGATTTGTTTAGGACCTAAACTGATCTGCTTCGCTTAAGTGCCCCGGTAACGATCAATCGTCATTCGTCAATTGTTACGTGATTGACCGTTTCAATTGAAAGTGCGAATGATGGAGCTTCATTCGATGCGTCAATTGCTCGCGCCAAGTTTCTCATCGAAAAACCTGTCAATCGCACAACGAGACGATCAATTGGTAGCGTCAATCGCGATTGTCAATGGGCTTTCCATCATTCGCATCAATCACGTAGTTTCGAATGACAATCGGTTCAATTGCCTCTGTAGACGATCATTTGGTCCGTCAATGACGTAAACATTGTCAATTGCGATTGATCGTTACCGGGGCACTTTATTCGTACCACGACAGCTTAATATCAATGACAGCGATTCAGTAATCATTCAATAACATTTCACAGCCGCTAAGCTGTCATAAATTCTGTAAACCTGCAGGGTATACCCGTCCCACTCACTCTCCGGGCATGACAGAATCAAGTGAAAGAGACGGGTAGAAGAAATAAGGACACAAATCGTTCGGTCATTCACATTCAGCAATTCATTTGCGATCCAGTTTTTAGAAGGTCATAGTACGAAAGAAAGCTATTCATTTTAGGAACCTATTCTGGATCGCGCTAGTTTTGAATCGCTGTCTTAAAGTTGATGGTAGGCACCCTATTACACTATCAATCTTATCACGATCCTGGATATCGTGATTTTATCATCATACTGACGGTATCGCGATACGACGCGTACGCACTGTCAATGTTATTGAAGCCACGCCCCTGGGATCGCGGATATCATGACCGTTTTGAAATCCGTCGCGATATCGTCAATTCCATCAATATTTCATCAATACTGGATCACGATATCACGTATCGCGTGATAATATTGATAGTGTAATATGCCTCAATCACTCACAAGTGTTAAAACAATTCAAAATACAATCCATTATTCAAGTTTAACATCACTAATTATATCATTGTTAAGCTTTTCTAGACTGACGAACTTACCACCAGTTGCAGAAAGCTCCATTAAACCTATTGCTGTCACTTTTCGCTGTCAAGAAATAAAAAGTGACAGCAATAGATTTAATGAAGCATTAACTTTCTGTTTTTCTTCTATAGATATTTATTTTTGTGTGCAATAAAGCGTATTTTATTATTTATTTATTATTATTATTTAATGGAGCTTTCTGCAACCGGGTGTTAGTCTTACTAATATTATAAATGTGAAAGTTTAGATGTTTGGATGTTTAGATGTTTGTATGTTTGTTACTCAATCACACCAAAACGGCTGAACAGATTTGGCTGAAATTTGGGAGATAGATACTTTGTAGCCTGGAGAGGAACATAGGCTACTTTTTATCCCGGAAAAATATCACATTCCCGCGGGATAACGTCGTGTAGTCCACGCGGGCGAAGCCGCGGGCGTGAAAGCTAGTGTTAGTATAAAATGGGCCATTATTGAAGTATGTAGAATCTAACCCTCCGCCGCGCAGGTTGGGCACGGCCAGCACGCCCCGGAGGTGCTGCATGAGCACGAGCCGCGTGACGCTGAAGCTGGGCTGGATGTTGATGTTGAACCCGCCGTAGCCGTACAGCAGCGCCGGCGCCGACCCGTCCAGCGCCAGACCCTGAAACGGAATAGCCGTTAAGGTCATAGCCCACTTATACCGCACCGCTCCAACACCACTTCTGCCCAACACCGCCCTAAACGAAGGCGACAGCTAGCAGTCCACGCGGCGACAGCTAGCAGACTCCCAGCTGTCCACGCGTCGACTGTTATTCCCTCTATAGGTGCGCGGCGGCGACCGCTAGCAGTCACCGCGCGGCGTCAGCGAGGCATCAACTACCGAGCAGTCTGACGGCGGTAAGCTCGCGGACCGCGCGCTGTCCGCTATTTTATATTGTTACTGTAAAATGCATCTACAGTGAACGACATTAAGTCCATATTTGGCTGTTCATACTTTGGTTGAGTGGGAGCGGTGCGGTCTGTGGGCTATGACCTTTAAAGTACGCGTCTGCCACTTGAGTGGCGTGTGTTTCTAGATATTGGGCAGCACTACACCACTTGAGTGGCGAACCAGCCGTGCGTTTTACTTTTATTTTCTGAATTTTAATTTGTCGCACTCTTGGCTAAATGGATTATATATTGGTAGCTGGTAACAATACGGAGTGAACGGCATTTTAAAAAGTTCATTTGTAATGTGTGATGTTTTTATGTCAGTTTTTTCTCAAGTGGTGTCAAGTTTCATCTGTGTGTGTGTGTGTATGTGTGTTTAAATCATTTGTTTTTATGGTTTATAGCGTTTTTAGTTTTATTGAAACCAGAATTAAGTCTATTTAATTGTCAACGAAAGAAAAAGGTAGGTCATAGATTTAGATATTTTTTTTCAAAAAATGTTTTTCTAAAATTTTACGACTTCTTTTTTTGTACCTATGCGTAAACCAATCGTATTTTTCAAAATTTGTACAAAATCTTTCTTAGTAGGTATCGCAAATGTTTTAAAATGTTGCTACAGTTATCCAGCTATCTAGATCAGTCTTTCGTTACTCCTAAAAGTACTCCAACAGATCGTAAATAATGTTTTTGAGAACGACGCGTAACCCGACCCGCGGCGATAAAAAATCCTGCGCGGCTGTGGGTCGGTAATCCGAGACGTGCCGCGCATTATCGTAGGGACGTTGTGATCGTTTTGGTTGCATCGAGCGAAGGGCGGGGGGTGTGGCGGGGGGGGGGGCCGCACGTCCTGTCCGGGGAGCGACCTTGCCGACGCGCCGCCGGCACGATGGCAAACCTGCGCGATTAAGGCGCGATTCCTCAAAATATGGTGTTTTAAAATATGGATTACTCGCAAATCACAAGCACTAAAAATTAAAAAAATATATATGTTATTTTACAGTTATTTTTCTAGTGTTTTCGGCCGTTTCTCTTCGATTGGTGATATTTTACTGTGTCAAATAAAATCCCAAACATCCGTCTAATCGTAATCCAAATATCTTATTACTTGCAGTATACTTGGTTTGGCCTATGCCCAGCAGTGGGCGTCGTACGGCTGAAATGATGATGATGATGATGATACTTGGTTTTAGTTAATGAAAAATATACGAAAATAATTGTCTTTGAATAGCCGAGGGATTCCAGCCGTCATAAGTTTAAATTTTTTATTATTTAATTTTTAATTGAATTTTAAGTGATTTTCGATTCGCGGGGTGCTCGCGAGTTTACAGTTCACTGCTGGCTGCCGCTGCGTCCGCGTGAAGTGTATCGCGCGCGGCCGAGCAATCGTTAGCGTGCCTATTTCGGTCGGGAATCATCGCCTTAAGGCTCAATCTATACTAAAATGGCAACGAGAAGCAAAAGACTTATAAACAATGTTGATATGTCTCTATGATATATCAGAAAGTGATCGCCGCATCGCGTCCCCTCGCTGCCACTTCAATGTAAATTGAGCCTTAGTCAGCAAACATTTGATAAGTGCTAGCAACCTGCTCCGACTTAGCCCGGGTGCAATACAACTGTGGCAATACGCAGCGTAAATACTATTATGTGATGTGGTGTCAGTACGATGACCGTACACTACTCGACGCTAAGCGTTCGAAACGCCCGCTACCTGCCTGCCGCCCGACTCCGTTTAATCGGATTATACTCAATTCGCGAAATAGTACACAAATATAAAAAAAGCTCAAATTCACGAAATAATCAATTTTCCAAAGGACCCGATTCTGGAAAGGCCCATTTCACGAAATGACTAATTCTCAAAATAATTAATACATACTCGAAATGGCCAATTCTCAAAATGACTAATAGCGAAATGGACAATTTTTATCAACACATTATATTAAAATACCTGGATATATAAATTACCGAGACTGGAAAATACGCGATGTTTCTAATAAATTATAAAATATCGGGTACTAGCGGATGTTCGCGGTTATACCCGCGTGGTACCCGTTCCCGTTGGAGTATCGGGATAAAATATAGCCTATGTCACTCGGGAAGAATGTCGCTTTCTAATGGTCAAAGAATTTTTTAAATTGGTCCAGTAGTTCCGGAGCCTATTCGATGCAAACCAACAAACAATCAAATCTTTCCTCTTTATAATATTAGTATAGATTTCTATATGAATGAGCCGCGTCTACTACGGTCGCCGCCCGCCGCCCGCTGCCGTTGGTGTCATGGGTCACGTTCATCGCATGTACATACACAATCATACTTTTTCCCAACAATTCAATGCAAACAATACAACTTACCTTTTTATGAACGATGAACATGGGTATCTTCGTGCCGTCCTTGCTCGGGTAGAACACCTGCTTGGCCTCGTACTGCGCCGCGTCGAATCCTTTCACCTTCACTTCTCTGAACACCTGCAATCGATTGCACACTTATTCATTACTAGCGGATCCTCGCGGTTTCACCCGCGTGCTACCCGTTCCCGTGGGAATAATGGGATAAAATATAGCCTATGTCACTCGGGAAGAATGTAGCTTTCTAACGGTCAAAGAATTTTCTAAATCGGTCCAGTAGTTTCGGAGCCTATTCATTGCAAACAAACAAACAAACAATCAATCAAATCTTTCCTCTTTATAATATTAGTATAGATTAGTATAGACTACTTTTTTGTCTTAAATATGTTACTTAGCCTTTATCACACCCGATGTTACGTTGTGATAAGGCTGAAGGTGGACTACTCCAGGAATCCTCAGCCACTGAGGAACTGGCTATCTTATCTGTAACTGCCGGAACACAATAATGTTAGTATATAAAGTTTTCTACATCAAATTGGCAAAAATAATACAAGAAAATATTGAAAACGCTGATTGATGATTTAATGTTATCTTTATTTAGTATTTCTTTAATATAGAATGATTAAAACGAATAAGACAAAATCGTTGGTAAAGGAACTTTCAGGAAATGTAATTCGATACGATAGTCTAGACTCTAGATAGAAGCCATATAGCAGTAACACAGCTATACTTAATTCGAGTCTTTTTTATATTACTCGAATCGCCATTAACGTTGAACTTTATTTAAATAAAACTGCGCAAGCGCGGCATTCGGTGATCAAGTAATGAGAATGGGATGATCCGCAGCCGCCCATCGACCAAGCTCGAGCGCTGTTTGAACCAACACGAGAAACCTTAACGAATGGCCAACGACTAAGTTACTGTAGAGGCGGGGCTCCTCTACAGTAACTTAGTCGGTTAGTGCGCTCGGTTTAGGTTAATAGTCGGTCAAGGGATGGATAACACGTGTAGCCACAAAATAAATAGGTACAGAAGACAATCTGCATACAAAGTGCGCTCGAACAACGCACACATAGACACCGCTCACGGACACGATATTTCGGAGCGGTGGGGAGCAGTACAAGCGGTTAGGTTCCGTGTGGTGGATCGTAACTTTTTCTTCATATCCATCCATAAGGAAGGCATGTGCTAGCCAGATTTGGAACCCCTGCTATGATATTTACATTTCATCTATCGAAAAAATTCAGAAAAGGTTTACTCGATATTTAAATTACAAATTTAAGATTCCGAAAATGTCATATGAGGAACGCTGCGCTAAGTTTCATTTATTACCTCTTTCTATTAGACGAAAAATTGCAGACGTTAGACTATTGGTCAAAATTATTAGAAGCCTTGTAGATTGTCCCGATCTGTTAAGGAAAATTACTTTTAAAGTGCCTTCAAGAGCAGCTCGGAATAACACATACAAGCCATTCAGCATTCCTCCTGTGCACACCAACTTTAGAATGAATAGTTTTCTCATTAGAACTTGTGCGGTCATTAATAAAGCTGATGCCAGTTTAGACATATTTTTCAGGAGCATCAATACTATCAACAAATTATTTCAAAGCACTGATTGATTACTAACATTACTATAGGTTGTTAAATTTTTTATTTACTCGGCACCTAACACCCCAATATTGTGATCTTTTATGAGTCAATATTAGCTACTAAATGTGGTAGCTTGTCAATAGCTTTTTGTCAATATGTTTAATTGTTAATTTTATGTGAAAGCTGTTAGCTATCCTAAGAAATAAAAATAAAAAAAAATAAAAAATGTGTCCCAGCAGTGGGGACGTCAAAATGACTCACCGTGGGCGTGTAGGGCAGCTTGGTGAGGTCCACGTGGTAGATGACGCCGGGCGTCAGGAAGGACATGTAGTGGTAGAACAGTTCGTGGTGCTCGCGCCGGCCCGAGAACCCGACCACCGACCCCACGCCCAGCGGGAACTCCGCGATCACTGAGCCGTCGCGCACGCTGTGCAGTTGTAGCGCGCTCTGGAAAGCAAACATTCACAATTTTAGCGGCTAAAGAACGATGCGGTTTCAAATTTGCTTTTGCGACCGTAATAAACACAACATTACTCGAAAACTAAGCTAAAAATTAAGATGACTATTGTGATGCTGGGGCTACACCTGCGTGTTATGCCATTAATTAGTGCGCTATTTGATATAGTACGCTGGTGTGGCCGGGTCTTGGCGCGCTAATTTGTTTTGTTAGGCGATAGCTCGGGCGGCGGTAACTTTCGACACATCAAAGGGATTTAGCGGGCCTCTAGTGCGTTGTTGTGGCTACGCCTAGGAACAGTCTTTCAGTACACGAACTTGTCAAACACGGTCACATTAATTATCCTTTTACTCTTGGTTTTTGTCTGGCATGGTAATATAATAAATATAAATAATAGTTCTTCACACTCCGTCCATTCAATAATTCTACACAAATTATATAAACTAGTATCCACAGATCACACGCTAACTAAGCTGCTAACCGCTAGAATCAAACATCAAACTAACTTAGTGCACAATTTAATGAACGATAATCATGCCGTTATTCGAACGTTAGGCGTTACGCTGGTGAAGCCCCAGCAATAGAAATGAATGAGCGAGCGTTAATTGATAGGTAGATAGATAAATTGTTTATTTGCATCACATAGAAAACACAGATGATAAATGATTTAATAGAGAAACATACAAAAAACGAACAGAACTGTGTACCGCATCGAGACAGAAAAAGGCAATTGGTAGTTAGTATATAAATGGTATCACCTTGACGTCCCGCATGTAGTGCAGCGCCAGCTTGTCGCCGCCCACGGCCACCGCCCAGTCCAGCACATCCTTAGGATGCTCCTGCAATACAAAATCGAAACCATAGTAGAAGCACAGAATAAGGCTACGTTCCGTTTTGCGCCAACAGCGATAATATCACTGATATCGCGCTCACACATCGTTCCGATTTGTTGTGAGCGCGACAACGAAAGCAGTAATTACGTCACGGATGACGTCACTACCGCCGCCATTTTGCGATCACGGTGATATCGTTCTCAAGCGTTAGCACTGTGAGCGGGCTGTCATATTTGACGTTTTGTTGTCAAACGTCATTGTTTGTTGTGGTTTTGTTTGAGTAATCTCTGCGTTTTAGGTTTTATTTAGGTATTTTATTTGTTTATCCCGAAGCAGAAAGCCAGAAAAATGATAGTGCTTATTAAAGATGAGACGACGGGTAGAGACAATACTCTAAATTTAAGCACGGATCACTATCATCATCGCTGTCCAATAAAACGCTTACTAATTGACGAATATCCATACTAAACCGGTGATTATTTACTTACAAATTCAAATCAAAACAACGCTCGCTCGCGATGCTTGCAAATAGCCGTTCCGAATTGAAATCGCGTCAACAGTGCTGTCAGCGCGATAATCAAATCGGAACAGCTTTTAGCGCTCACAGCGCCAACAGTACTATTGACTCAAAACGGAACACGGCCTAAATAATAGTACAAGTACAGAAGCTGCACTCCACTAAACCATTTAAATAAATAGCAACTATATTTTCAACATAATAAAGTGGGATTCAGCTTGTAGGCGCTAATTATGAACGACTGTATTCACCTAGACGCTGTATCCATTTCTATCGCATATATCCTATCTTTTTGGACCTGCGTTGGGGTTGCAGCTTGCGGCACATTTTACTAAATAGTTACTAAGTAACATACATCATTACCATAAACTGAAAATATCTTTGCTTTAAATTAGCCTACAAAACATTAATAATTATTATGGGTGTGTATGTATACATTAAATATGAGCGAGTGCCGGAGGCCTAGTTGAATAAATAAGTGGGCCGACTCGAGCCCCGAGCGAGCAATAATAGCCTAAACACGGCTGTCGCTTATAATTTATTAAATCGTCGAAAATGCATAGTCAACATCTCTATACAAAACAATTTTGCCCTGTAGGGTAGGTAAGCATGAGGGACCTATAATAGGAGCGTTTTACCTACCATTAAAACGCATATTGTGTCCGGAGCCTTATTCGAAGCCTAGGTAAACATATTTTGAGAAAGCCCTTTCCGTTTCCGTTCGACATCAATTTTCCTATTGGTCAATTTTACCCACGTGACGTCACTTCCGTAACGTCATCATAAGTCACGTGATACGAGTTCACCTTTTAGCAACGGCGGAGGATTTGTGTCATTGTAGTCTCAAAATCTGAAACACTTGACAACCATTAAGGATAAAATCTACACCAGGCAGGTCTTAAAGCTAGGCTTCGAATAAGGCTCCGGACACAATATGCGTTTTAATGGTAGGTAAAACGCTCCTATTGTGTCCTTTCGCCGTTATTCGAAGCCTAGGTAAACATATTTTGAGACCTTGTTTGTTATCGCCTGGTGAACGAGGACGCCAATGTGACATGTATCAGCAATTATGACATTAATCTTATACCTTTTGACAAATTCGACAGGTACAAGGGGTACAAGAATTAATTGTTTAACTTTATAACTCAACATCACAAATTAATACTGATATCAGAAACATTATGCCATTACTATCAAACATTCAAGTATGTCATACAATAGTACGTAAGTACCTATATAATGAAAATATGAGCACGGACTGAACATGATTGAAAAGAAAATAAAATGTATACTTATGCTCAATCTATCAAACCTTATTCATAAATATGTAAACTATGTTACATAAATCATTTACATATTCTTGAAATATTCAAAAACTGAAAAGAAACAAACATTACATTAACACAACTTGTGCTATCCCTTATATATTTTTGAAGCAAAAACATCTGAAAATCTTTTGGCTAAGTCTCTTCTGATATAACATCGATACAATATGATCTGAAAACACATAATAAAGCAAAATATAAGTACAATATAATAATTGTAAAAACTTTCGGCACAAAAAACCATAAGCACAAGACTCTTATCTTCCCTAACTGTAAAATCATGTTGCTTTAAATTATTATGTTACACCTGCTAGTGACACGCTAAACTCCCGAGCACTAGCATTGTTACGAAGCTGACGACTGTTTCTCAGTATATCCTTTACCGCTATAGGGAAATTATTATTCATAGGAAATATACTAAAATAAATAATTTGGGGAATTTTAATATACCACTGTGTAGCCCCAATCTAAGCAAAGCTTGTCCTATGGCCAAGATGCCCAAGTCGTAATTCTTATGGTTCTGTAGGGTGCGAAGCATTAAGTCCACCTATGTACTGTAATAAGTGCATGAAGAATTAAATAAATAAATAAACATGTATTTTGTAAATACATGGTTGTGTTATATACAAAACACTTCGATCAATTAAACATAATATTATACTTAAAATATCGAACCCACGACGTTATTTTTGGCAGTTATACTGTTGACTCACTACCTACACCAAATTCAAGAGAAAAGACATTATTTAAAGCTCTGTGCTAGAGAAGAAGTCAACTATTGCTATGTTTGTGCAGTGCAAGATGCATTAAAGTTTGATTGCAAAAATTAACGTTAACATTATTCGAATAAATAGGATCGCAGATCGCAGGATGTTATATGTATAACATCCTAAACTACTTGTGCCGGCTTGTCTTACTGGTCTGGCAAAAAGAGCGATCATGTATAAAGGTCAAGTAAATTTCTGAAAATAATGTAAGCACATGCCTTATTTTACATGATCAAAACAAAAGTAGTTCGTATATTAACTTCTTTAAAGCATCTGCTATTTTGTAACAAATCTCATTTGCATACAAATCGGATTAATGTAACTCTAAAAGATAAATTGCAAAAGATTTGCAATATTTTGTCATAACTTTATCTACTACTTATATCTATCAATCAATCAAATATTGATTTATTCACATAGACATATAATAAGCATGTAGGTACTTATGAATCGTCAATATTTTCCTACCACCCATTCAAGACTTTTTAACTGTAACTATACATATAAATATAATAATGACAACGAAAATGACTGGTAATGGTCGATAATGACAGTTTCACTTCATATATTTTACCGACACGGTCCCAAGTTGCATTGCAGGACACAATTTTTTATATAGACTGCCATTCTAAAGACGCGTTTCTCTTATTATTAATTACTATCGAACCAATGAAAAACTCCCGTTAATTACTGTCAATTTAGCTACACGGAACATCTTAAATAGTTATATCCAATCTAGCAAAGAAACATGAATATACAAAATTAAAAAATTTCATTGAGTTATGGCTCATTATACCCATCCATTTAGTAAAAATGGGTTAACCGGGCACATTATATAACTTCGTAATGAATACAAACAATTCTAACATAATGAACTAAAAATATATATATATATTAAAACTCACCAAAGACATTGTTTATCAGAAACATAAGAGACTTCTTTTCCTCATCAACGAAAAACCGAGCAACTTCTTTTAGTTGCCCTAATGCTTGCCCTAAGGGCATAATTTTGCTATTGTACAAGACAGTGTTCTTGTGGAGCGACTGTCAATCTGAAAACTCGTAAATTATTATCAATGATCTGATCTACTAATTTTACATTTGTATGGGTCCGTGTCCTTGCGAAATCAATCTCAGAAACCCATTTTTACTTATTCTTTCCAAAAAATTCATAATTTATCCAATTTTTATGATAATGATTCATTAAAGGTTCATAAAAAGATGTCTTTGTAGACAATATCATTGTTGTAGACCCTGTCAATCTCCAAACTGCATTCATTCTAGCCTGGAAAGGCGTAATTTTTCTATTTTTTAAGACAGTCAAAATCATTTACGTACAAGTACTTTTAACTGAATACATGAATAGTTTATATCATGATAACAAAAGGTTTACATTTTCAACATCATTACATACACAATTACATGAGTTACATGAGCACAGGAAAAATAATATCGGTAACGTTGACTGCTATTGCCCGTTGTAGGTTGATCTGTATTACAGGCAACAAAATATGGTATATATACCTACCTAGTTTTGCCATTTTAAAAGACCGTGATCGTCAGAATTCGTCTCACAATATAAATCTACGGTGCCATGGAGCAGCCTGCCATGTTTATACATGACGATGAGTAAGCATAAACAATTCCTGTATCAGATGACTTCAATCTTCTAGACGGCTAAAATAACTATTGCCTATAAATTTTCTAAAACATTCTACTGATGAAATAAAGTAAAGTAATAATTTATTCGGTGTTCTGCATTAACAATAGGTACACATTTACCTAATCTAAACTAAATTTAGGTATGAAACAGTCGAAAGGGCAGACCCGATCGGCTCGTGCTGTTCCTTACAGCTATGTCAGACTGTCAGGCTCTTTCAGATACGCAAAACGCCAGACACGCATTATCAGAAATCGCAGAATGTCAGATTACACTAAAAGTCAGAATCGCAATATCCCAACTGGCTTTATAGCATAATTACTATGACTGCATAGCTTCTAGTCAGTAGGTACCTATTATTCATTAAAATACTAATTATTGCTATCACTGGTGCCCATAGGGAGCCACCGCAGTATTTCAATCAATATATGAAGTATTAGTGCCAAGCACAGCTTCCAGCGTGCCTAATACTAGCGGGGCTTGTTCGCATATAAACATGAAAGGTATGTGTAGTCGATATACCTATACCCCCCCCCCCCTTTTTTTTACTTATATTTATTTGAATATACAGTTTCTACTTTCAATCATAATTATGGCATTGACGGCACTAATAATATCTCGTAATCCAAAAAAAAATAAAAAGATTATAATGCTTGTTGTCAAAAACATTGCACCCTGATACTTGCGTAAGCAGGAAATGCCACCCGTTACTTGCGTAAGCAGGCTAATTTAATTAATTTTAAAAATAAAAAGATTCATAATGCTTATTGTCAAAAACATTGCACCCTGATACTTGCGTAAGCAGGAAATGCCGCCCGTTACTTGCGTAAGCAGGCTTAAAATCTGCATTGAATATCATATTAAAAATGTCAGGGATAATGAATCCAATTACGTATCCATTAATAAAACATTATCGAACCAATGGTAGGGGTGTTCGGGGGGGGGCTGAGCACCCCATTTTTCAATATCAAATCATTTGCTCCATGCTACATTACACGACCCACATAAACACTCCCTAAAAGGGGCAAGGGTCAACTGTAGAAAGTATTTAGAATAAACTTTTGCAACAACAGTATGTACTTTTAAAATCATTAAATTAAATACACTATTCCCTTTAAAATATTATTTGCCTTGCACTTGTTGGTTAGTTAATACATACATAGCGACGCTTGTTCCCATTTTTAATGCAGGTAGCACTCACATACAGACATGGGAGTAATAAAAGTATAACAGTAATCACACACTATGTGCCGGTATAGATACATGATCAAAAACAAAACGTTGAAACAAAAGCAGCTTAACAAAATTAGTGCTATACCACTCGACTATACTGACATTATTTTCGAACTGCAATGATACTTTTCCAATGGACATGATAACCATTAAAGAAAATGTAGGTACTTAAAAATGCTTTCGTAACAATAAATCGCCACAAGAAGTCGGTACAAATTGTAAAATAGGATTTATAAACTAAACAAGAGAAAAGTGTGTCAAGGTCAAGCACGGGCGACGACGGGAGCCGAGACCCACTGTATACTTCCCGATCCTTTCAAAATACCTAAATCACATTGTATCATTATTAAAAGGAAATCTATTTGACATAAATGATTATGATTATGATATAATCTCTCAGCGCAGATCGCAAAATCTCGCTACTAGCTATCACATGAACAGATTTTTCATGGTGAGAAAATCTAAAATTTCTTACTTGCTTGTGGGTAAGAAAATAAAAATCAAAACTTTCACTGACCTGGCGAGGTGTTAAATTACCTCAATTCCTATGTGCCAATAAACCTGATACTCCATCTCGTCGTCCTAAATGCGTTGGATTTCCACGATAGGTACTTTGAAATTAACAGGTGGACCTCGAGCCCGACCCGCCATGTTTTCGCGCGCTCACTCACAGGCACGCTCTTTTAAAATTCGAACAATATTCATAAATAATAATATTACTTTATCCGAGAAAGTACATTATAAGAACCACTCGTACAAATTTTTAAATTTTTAAATTTCGAACGCTAACAGCGTTTATGACTAGATGTGAACGGTTGCGAAAAATGGACGCCAATGACACAAATCCTCCGCCGTTGCTAAAAGGTGAACTCGTATCACGTGACTTATGATGACGTTACGGAAGTGACGTCACGTGGGTAAAATTGACCAATAGGAAAATTGATGTCGAACGGAAACGGAAAGGGCTTTCTCAAAATATGTTTACCTAGGCTTCGAATAACGGCGAAAGGACACAATACAAAGATTTTTAATTATTTTTGTACATAGACCAGAAGCTGACTACAATTTTGTCATAACCTACTACGTCATGTTGTCTGTACCTACACTTATCAAAAATGATTTACTTTAAATTTGGAAATTGAATATTTTTACAATAACTAATAATAAATTACACACTTCCTACGGTATAACGTACGGCTCAACCAAGACTGGCGCACCGTTAGCATCGATACATTCTGTCAGTCTGGGCGTGCGACGGTGCATACGTAAGGGCGCGCTCTCATACAAACCGTATTCCATGCGTATGTATGAAGATATCGTCTTTATTTGCTTCTACTACGTCGTCACCCACCACCACATATTAGCTAGTTTCACAGCTCTCCGGTTCAAAAAAAAGTACAAATCACTAACATTATTCATGTGACAAAAATGGTATCAGAAATATGAATCTGTAGTGCTAGCACGTCTTAGCGCAAGAGTCGCGCTCCTGCGAGCCAATCAGCACGTCGCCTTTAGTCACGCGCGCTATCTACGAGCGATCTGATTGGTCGAAAGTGCCCGCGACTCTTCCTCACTCGAGTCGCGCGCAAGTAGTGCTAGCACCTGAACGTGATAGATAGGTAATCGTACCGGTACGAGCGTGGTCCAGTGCTCGGGCTCGGGCCGCAGCAGGTCGATCTGTATGAGCCGGTAGTTGGGCGCGTCCTTGTTCGTGCGGAAGATGCACACCGAGCCCTCATTCGTCACGTACTGGAATCACAAACCACAATAATTTGCTACAATTAATAGTTCTGTTGTTTTATCTCACGAGCGAGGGTGAGCCATACTTGTAGTTGTAATACGTATAGACACGCGCTCCTGTGTGCGTCGGCCGGCGACTCGGCCAAAAACGAGCGTTCTCAAGCTTTCGCAGCCTAAGACGGTGTGCATGTACATTTACACACAAGCGTGGCTCGCTCGTAGGCGGGACCATGTCGTGTTATTATTGTGTAGTGGGCGGAGCCATGACGTGTTATTATGTGTGTTGTAGACGGGGCCATGTCGTGTTATTATGTGTGTTGTAGACGGGGCCATGTCGTGTTATTATGTGTGTTGTAGACGGGGCCATGTCGTGTTATTATGTGTGTTGTAGACGGGGCCAAGTCGTGTTATTATGTGTGTTGTAGACGGGGCCATGTCGTGTTATTATGTGTGTTGTAGACGGGGCCATGTCGTGTTATTATGTGTGTTGTAGACGGGGCCAAGTCGTGTTATTATGTGTGTTGTAGACGGGGCCATGTCGTGTTATTATGTGTGTTGTAGACGGGGCCAAGTCGTGTTATTATGTGTGTTGTAGACGGGGCCAAGTCGTGTTATTATGTGTGTTGTAGACGGGGCCATGTCGTGTTATTATGTGTGTTGTAGACGGGGCCAAGTCGTGTCATTATGTGTGTTGTAGACGGGGTCATGTCGTGTTATTATGTGCTTGTAGACCGGGCCATGTCGTGTTATTATGTGTGTTGTAGACGGGGCCATTTCATGTTATGTGTGTTGTAGACGGGGCCATGTCGTATTATTATGTGTGTTGTAGACGGGGCCATGTCGTGTTATTATGTGCTTGTAGACCGGACCATGTCGTGTTATTATGTGTGTTGTAGACGGGGCCATGTCGTGTTATTATGTGTGTTGTAGACGGGGCCATGTCGTGTTATTATGTGTGTTGTAGACGGGGCCATGTCGTATTATTATGTGTGTTGTAGACGGGGCCATGTCGTGTTATTATGTGCTTGTAGACCGGGCCATGTCGTGTTATTATGTGTGTTGTAGACGGGGCCATGTCATGTTATTATGTGTGTTGTAGACGGGGCCATGTCGTGTTATTGTGTTATGGGCGGGGCCATGTCATGTTATTATTTGTGTTGTGGGCGGATTTGTGTTGTGAGCCGGGCCATGTCATGTTATTATTTGTGTTGTGGACGGATTTGTGTTGTGAGCCGGGCCATGTCATGTTATTATTTGTGTTGTGGACGGATTTGTGTTGTGAGCCGGGCCATGTCATGTTATTATTTGTGTTGTGGACGGATTTGTGTTGTGAGCCGGGCCATGTCATGTTATTATTTGTGTTGTGGGCGGATTTGTGTTGTGAGCCGGGCCATGTCATGTTATTATTTGTGTTGTGGGCGGATTTGTGTTGTGAGCCGGGCCATGTCATGTTATTATTTGTGTTGTGGACGGATTTGTGTTGTGAGCCGGGCCATGTCATGTTATTATTTGTGTTGTGGGCGGATTTGTGTTGTGAGCCGGGCCATGTCATGTTATTATTTGTGTTGTGGACGGATTTGTGTTGTGAGCCGGGCCATGTCATGTTATTATTTGTGTTGTGGGCGGATTTGTGTTGTGAGCCGGGCCATGTCATGTTATTATTTGTGTTGTGGGCGGATTTGTGTTGTGAGCCGGGCCATGTCATGTTATTATTTGTGTTGTGGACGGATTTGTGTTGTGAGCCGGGCCATGTCATGTTATTATTTGTGTTGTGGGCGGATTTGTGTTGTGAGCCGGGCCATGTTATGTTATTATTTGGGTTGTGGGTGGATTTGTGTTGTGAGCCGGGCCATGTCATGTTATTATTTGGGTTGTCGGCGGAGCCATGACGTGTTATTATGTGTTATAGGCAGGGCCCTGTCGTGTTATTATTTGTGTTATGGGCCGGGCCATGGCGTGGTATTGTGTTGTAGGCGAGGCCATGTCGTGGTATTATTTGTGTTGTGGGCGGGGCCATGTCGTGGTATTATTTGTGTTGTGGGCGGGGGCATGTCGTGGTATTATTTGTGTTGTGGGCGGGGGCATGTCGTGGTATTATTTGTGTTGTGGGCGGGGCCATGTCGTGGTATTATTTGTGTTGTGGGCGGGGCCATGTCGTGGTATTATTTGTGTTGTGGGCGGGGCCATGTCGTGGTATTATTTGTGTTGTGGGCGGGGCCATGTCGTGGTATTATTTGTGTATTGGGCGGGGCCATGTCGTGGTATTATTTGTGTTGTGGGCGGGGCCATGTCGTGTTATTATTATGTTCTGGGCGGGGCCATGGCGTGTAATTATGTGTGTTGTGGGCGAGACCATGTCGTGTTATTATTTGTGTTGTTAGCGGGGCGATTTCGTGTTATTATTTGTGTTGTGGGCGAAGCCATGCCGTGTTTTGTTTGTGTTGTGGGCGGGGCCATAGCGTGTTATTGTGTGTTGTGGGCGGAGTTTCCGGGGACGGTATCTCACCTCGTAGTCGGCCTCGAACTTGTGCACGATCTGCGTTAGCGGTAGGTGCGGCGTGGAGGGCGGACTGGCATGCAAGTCGGCGAAGTATACCAAGTTGTCGCGACAGTCGCGCACCGCCGACACTATCAGGTAGCGCCCGCACTCGCTCACCTCCGCGCCGCTGGAACCACAGACAACCACCGTTAGATACCGCATTTAGGGCATCCGACCTTCGCCAAGTATCTATGATCTATCCAAAGAGCTAAGACTTAATACTGAGGTAACTGGAGAGTGCAGTACTAAATTTTTTTTGTGGCACTGTGGTTGTCTTCCGTCTCACCTACACTTTGAAAAAATACGTATGGTCATATGAGACAACTGACAGCCACTACGTACTAAATGTCAAATTTGCTGGGCACACTTTTTTATTCAGGGTGCAAACTCCAGTTACCTCAGTATTTAGTCTAAGCTTTTTAGATCTATAGGAAACTAAATAGTAAGCACAGAGGCTTTGCTAACTGCATATCATGGATATGTTGGGTCTACATTGAGATACGGTGTCATATTTTGGGGTAATGCAACCGACAATGAAATTGTATTTAGGTCTCAAAAACGCTGTATTAGATCTATGTTCAACCTACTTCAAACAGACACATGTAAGCCCTACTTTATAAATTACAAGATTCATACACTTCCATGTTTGTACATTCTTGAATGCGCTATTTTTGTCAAACATAACATTGAAATGTTAAAATTTCTTTCATCTGCACGACATAAAGATAAACTTTGCAATGTTCCTTGTAAAACCGCGCTTATGAGTAAGAGTGTTTTTTTGTAATGCACCTTGTATCTATAATAAGATACCTTCATCAATAAGACACTGATAATAACTTTTCGTTTAAGCAGAAATTAAAGACGTTGTTGTTGGAAAAATGCTACTACTTACACACTCAATTAATTTTTGACAGATAAAGATTTGTAATTATATTTTGACTGTATTTAATTTTTATTTATTTTTATTTATTTTTACATTTGATTTAAATAAATTTTTAAAATAATTTTAATTTATTATCTTATCATGCATGATCAATTTGTACCTACTATCATTACTTTTTCAATTGTAGTATAGTTAATTCAAACCTTCATTGTATGCTATCATGGCAGGACATAGCTGATCAATTATATTGTATTATGACATCTGTATGTACCTATGTTTCACAATAAATGATTATGATTATGATTACTATGTCGGGTACCCGTTATCCATTACCCGGCAAAACCAGGATCCGGCCCATCTTACATACTACTTATATCTTATCTTACATACATCATACTTACAAAATTGCATTGTGAATGCATAAAAAATAATATAAACTCTCTTTTTGGATCTATCACTGATAAATGACAATGCTTGTCAACGTCGGTTCAGTGCTGACCAATGAAGTATACGAGGTTATCGCGGCAGTCGCGCACCGCCGACACTCACCTCCGCGCCGCTGGGACAACCACGCGCCAAAACCGTACAGGACTAGGGTAACATGCCAACATCATTGGGTATTTGACTGTTGTTGAAATGTAGATATTTAATTATGTCATTCAGAAATATAACATTATTGAATAACAAATGTGAAAAAAGAAATTCAATCTGTATTATAACAAGCGAATTATGAGCTAATTAATTGTGACTCTAGCTATCCCTTTCTAAAACGAAATTTTCTATGGCGAGTATGGCGCTATAGAAATGTGACGTCATATTTCTACAGCTCCCTCCTTGTCTAATTAGAAAGTTTGATGCTCTATATCGCTGAAAATATGCAAGATATTTGAAAATAAATACTTATGTTGTGTTCCTACTGTTCAGTACACCCCTGCCTATACCGCGGAATCAGCTAGCGCAGTGGAAGCTGGTATTACTAATATAGACTCCGGACAAAAAACTAGGTTTCAGCGGGGATGTAAACTGAACAATTGGACTGCGATACACAGCGGAGAGAATGTTAAGTAAGGTGAGGTTACATACGGGTCTGTGTGTCGAACGTCTCCAAGGCAGAAGTGGTGTAAGGGAGCGCGCGCGCCCCTGGGGTCCTTTCTTCGTCTTCTTCTGCAGACCTTACCAATTCGTCACCTTACTCACAACACAAATAACAGCGTTCCCCAGGCACTGGGCGCTTCAGCAATAGGTACACAATGACACACACGGGGGAGCCTCTTTTATTACGATTTACAGTCCCGACAAAAAGCGCGTGGTGGACAATTATCTTTCTTTCAAAACTCCGCGACCAGCCCGATGGATGGCGTCAAAACCTTGGTCGTACAAAACGGGATCACATAGATAATTTAAGATTCAATTCAAACTCGATATGCCAGGCATATTCAACGCGAGCGATTTTTAACAATTCAGCACAAAATTAATCCGACATCTTCTACAAGAATTCCAATCAAGTTTCACTGTCAACTTCAAGTGACAGCCAAATGTCAATTTGACGTGACATTAGAGACGCGTTCAGAAACGTCGATCTTTTCCGAACACCTACTAATTCAATAAATATTTTAAGTCAATAAAAAAAAATCAGTCAAGTACCCTATTGGAGCTATGGAAACCGAGATAGTCGCCAAATAGTAATTTTTGTGACCTTTGAATAACTTACGACGCAGACACGAGATTTTAAAGACAACTTTTAGAACACCAAAATGTAGGTGTACAGATTTATCTCTCATTGCGAGGTAAAACCCCTAACATGACTGGACTACGGAGTGGTAGTCAAGTTTGTTTCCATTAATGTAAATGCGAGCGGCTGGCGGTCGGTCCTTTCTAACCCCCCAGCATAAAGCTTAACTCTCGACTGCCCCCAGCATAAAGCTTAACTCTCGACTGCCCCCAGCATAAAGCTTAACTCTCGACTGCCCCCAGCACCGACTCAAATTGAAACGCAAGGTTCAAGTTAGATAAATCTAGATTCAACTTTCTTGCAATTCAAACGCGACATAGTAAATATTTGTTTATGAAAATAAATGCAGAGTTCATGTAATAAAACTTGATAACTGTTAGTTGTTCTCGATAATACGACCCGTTTCATCCAATGCTGTTCACATTAGTAACTACACAATAGTCAATTCTACACTCGCTAGTGATTCATAAATCATAAACAAACAAAAATGAACCAAGTTTACTTGAAGTAGTGTCAACTTCTTACGGTTTACGTTTAATCTTATTATTAACAAACAATCAAGATCTAAACTACTACAAATTATAATTAAATAAATTCGTGTTCCATAACTATTTTCTAAGTTATCTATCTTAAACTCACATAATATGCAATATCGGTAATGCTATGTTTTATACGTTTGTTCAAAGTTATGAATACAGATCTAAGGCTAATACTTCCGGACCACACTACATTTAGTACAAATAACAAAAAAAAAACACGTACGAGCGTTTGTCTTGTCCATATAATCGCGTGTGGATATCTCTGCCAATGAAAATAATATATCCGTGAAGTATTATTTATAAAAAATAACAGTTTTATAAAAAACTTTGAACAAACTTGGATGGCATATGAATTGGAATATCCATATTTTTGAAATCTAATTTTAAATAAAAATAATTTCTGAATACTTTCGAGTCAGTGGTAATGTTTTGGTTATCCACACACAATAATAGGTATTGTATGTAACATATTGAGTTTGTAATCAATCTTTGAGAGCACATAGATCATAGGTAGTGTCACTCTGCTAGTCTACACAGTTTTTATAAATCGAGTAAAGTCGAGTATGGATTTTTTTACATTAGGCGCTGACAAAGGTCTCTTAATCACTATAAGTAAATATCTTTCTATATTAAAATTGTGGACAGTGTCGTTTCGTATGTACGCTGCCTTCGAAACACTTTCATATTAAACTAAGCATTTATACTATAAGGGCGCGTTTATAAGAGCGCTCGTATAAACTTGAAATTGACTTGCAATTTTACTTATAAATTAGCGCTCCGCTCGCGACTTCGTCTGCGTGGACCCCCTTTTTACCCCCTTAGAGGGGAAATATCCAAAAATCCTCTATTAGTTCTCCTCAACATTCCCGAAGGAACGTAAATACATGCCAAATTTTTTCTTGCGCCTAGTAGTTTCCGCTGTGCGTTGTCTGTCAGTCAGACAGTAACGCAAGAGTTTTATAATTATACCGTTTTAATGTTTCCGGCCAAACCCGATTTTAGGACAAACTAGTGTTTCCTAGGCTAAATGAGTTCGTCGCGTTGACATTTCATTTTTTTCTGAAACAACCCCGGATTTTGTGAAACAATCGCCAAAAGGATGATGAACTTATTTGGCCTAAGAAAAACTAGTTCGTCCTAAAATCGGGTTTGGCTGGTAACATATACACTACTCATATAATATAATACATACATCCTCCAGAGGGGTTCGTCCGGGAACTCGACTGCGATGATGTCCTCAGCTTGCGGCGTGCCCAGCCGGTGGTAGCACAGCTTCTGGTCGCGGCTCACGGCCGTCTCCGACCCGTCCGCCTTGCCTTCCACGCCCGGGTACCGCTGCAACACGCGTAACATACAATACGGTATTTTACTGTTTTTTTTTTATTTCTTTAAAATGTTTTTCGAAATATTAGCTACACAAAACAAGTTTTCATTTTGAATTATCTTGAATATTTTCAAAGATATAGGACTTCAAACATTATAATTAGACAAGGACAGGACGCTATCCTTGTGACGTCAGTGCGTTAGTAGCGTCATAGTCACGCCATAGAAGATTTCGTTTTAGAAAGAGACAGCTATAGTCAAAATCAAACAGACTATAATTCTTTTATTATAAAACAGATTAAATTTTTTTTCACATTTGGTATTCTTACTTGCAATATTTTTTAACGTCAGCATTAAATATCTAATTTTCAACAACAGTAAAATACCCTATTATGGAGTGTAGAAAGGAAGGAGGACTATCTCATATGGGGGGAAAATCGAAAAAGTGTCCAGATATGACAGCTAAATAACATTGAGATTTTAAATTATTTTTATGCATTCACAATGCAATTCTTTAAGTATAGGAAAAATGTGATAGTAAAAAATCCCGCCTGAAAGCTACTTATAGGGCTCGTGGTTTTTTACTATCACATTTTTCCTATATAAGCTAAATAACAGTTCCAAAATCCTCCGCAACAGGCGTTGGTTTAGATACATACATGATTGGTGTGAATGTAGTAGTTGTTGACGGAATGAAGTATGCCGCATCCGCCCGCGTTAGAAAATTTTATATTTTTAGTGACTAAAGTGACATGAAATACCCTCATTTTATTTATGTACTTAAATCTTTTTTAAATATTATAAAAATTAAACAGTCGATAAAAATTGGTAATTTAATGATTATGTATCTTGGTTTCTTATTTTAAAAAGTGCGCCATATCGGAGCGGAACAAGGTTGCTAATGCAGCGCCACCTTAATCATTTGGACGGACTTTTTTTCACAACGGAAATAGTCCTCCTTACCTCTACACTCAATACATACAATACAACACCTTTAAATCTATGATATGAAGGCCAAAAAAGGATATTTTATAATAAGGAATACTCGCAAATTACTAGTAATTAAAATTTGGAAAAAATATATGTTATTTTACAGTCTTTTATCTAGTGATTCCGGCCATTCAATAGTCATTAGACTCATTAGTGATACTTTACTGCTCCAAATATTAAACTTCCGTCTAATCGTAATTCAAATATCCTATTACTAGCATTATACTTGCTTTTAGTTAATGAAAAATATACGAAAACAAATTGTCTTTGAATAGACGAGGGATTACGCCCGTCATAAGTTTAAAATTTATAAAAGGCATTCTTCATTTTCAACATTACCTATTTTGCTAAGTATACTGAAACGCGCAATGCTCTTCAATTGTGTTTGCGGTCGGTAATCCTCGCATAAAACATTTCAATGAGTTTTCGAATTTATAAAAACGAAACTAACTTTGTAATTTCGTTGCTGTACAAATTTAGATAATTTTGAGGCTTACAGATAGAGTGGATTCTGGATGGGACATAACATAAGCTAGTTTTTGTTTTAAGGAAAAAAGCTATTACGCGAGTGGAACAGGCGTAGTAATAAATCAACGACAACAATGCCGTAAACCCTGAACCGCCATACCGAGTATGCATTCGGCATACTGATTGCGATGGCTGGTCATTACACCAAGGTCCCACAACCACAAACACCTGAAATGTTACAATTTACCGCTTTCAAGTGATGTCTATGCATATAAGTTGACTATGACCGCGAAACGAAGGTAATATGTACTTACGGAATGTAATAGGTACTTACGGAATAGAATAGGCCTTTGTTGTCTTTGGTCCATGACATTGAAGCGAATTTCACTTTTTCTAAAACTTCTGGGTACTCTTCACCTGCAGCCAAATAAAACATGGTTAGGTACATAGACATAGTACAAATAGCTCAATATAATAATGCTTAGTTAGATAATAAAATACCAACTTAGAAGTGTCTTCAATCAATAGGGAGGTCAAAAAAGTGTAATATGTAACTGAACCTTCTCAGGAGGCATGTGTTTATAGTAAGCATTTCACTTCCTCGTAACAATTACGGCTCCAGCTCAAGCTCATAAAGTTAACTCGCAATGCATGTCTGTTTGAGAACAATGGTATTATCATTGAACTTATTACCTAACTGCCTCATTAGACATGTGGTTTAACGCTATTCCTGTTTATTTACAAGTTTTTACGGGTATAATAAACGTCGATACAGTGAGAACCTCCTCCCAGAACCCAGTAGTAGCAGGTATACAATACTTAAGAGTACTTAGATTTCATATTATTTTTATGCATTCACAATGCAATTTTACAAGTATAGGAAAAATGTGATCCCGCCTGAAAGCTACTTATGGGGCTCGTGGTTTTTAACTATCACATTTTTCCTATACTTAAGAGTACTTATGTAAAAATTGTACTTAGATTTTCTGATCATGGATCAATTTTAATTTGATTTGCTTCAATGAAAAGTAAAATTTGCCAAAATTTAAAACTTGTAACCTAGTGCGGTGTGATTAACGTTCCCTAATAATGTTACTAATATTATAATTTTTTATTTATTTTTTATTTTTAATAATGCGAAAGTTTGTATATCTGTTACTCAATCACGGGGAAATGGCTGAACGGATCGGGATGAAACTTGGCACAGATATAGACTATAGCACATATAGGGTACTATTTACCCTGGAAAAATGTCTCCGGAAGCTAGTTGTGTATAAGATTAAGGCTGAGAAACACAATGACGGCGCTCATACCGGTGGCGACATCCTTCAAGTGTATGGTGATCCAGTCGGAGCCCGAGGCGGACAGGCCGTAGGCGAGCGCGCTGCCGTCGTCGGTGAAGCGGCTGCCCGACAGCGCCACGGTGCCGTCCGCCGACAGCGCGTTGGGGTCCAGGAACACGCGCGGCGTGCCTTCCAACCCCTCTTGCACGTACAACACACTGCGACCACCACCCCCACACATTAGCAACACTTTAACCTTATGGCACAGAATAAATAATAGTTACTAGTAACAGAACCTGCACTCTGCGAGACCATTTGAACAAATAGCAACTCTAAATTCAACACGATAAAGTAGAATTCAGCTTGTACGGCTCTAATTACGAACGGCTAGACGTTGCATCTCTTTCTATCGCGCTCGGGCGGGCAGCCCGCTGTAAATTGTATTGAATTAGTATCCCGAGATATACCCGAAGCGGTAGGCACATATCTCGGGTTTTTGAGCGAGTGACGGACGCCTGCTTATGGGGCCTCCAGACTCACGCCGAGAACACCCGAGAAGCGTGATTAGTTTCTCGCCTTCTCGTTCTCGGGCTCGCATGTACTCCGCTTTCGATGTCAGACCGCTCCTTCTCGTTTCTCGGGTCAAGTCGAGACTTCTCGCGTGAGTCTGGAGGCCCCATTAGGACTCCACTGCTGGACAAAGGCTTTCTTCTTGGGCACACGCCCACGAGACGGTTTTTCGCCGGACACAGCCGGTGCAATACGAGGTGTTGACTGGCAAAGACAAACATACGAAACCAGCACTGTGTCCGGCGGAAGATCGTTTCGTGGACATGCGCACCCTATCAACACATCAACCTTAGGACTCCACTGCTGGACAAAAGCTTTCTTCTAGGGCACATGCCCACGAGACGGTTTTTGCCGGACACAGAGCCGCCGCAATACAACGAGGTGTTGACTGGCAAAGACAAACATTCGAAACCGGTACTGTGTCCGGCGGAAAATCTTATCGTAGGTTAGAGCTGCTGTCACCCCCCACACACACATCCAATATAAGTTGGAAGGAAGTAGGTAAAACAGAAATAATCTCTATTCAAATTACCTTTTACATAAAGCATTTTTAAAACGTCACTTTTGCCCTCCCACCAATTCAAGACTCCTTCTGACGAGAAGAACAACCGCAATGAAACTTATCGGTTTTATCAAAAAAGAATGAATGTCTGTGCGAAACCCTAAACAGATACTAATCTGAGGGTTCCGGTTTGTATACTTATATCACAGACCGCTCGAACCCGGCACGGTGTAGTGCGAGTCGTCATTTAAAGTAAGTACTAATTTTTGGTGTTACAATTAAAGTCGTATGACAAATCAATTAAGATACAATTATGACAAGAAACTAGGTTATAATTAATTACCTTAATAAAACACGTACCTAATCAATTAAATAGGTCGCAACTAAATGTCGCGTACGCTCAGTACGCGATGTCTCTACTCCACACTTATTGAGCTAGTTTAACATGATGTTTTACATAATTTATTTAACCAAAATGAGAAAATTACAGTAGGTACTTAGAAGATTAAAAAACGCAAGATTTTTTCTGTTAAAAATAACAGTAGGTAATACCTATGTATTTGGTAAAACAGCGCGTTGTTTTGCATTAGCCGATTTATAGAACAGTCATTAACAGCTAAGTTGAGGCACATCAATTACCAGATGAGTGTACCATTAAATCTTACGAGGTACAGGTTTATAGAAATATGTGGCTAACTGTGTTATGTATCCCTCAAACTTGTAACGTTTCCTGCCATATTAAATAAGTATTGTACACTCGACAGCACATCAAGTTAAACAGTTGAACTACGATAACAGCTTTTATTACGTAGGGCATAAAGGCGGTCTCAAGGTCAACATGTATAGTCTGATGTGCTGCCGTGTGTACCTAATCGTTCTCTAACCAACGGACATCGTTAACAAATACAAAGTTTAAAAGACAGCGGGCTTACTTCTGGTTCTGCAGGCCGGTGTTCTTGAAGAAGAAGTATCTGTCGCCGCGGCGGAAGGGGCAGGAGTACTTGGGGTAGTCCCACAGCTCGGTGAGCCGCGCGCGCAGCGCCCCCTGCACGGGGCACGCGTCCAGGTACGGCCGCGTGATGTTGTTCTGCGCCTCGATGAACTCCTTCGTCTCCTTCGAGTCGGGGTCCTCCAGCCATCGGTACGGATCTTTTATCTGTCCAAGTTACGTTCCAATACACCATATAAGTATGGGTCATTTTGAGGCTATGGTCTGAAGCCATGGTTAAAGTTTTTGCAAGGGTGCCCCTAACACCCTGTATATACCATGCTTGCTATACAGGTGATCTGTGTATACCATGAAAGAAACACCTTGGTAAATCCAGAGATTAAAGCGTTGAGTTGAGACTATAATTCTTCAGAATCATTATCTATTTTAAATAAAAAATCCAAAGAAATTTTATGGCAATGAAATGACTTTCGACAAATTCTGGATTCGCATCAGCAAGCTTGACAACAGAAAACTACGAGGAAATAGTGTTTATTTATACTTTTCAGCGATCTCGTCATCATTCGCGCCGCTCTACACTTTATGCATGGCTGAATACGAACAAATAGGCGATGTTTTGACACAGCAGTTTTTAGATTATATTTATCATAAACGAGAATAAGGTTCAAGTACACTGGCTCTGTTCTTCTATTCTAACACTATAGTATCGACTTGTTTTGAATATGCCTCTGTTTGCACACTGCCCTTATCTCGAATGAGGATTTGTTTTCTATTACATGACCGACATCTTATAAATAAATAGAATCACAATCTGTATACATAATTATGTCGATCGAACAGGATATTTAGACGAATTTATTGAAATGCGCAGAAGGCGACTTGTCTACCAACAGGTATGTACCGTTAAGCAAAAACATGGTAGTCATTATAACCACATAAGTATCTTTTTTTATTTGATAGTTAAACAGGTTAGTTTTGCACGAAAGTTATTCTTTGGGAGCTCGAAGCAGGGTTCTATACTTATGTACCTAAAAGTTGAATCGTAAGAAAAGAAAATGTATGATTCTATCAAAACTAGAAAGTTGCTTTACGTTCGGCTTTCACGAATTAATCAATAGATACATAGTATAATTACGATATATCTATGGTTTTAAAGGTACATACACCTACTGGCTTCAGCAAAAATTTATGAACTTTGAATTTGGTTAAAAGGTAAACAATAAATACCTACTTATTTTCCTGTTTTTTTATCGTAAGTATAACATTATCAACAAACAAAGATATGTGAACGTTTTACATAGTTACTACTTATCGTTTTAAGAATATTTTTGTTTGTTGATACTGTAGTAAATAGCTACCTAGATATAAAAAAAAATCGACCTGTCTCACAACTAGCTCCGATGGGAGTTCGAACCCCCGACCTTGCACTATTGACTATTGACACACGTAGGTACTATTTAATAATAAATATTGCATTATGAATGCAAAAAGTAAAAATAATTTGAAATATTTTTGATTTCCTATAATGAATTTGTATTGTATTTAGATTAGTTTATTTTTGACATTTTACTTGAATCAAATTTTTTATAGAATATTATATTTTAAGAATCAAATATTGTGACATGATTGTGACATTTAAATATTTGCACGTCGAAATATTCGACAGAATATGCGGGAAAATTATTATTATTACCATCTTGTATTTGTACCATATTTTATGCAAATAAATAAAATTGAATTGAATTGAATTGAATGTCCGAGTCTTATAAAAATTACATTGATGGGGGAGTACCAAGCAAGATTGTCTACGTTTCATAAACTTTAATTAAACCAGAGTCGTCACAATTTTATAAGGCATAAGTTCTTTATTAATTATTTTGAAAATTATTTGGCACAGATACGGAAAGCATGTTAGTTCATAGAACAACAAGTCTTATCTTATGAAACGCAATGACCTTTCACAACAGAGCCGCTTCGATCCGATCTACAACTGCGCGAGCCTAATAAATGGGCCCAATTAACATTAAATTAGTTAAGTACTCGTTAAGTATGGGGGGGGGGGGTCTGTACCTTTGTGCCGTGGTAGTCGTCGACAACGGTCTCGTCGCGGCGCGCCTCGGGGTAGTTGAAGCTCATGTTGCTGGGTGCGGAGGAGGTGGTGGCCCGCGCGCACTGCAACAACACGCACACTGACACTACGCAGACACATGGGAGCGCGCGCATGGCGGAGGTCGCGCGCGGCCGCCGGGTGCGCAGCGACTGGCGCGCGCGCCCCACCTGCGCCCTCTTTATACCAGCGCCTGCTTCTGAAAGACGACGACCACTCCAAGCACTAGCGCTTCTTCTTGCTACAACTGCTGCTGGTTGCTCACACATCTTGCTGCAGAGTTAGTGTGCAGGTCTATGTCAGCGCAAAAGATGTCTCTATTAATATGTCGAGTCATTCTTGCCTTCGAAGTTCGAAGAATGATGATTTGTATCGCGGTCGCCGATATCTTCTGTCCTGTCCAACTTTGTTTCTAATTTCTTGCAGTGTGTCTTTGCAAGATGTATTGACTGTAGTATAACCCCTTATGTGCAAGAAAGGGGCGACTGCAAAAGTGACGGCTGATAGAGATGAATGGAAGAAACAGACATCTCGACATCATCGACATTCTCGACCCTACAGTCAGACCAGTCGGTTTTGTAGGGCTGCATGTAATTTAACAACTTCGTAATTTATGATTTTAATAAATAAAATAAATAATAATAATACTACAGACATACCCCAAATAAATGAGAAAAGGGCAAGAGAATGATGATGACTAGGTAGCAGTGTTTCAACGCGTATTGTGATTGGAGCAAGCCTTGGACTTTTCATCATCATCATCATCATGTCAGCCGAACGACGCCCACTGCTGGGCATAGGCCTCCCCCAAGGATCTCCACAACGATCGGTCCTTACTTTTAGTAAGATAAAATAGTACCTATTCTGTTTTTGGAAATGAATATGTGTAGGGTAGCCTGTCATCCGTCGGACATCGCGTCGGGCGGCGCATGAAATTGAAGATACATTATTATGTACCTACTGTTGCCCCCAACTTCGTATGCACGGTGTGATGACTTTTGTGTTAGTTTAATTGATGTTGACCCTGGTAAGTTATCACTAAACAAAATTTGATAAAAATCCGTTTAAAGATTTTTGCGTGAAATGTGAAGAGACCAACAGAAAAAAAATTCAATATAGTCTATCATTATGGGGTCTATATCTTGAATAGTCATATCACGAGTTCTAAAAAATATTTCATGTACCTATAGTCTTTCTTTTTTCCATTAAGTACTGTTAGCACAAAAAAAATATTTCCAAAAAAAAAGAACTTAAGTATACAAGTATATCTATCCATTATTTAGTTTCCATAACACATTTTCTTAATGAAAACTATAATGAGCTAGATTATAGGTGTGATTGTAAGAAAATTACTATACATACTACGAGTTCACTTCATCATTGCCGTTACCTGGCGGCCCGCTTCGTCATCCCGCACCCCCTGCATCGCCCGTTTTAATTACTGCACGGGCGACGCAGGGGGTGGTGTATTATGAAGCGGGCCGCGAGGTAGCAGCAATGATGAAGTGAACGCGTAGTATAATTAAAAGTAGACAATGACATAAAAATATGTCCCTTGCTATGTGACCTTGATTCAGTTATTGGTAAATTGCAATAGGTATTGGGTGGAATTTTTGATGCCACCTGAAGAGAAAGTTTACCTACTCGAACGATAGCAAATTACACTCAAAGAAACCATTAATTAATTTTTGAAAAGAAACAAAATAAAATTTAATGATTTAATTTATAAAAATATGCTTCCCACATAATGTCATACAACCAGGGACCGGAAAACCCCTGTTTTTGATTAAGCTTATTATTAGGGAAACCTTGTTAAAGGGTAACCGTATTATAGGGTTACCCTATCGATAGTGTAAGACTCAAGAAAGGGTAACCCTTTCGAATTAACTTAACTTCTTTCCAATGGGCTTACCGTATCGAAAGGGTTTTGAATTAAGCACTTACCACATAATTGGGTTACCCTATTGTATCCTGCATCGCATCAATGGTCTCCTGTCTCTTTTCCGCGCATTCTGCATACCGTATCTCGGGGTGGTGGGCGTCCGTCTCGGTTATAATTTTGTTGTGTTGTGTTGTGGATACTAATAATTTTTAAAGCGCATTTAGTTTTTTTTTTGTCGTATATCTATCTATACTAATATTATTAGGAGGAAAGATTTGTATTTTTGTATGTAACGAATAAACTCAAAAAGTACTGGACCGATTTAGGAAATTCTTTCACCGTTAGAAAGCTACAGTCTTCCCGAGTGACATAGGCTATATTTTATCCCGATATTCCCACGGGAACGGGTACTACGCGGGTGAAACCGCGGGCGGCCGCTAGTTATGTATAAAGTAGTCCCGTGGACTAAAATAGGTAAGTACCATATTAGAAAAGCTCAAATTAGGGATGCGATTTTTTTTCTTGTAATAAATCAAAAGATCAATATAAGTTTTCTAATAAACTTTTTTTTTTTTTACAAATTTGTATTTGAATCGAACCGAAGACACGCCAAAACAGCTCCCGAACACACTTGAGCACGTGTGACGTCATAATGTTAACTTTCACTCATTGCAGTACCTGTGAAGCATCGGCGGGGGCCTCGAGGCACCCGACATGCCAACTAAATGCTGCCTTATTTCTATAGAAATAAGGTCTCTATTTTCCACTGCCAATCGGCAACCGCTATATTTCAGAGGCTCGGACAACTGATAGACACACAGACAAAAACTTCAAGTTTTAGCTTACTTCGCCATCACCACGTGGAGGTAGCTTTTATGATTTTTTATTTTGGGGGCCGATTTTGATGAAACACGGTTTTTAGTATTATTTTGACAAGAAAACAACAACGCATTTTTAAAAAATAAAAAAAATCAAGATGGCGGCCCACTTTTTGTTTGTGGGCTGATTTCGATGAAACTCGGTTTTTGGTACTATTTCGCCAAGAAAAGAGTAACGCAAAAATAAAAACTCCAAGATGGCGGCCAACTTCTTTGTTTGTGGGCCGATTTTGATGAAACTCGATTTCTAGTACAATTTTGACAAGAAAACAACAACGCACTGTTAAAAATAAAAAAAATCCAAGATGGCGGCCAACTTTTTTGTTTGTGGGCCGATTTTGATGAAACTCGGATTTTGGTACTATTTTGACAGGAAAATAGCAACGCAATGTCAAAAATGATAAATAAATCAAGATGGCGGCCAAATTTTTTGTTTGTTGGCCGATTTCAATGAAACTCGATTTCTAGTACTATTTTGACAAGAAAACAGCAACGCAATCTTAAAAATATAAAAAAATCCAAGATGGCGGCCAACTTTTTTGTTTATGGGCCGATTTTGATGAAACTCAATTTCTAGTACTATTTTGACAAGAAAACAACAACGCACTTTTAAAAATAAAAAGTCCAAGATGGCGGCCAACTTCTTTGTTTGTGGGCCGATTTTGATGAAACTCGATTTCTAGTACAATTTTGACAAGAAAACAACAACGCAAAGTTAAAAATATTAAAAAATCCAAGATGGCGGCCAACTTTTTTTATTTTTGGGCCGATTTCAATGAAACTCGATTTCTAGTACTATTTTGACAAGAAAACAGCAACGCAATGTTAAAAATATAAAAAAATCCAAGATGGCGGCCAACTTTTTTGTTTGTGGGCCGATTTTGATGAAACTCGGATTTTGGTACTATTTTGACAAGAAAACAGCAACGCAATGTTAAAAATATTAAAAAATTCAAGATGGCGGCCAACTTTTTTATTTTTGGGCCGATTTCAATGAAACTCGATTTCTAGTACTATTTTGACAAGAAAACAGCAACGCAATGTTAAAAATATAAAAAAATCCAAGATGGCGGCCAACTTTTTTATTTTTGGGCCGATTTCAATGAAACTCGATTTCTAGTACTATTTTGACAAGAAAACAGCAACGCAATGTTAAAAATATAAAAAAATCCAAGATGGCGGCCAACTTTTTTGTTTGTGGGCCGATTTTGATGAAACTCAATTTCTAGTACTATTTTGACAAGAAAACAACAACGCACTTTTAAAAATAAAAAAGTCCAAGATGGCGGCCAACTTCTTTGTTTGGGGGGCCGATTTTGATGAAACTCGATTTCTAGTACAATTTTGACAAGAAAACAACAACGCACTTGTTAGATTTTAAAGAGAAAGTATGGAAATATGACTATTCTGATAAAAGCAGTAAACTGTTCAATTAACTAGGAATAAAACCATAAAGCTTATATTTCAATAAGACCAGAATCAAGTAAAACACAAATAAAGATTTAAAAGCATTTTATTATTTTGATTCGTCCTCAATTTTTTACCTACCACCCGTTAAGGACATCTTTTAGCTGATAAGAAAAACGGGCGAAAAAAACTCACCAGCGTTATCAGAAACAACGACATTTACAAAATAATAATCAAACAGCACATTTTATTGTAAATTAACATTTACAACCACATTACTTTTCATGATAAAAGATTAAACAACATTTACGAATAACATCAAGCATTTGCTAGAAACTGTTACTTCATATTATTTCCGTACTCACATTATTTATACAAAACCACTACGGACAACATTAATTTAATATTATCAAGTAATAAACAAGTTAATGAATATCCCTTTAACAAAAGAATAACTTCAGCAACATCTACCAGACAATACATTAGCATTGGATAGCAAAGAAAAACAGTAAAAGAAGAATATAAAATTACAGGGGGGTATACTTAACTCAACAGTGCTGACGACTCGAACCACAAGACTGTTCGTTTTACCGCCAAGCTAGCTTTTATATCTTTATTGACAATTCCTTAAAAAAATTAACAAGCATAATACTTTTATTAAACCATTTTTCAAAACCTTTTGAAACTTATGAGAATGATTCACCACTATCTATTATCAAGAAACACATCTAAATTGTAAGAAATATCAGTTTTAAATTCTCATCTTGTTTGGAAGCAAGTAATGTTACAGTCCGACATAAATATTCTTAACATTTATCAACCTTTAAATATTTATCAAAGCCAAATGATTTGAAAACCACTCAAAAATAGCTAACATATTATTTTATTAATAACAAACAATAATGATAAGATAAATTCTTCAAAAATAACAATAATTAGTAACAGTCTATCAGTTTTAATTCCACTTCCTGTTCTTAAGAAGGAACGTTTAGTTAAGCGGATATACATTTACCAACTTATTAATTTTATCACAGCCAAATGCTGTAAAAATCTGTCGAAAATATCAAAGTTTGTATTCGATAACTAATAAAATATTATCATATGGCAATTCACTCAAAAATGACAATATTATAACTTGACTTATTCCCTAAAGTAACACACTGTTAAAAATAAAAAAATCCAAGGTGGCGGCCAACTTTTTTGGTTGTAGGCTGATTTCGATGAAACTCGGTTTTTGGTACTATTTCGTCAAGAAAAGAGTAATGCCGCGTACACACCGCGCCAACGAACGCCAACGAAGGATATTCAGCGTTGGCTGCCGCACGTTCGTTGGCTATCGAAGGTTATAGCACAAGCAACAAACGTTGAGCAAACGATCGTTGGCACTCGATTCCGGCTCCAATGCCCAGTGTTGCCAGAAGGTTACTTTTTTGTACTTTTCAGGGTTTAGGTGTATCTTTTGACAAGACCTCGCTGGCAAGACTGTCCAGCTTGGCAACTGACCTCTATTATTAAATTATTATTTACACACTGGAGTCATGCTGGAGTCTGGACTGGACTGGCTGTCATAAAAGTGCCTATTTGAGTATCGCTATTTTGGCGCTGTAGGCATATAGGTAAGGTACGAGTGTCTATGTAACTAAAACTAGTGATGTTCAGTCAGTTGTGGTAATGATTATGTCAAAATTAGTTCTCGGGACACTCGTAGTGGCGCTTCAAATTGCCACACAAAATTAGCTTTCATTTGTATGGAGACAGCCTGTCCAGTGTGTAATAATAATAATAGAGGTCAGTGAGCTTTTAGTGAGCTTGGCTTTATTTTAATTTTAATACTAGCCTTCCGCACGCGGCTTCGCCCGCATGGATTACAGAGTACAAGCTTTCCCGGAATAAAAATTAGCCTATGTCCTTTCGCAAGGTCAACTCTATCTTTGTAGGTACCAAATTTCATCAAAATCAGTTTAGTAGTTTAGGCATGAAAGCGAAGCAGACTGACAGATAGAGGTAATTTCGCATTTATAATTAGTAGTAATACTTAAATATATTACTTGGATATAATACTATTAAATATTGAATTTAAATAAATTATGCACTCATTATAAATACCAATTTATATTTTACTCAGCCTGCTATAATATTATAAATTGAATGATATTTTGATGACGCTTGTAAAAATCAATATTGGGCGCACACACAAAATCGCAGCAATCAAAAGAATCATCAATAGATGGATTGATTGTTTATTTGCATATAACTCACTACTGGTTGCCTACCACAAGCTCTTATAGCAGTTATTTTTAAGTTGAGAGAGTGAGACGCCGCTCTACACGCCGTACACGGCGTCTCACTCTCTCAACTTAAAAATAACTGCTATAAGAGCTTGTGGTAGGCCACCTGTACTTATTGAAATGTTAATCGGTCTAGTCTACCATATCAACATCTCCTTTCAAATTGCTTTCAAAGAAGAACATACTAAACTATCAAGACCAGTGTTTCTAACATAAACACAAAATTTTTATTAGTGTTTTTATGAATTATTTAATATTTAGGGCTTACATTGAATTGAATAAAGAAACATATTTTATTACATTTTGTTTTATTTTGTACTTTCATACTATATAGGGTAAATTTTTGTTTCCAATTATTCAGTTTTGGAAAAAAATAAAACTAAAGTTTCATTACACAATAACATTTGCACTTTTCACTTTTCTCATAATCTTAACAGTTGGATTCATTTTAGTTTGCCGCAGCTTTTAGAAATTGTGTCAGCATGTTTTGGAAGCAGTCTGCTAAGAACATGGTCTTATACCGGCTGATATTTCCTTCATCATCATCATCATTTCAGCCTTGATATATTTCAAATTATTTCCAACATGAGCTAATTTGGATTTCTTCCAGTAGCACTGTGTGTCAGTACTGGATGGTTTTTCACTGCGCCTGTGTATTCACATCTGGAGAGCAACAGCATGTTTGGACGCTGATGAGTTTTCCTTCTTTTTCATCCACTATCGCTGCATACGATTTCGAGCGGACTTTATGTTCTGTACACACCTTCAAATCAATTCATTCAAATCTCGCCGAAGTATATCCAACGGCAACATCACCGTAAGATTATCTTGCCGACCTGAAAAGACCGGGAACGTTAATATTTTATGTTGAACATAACAAAAATAATAAGTACCTAGTTAAAAATATGATGAGTTACTTTTGAGGTTATGTTATTTTCGCAATGATTTTAAACTTTTATGTATTTGATTATAAATAATGTAGTGGTTGACAAACTTACACGGATGTTTTCTTCACATTCCTAAATTCAGCAGCACAGTAATCTGAATCAAAGGCAAATAAATTGCCGACCATTATTATGTCTACTCCCCTGGGGCCGAACATTGCGATTATCGCCTTTCGTGAAGCGGTTCACAATAGAGAAGGCTGTGCCTGGTTCCATGGTAGGTATTATTCAATGGGCACTTTCGATGACTCTTGAAACGGTTTGTTTGGCTATTATCACAAACTTTTAAAGTGTTTTGCAAACAAAAGCTAGAAAAACAATTAGAAATCTAGAAGAACAGAAAAATGAATCACAAATAATCACCTCACATTTGACTTCACGCTCACGCGCTGTGATTGGTGTTTCGCTAGAGATTACGCACAGATTAAACTCAACGCTCTCGCTTTTGGTAGAAACTATGCTTCAACTGAGCGTTCGTTCGTTGGCCTTCGGCCGCCGTCCACACCGAGTTCGATCTAATGGCTCAATTCCTTTGATGTTACCACCACGCTCCGGATCGCCGGCACACGCCAACGAACGATCGTTGGCCTTCGCCAAACCGTCCAAACAGGACCAACGAAGGGCATCGAAACCCATTCGTTGGCGTTCGTTGGCGCGGTGTGTACGCGGCATAACGCAATGTAAAAAAAAAAAAAAATTCAAAATGGCAGCAATTTTTTTGTTTGTGGGCCAATTTTGATGAAACTCGAAGTCTAGTACTATTTTGACAAGAAAACAGCAACGCAATGTTAAAAAATAATTTATATTTTTAACAGTGCGTTGTTGTTTTCTTGTCAAAATAGTACCAAAAACCAAGTTTCATAAAAATCGACCCACAAACAAAAAAGTTGGCCGACATCTTGGACTTTTTTATTTTTAAAAGTGCGTTGTTGTTTTCTTGTCAAAATAGTACTAGAAATCGAGTTTCATCAAAATCGGCCCACAAACAAAAAGTTGGCCGCCATCTTGGATTTTTTAATATTTTTAACATTAGGTTGCTGTTTTCTTGTCAAAATAGTACTAGACTTCGAGTTTCATCAAAATTGGCCCACAAACAAAAAAATTTTCTGCCATCTTGAATTTTTATTTTTTTTTAACATTGCGTTACTCTTTTCTTGACGAAATAGTACCAAAAACCGAGTTTCATCGAAATCAGCCCAGCTCACAAACAAAAAAGTTGGCCGCCAACTTGGATTTTTTATATTTTTAACAGTGCGTTGTTGTTTTCTTGTCAAAAGAGTACTAGAAATCGAGTTTCATCAAAATCGGCCGACATGAAAAAAAGGTGGCCGCCATCTTGGATTTTAAATTTTTTTAACATTGCGTTACTCTTTTCTTGACGAAATAGTACCAAAAACCAAGTTTCATCGAAATCAGCCCACAAACAAAAAAGTTGGCCGCCATCTTGGATATTTTATATTTTTAACAGTGCGTTGTTGTTTTCTTGTCAAAATAGTACTAGAAATCGAGTTTCATCAAAATCGGCCCACAAACAAAAAAGTTGGCCGCCATCTTGGATTTTGTTTTTTTTAACATTGCGTTACTCTTTTCTTGACGAAATAGTACCAAAAACCGAGTTTCATCGAAATCAGCCCACAAACAAAAAAGTTGGCCGCCATCTTGGATTTTTTATATTTTTAACAGTGCGTTGTTGTTTGCTTGTCAAAATAGTACTAGAAATCAAGTTTCATCAAAATCGGCCCACAAACAAAAAAGTTGGCCGCCATCTTGGATTTTGATTTTTTTTAACATTGCGTTACTCTTTTCTTGACGAAATAGTACCAAAAAACGAGTTTCATCGAAATTAACCCACAAACAAAAAAGTTGGCCGCCATCTTGGATTTTTTTATATTTTTAACAGTGCGTTGTTGTTTTCTTGTCAAAATAGTACTAGAAATCAAGTTTCATCAAAATCGGCCCACAAACAAAAAAGTTGGCCGCCATCTTGGATTTTTAATTTTTTTAACATTGCGTTACTCTTTTCTTGACGAAATAGTATCCAAAAACCGAGTTTCATCGAAATCAGCCCACAAACAAAAAAGTTGACCGCCATCTTGGTTTATATTTTTTTTTTACATTGTGTTACAGTTTTCTTGTAAAAATAGTACTAAAAATCGAGTTTCATCAAAATCTGCTCACAAACAAAAAAGTTGGCCGCCATCTTGGATTTTTTTTTTTTTACTTTGACGACTTTTGACGACTTCCGTGGCCGAGTGGTGTACGCAACGGTTTTTAAGATGCCGCTATCTCTAGAGGTCCCGGGTTCGATCCTCGGTCGGCTAAATATTGAAAACGAACTTTTCAAATAATCAAATTTCTAGCGCGTACCTTTTTAATAACAAATAAGTTTCGATTCACCGGTGTTAAAAAATGCCCATTTTCAAAAATTTATTACTCGGTAACCAAGTGGAATTGAAACACGGGAGTTCTACTCTTGCATTTGTAAAGCTGAAAAAAAGGGGGATGTCCGATTTTAAGGGTTTTGGAAACACCGTGCATGGCCACAAAGTCCACCAAAATCGCTGTATCGAACTGTTTTTTTTTTCATGACAGATAATGAATTTCCTAACAATTTTTATATGAATGAAGTCGGGCGTGAAACATGAATTTTTTGTTGTTTTTGTTAAAACCCGCCCGACTTCAAAGTACTTACGTTATTTATTTGGTGAGGAATTATTTCTTACTTTTTTGATGTGGTTTTTTTGAAGGCGGTTTAATTTTTTTATAAAAATAATTTTTATTTCACTCTTTTTAGTGCATCGTGCAGGCAATTTACGTGTTTTCTGGTAAATAGGTATGTGATCAAACTCAAAACCTCCTTTTTCGAAGTCGGTTAAAATACCTTGAGGTATCCCCCTTTTAACAAAACAAGAATCATCTAAATCGGTTTATAAACAAAGGAGTTATGCCTAAAGATACGTATTAAATTCACATAAAGTGGTAACGAAAACAACAGTATTTTCAAGATTTCCTGAAAACTACTGAACGGATTTCAAAATTTCAAAAAATGGGACCAACTTGGAAACCAACATGATGTAATAACGTTTGAACCATTTCAATCGGTTCAGCCGTCTTCGAGTAATCAGTGGACATACAAAAAAAAAAAAAAAAAAAAAAAACATACATACAGACGAATAGAGAACCTCCTCCTTTTTGATTTAGAAGTCGGTTAAAAAACTGACAAATGCGCAGTTATTGAGAAAAAAACTAGTTTTTTTGTATGAAAAAATATTAGTTTGCGTCGAGATTGCATCACATGTTAAAGAAGGCTAAATACTTTTTTTATAAAGCTATTTTATAAAGCTTACTATTTCTCACGCTAGAGTTTTTGTACAATATTTAAATTTATAAGTTTTTATAGATACCTACTTCGAGTCTTGTATTGTAAATATACATTATTAACTTAAAATGTAGGTAGCCATATTGTTGAGTTTACAATAACTTATTATAATTTGTTAAAATTTTGTAATTTACTAGACCTAAGCAAATTGTAAACTTGTTCATGGTTCTGTAATAAATAAAAAAAAAAAAGCTACTAGCTGCTCGGTCGGCGAAATTTGTACCGCCTTATCGACAGCACGCCACCTACCGGGTCCAATTGTAAATCTAAATCATTCTGGAATCCGCCTGAAGACACAAAAAAATTCATTGAAATCGAAACTGTTTAGGAGGACTTCAGTTACATACACACGCACAGAAGAGTTATATATATAAAGAATTCACTGCTTACAAATAATTAAAAACGATCGTCAGTAACAAAAACAAACAAACACGTGTAATGTAGCGGTCATATTAAACAAGTTCCTTCCTTCCGTTTTTAAATGCCGGCGCCGCGGCCACTCGGATAAACAATAGCGAGCGGCGGCGACCGACGGGTCACGCGAAAATGAACTTTAGCGTGAACGACGCATGATTCGTTATTATCTGACGTAGCGAAGATTTTGTCGATGCCGCGATCACACTTGAAATTGTTATACAATAATAAGTCTAATGTAGTGCGCGCAGAAGTTTAAATTGCTTTGACGCTTCAAAACCCTGTCGCAGGGTAAGACTTAAAAGGGTTTTTCGTTTATGGTAAGCGCTTACCCGAATTAACTTGATTCATTTGGTTACCCTGTCAATACGGTAAGTCGATGATATGCTTATCAATTTGAAAGGGTTTGTAGAAACAAGTCTTTAAAATACCCTATAAAAACCCGGGTTAGGGTAAGCGGTTCCGGTCCCTGCATACAACTCACTACCTATAGGCAATTCAAAAAACTATACCTTTTATTTTTATGGTCAATCATAAGGATCAAATGTCTCCAACAAACATGAAAGGAAAACAATGATGTTATAAATGTACAGGATGTATTTTTTTCTATCAGTTTACATGACTGTACTTATCTAATTTGTGAAACACTGCCAATGAATCTGGCTCTAATGAATGATAACAATTAAATAAAAATATAATAAATGTCCTTTTATCTAATTCAGTGCAACACATTACTTATTTCCTATAAATCACATCCTGAGTGCTCATTTAAGGACAGGTGAAGCGTCAGGCGGCGAGTGCGAATTGTGCATCAATTAGAGCATCATATTGACTTATTTGATTAGATGTCTGTAGCAAGCGCTCAATGATAGCACTATTTGCCCGTGTTGCCTCTCATGGAACAAACCCATATGGTAGTAAAAACATTATTATCAAAGACAAGTATAAATATAATATAACCAACTAAGATATCTGTCGAGACATCCTTCAATTGAAGTAGAAGAACCAATTGATAAAAGTAGGGTTAGCTTTAGAATATTGAAAATATTGTGGTCAGTAAAAAATTGGATTTTTTATCTATTTGAATGACTTTTTAACTGAGTTTTTAGGCTATAAGTTATATTCACTGTTATAAATATATGTTCGTCACGTATATGACGCAAAGTTTATCTAATATAAAAAATAATATAGACATTACCCTAGATACAGACGAATTCAAACACTCAATTAAATCTACTTTGAGAAAGTTATTGATAAGATCACCAGCATAACTTGCGGAGAGGTTTGGTTAAAATACTACAAAACTCACCAAACTCTTAGCGGGCGCACTGAAACTTGTGGGGCAGTTATTAAGAGCAAATAAATATTGAGGTTCTTTCGTAATTATATTTTTATTGACTACGTTTACTACAATACGGCAGTGATTAGCGAAAAAACGACGCGCCATGCAAATTGACATGACTGACAGCTGACATGACATCATGACATTTTGCCTCTGAGTACTGAATCCTATGGAGATGGCATAATGTTCTATATGAACTATCGGTTATACAAATATGAGCTAAATCGACATTGTACTCACAAACCTGTAGCCATCTTGTTCTATCTTACCTCCAATAGTTCATGTAAAAAGAGACAGCAATATATTTATTCGACCTATTTTTTGGCAACATTGAAACGTGACGTCATCGTAATGCATGATTGAAGCCGGTCGCCATTTAGGTTTCTCGGTATGTGAGCTGTCAACGCGAGTTGTATTTGCAGTGTTTTGTGATAAAAGTCTTTTAATTTGAGACTTTCATGTGAATAAAAGGTATTAATAAGTGAGAGAAAGCAACAAGGAACATGTCTAATTGCAGTGTGGTAGTTTGTGGCATCAAAAAAAGTGAAAACCGTCCAAACATTACATTACACCGGTACGTACTATTTATTTTGCAAAAAAACACCAAAACAATACAATAAATGCCTTGTGTTTTGGTTTTCCTGTGAATAGTTTACTTAGAATTCATACCAAATGTAGCTTACTACTTATTTTGGTGAGTTTTGTTGGTGTATTTCAAGAAAATATAAATCTGTTTGTTTTGCGCTAGAGTTGCCCTTATAGCATTTTTCTTATCGAATTATCGATGTTTTCAAATTTCAAGTGTAAATTGAGTGTATTAATTTTAAACTGTTTTTATTGTTTTAGGCTGCCTAAAAATAACAAAAAAAGAAAAATATGGCTGGATACAATGCGAAAGGAAAATTTAAAGACTCGTACGAAAACTATTTTTATGTGCTCTTTTCATTTAGAAGAACAGTTTCAAACGTCAACGATAGTTTAAGTTTTGAAATAGACGTTAGTTAATTAGGCCACTGGCAAAATCGAAATTATAGTGCGACAACGTTTTCTGTTCCGGTTGCCAAAAACTGGATACTTATATATAACGTGTTTTTTTAATGTCATTTTGCTGTAAAGTTGTTGTCCAACTTACATTCATTCTAGCACATTAAAAGTAAGTATATTTTTTTACCACTAGATGTCGCTTCGCTATATTCTAAATATATAAAAAAAATATGCTTGCTAGTAAAAATCTCGATTCAAACTGTTTATTATTTTATTAAAATAATGCTTGTTTTTTTTTGAAACATTTCTTTTTTTCTATGGTAGGTAGCTAGGTACCTAGTAGGCATTCTCCTTTGTGATTTATATTGTAATGTGTGTTATCTAAAAAAAACAATCCTTGTTGTATAAACATAATAGGTTTTTACAATATGGAGCTTTTTGTTTTATTTCATTACCTTTTTTTACTTAAACAGGTTCTCACGACCTTTGATCTGGAATTGACAACATTTCATTTTTGCAAGGCAGTAAAATTCGAAATCCATTTCGAGATTAGAAGTAATTAAACATTATAAACATTTTTTTAGATTTTCTGGTTGTATATTTAATGAGATATTCAAAAAAATGTGTAAAATGGTCGATATAGATCTTTCTAGTGTGTATGCCTTTGCCTTGAATCATACCCTGTGAAGAAAAAAAAAGTCATATAACTCTGACACGCTAGCTGGCTAGCTGGTCTGTTGGATGGTTTGTAGTCTGGTCTGTGGTCTTGTTTGCGTTGGTTTCAGCGTTGCCAGATCGTTTCTTTTGGAACATTTTACGTTCTATTTTATAGTGATGCGTTCCCTTGTCGTTCCTATTTTTGTGCGTTCTTTTGGTTCCATTTTGGATCTCCGTATTTAGCTGGTACATAAAAGTTGTAGGTAGTGCAGTTTTGATATATACTTACCGAAGTCTAGGCTGTTTAAGTTTCAATGTCTTTGCTGTTTTTGTTGCTATAAGGATATGGTAAAGATTAAAGATTAGTTTTCGATTTTGACCGCGCGCAGACTTATCTGGCACGCACTCTAAATACAATACATTTTTAGGGTCCCGTACCCAAAGGGTAAAAATGGGACTCTATTACTGAGCCTTCGCTATCCGTCTGTCTGTTTGTCTTTCTGTCTGTCACTCACCACCAGGCTGTATTTCATGAACCGTGATAGCTAGACAGTTGAAATTTTCACAGATTATGTATTTCTGTTGCCGCTATAACAACAAATACTCCCATACAACAAACGTGATTATTTTGCCGTTTTTTGCTTTTATATTAATAACGGCAACAGGTAGATGCTTGAAATATTCACAGAATATTTTATATTAGTTGTAAGCATACTTATTCACTTCAAACAAATAGGTACCTAATTAAATAAAAATAAAAATTAAGTTAAATAAATTAAGGGGGCTCCCATACAACAAACGTGATATTTTTTATGGTAATGGTACCGGAGCCCTTCGTGCGCAAGTCCGACTCGCACTTGGCCGGGGGTTTTTTTTAGTTCCTTCCAGTCACCCTAGCGTTCGAAATCTCCAATCACCACTGGCAACACTGGTGGGTTTGCTTTTGCATTGCATATTATGCGCAGTCTGGCGCAACTTCCATACAAAAAAGTGTTGTATGAAGTTTGTACCAAAAATATCGCTGTCTTACTTTCACCTATTTGACTCTCACTCACTCTGACTGACAGTCAGCCGCCAGCCGCCAAATTTGACATTCTTGTCTTGTTGACTGTTTGTAAACGAAGCTTGATTTTAGTATTATTGTGTGAATTTGTGCATATTGTGAATTACTCGCAAAATTTCGCCTTAATTGTACGTTTTCGTGGTCCCGTGTGATCTGTTGAGAGATGTATTACAAAACTTGTGAAATATATTATGTGGTTTACGAGCCGGCCGGTCAGAAGGCCAAAAGCGAATATTCATGGCCAAATTTCCATTTAATGAAGAAAGGTAAGCATACATTCACATTTTGTTATAGCCATTACATTAAGGATTACGTGATTTAAAAGTTTTCTATTAAAATTTAAAAAAATTGAGAAGATAACCTGATAAATAGTGTTTGACATTTTTTTATTGACAATCGATAATTTTTTAACCGACTTCAAGAATTGAAAAGGAGGAGGTTATCTATTCGTCGCGTTTTTTTTAAGTATGTACACTAATTACTCGAAGTCGGCTGAACCGATTTAAATGATTCAAACGTTATAACATCAGGTTTTTTCCCAAGTTGGTCCAATTTTGAAATGCCTATTGCATAATGAAGTAAAGTCCGTTCGGTTAGATAGTGTCGGTACACCCGCACGGCATTGTGGCTCTTTTTTAGTGCATTCGTGCATGCAGTCGGGCGGGTCTAAACAAAAACACAAAAAAATTTAAATACATGTTTCACGCCTGACTTCAAAGTACTTAAGTATGTAAACTTAAATACGTATTAATTACGTACCTACGTGAATTTTTTAAGGCGGTTTGTATGATTTACATTATTTATTCATTTACATGCTATGCTATATTAACATGTTTCTTGTGAATATTCCAGAACCTTCAACTACAACTGCAAAAATAGCACCTGCAGCCCCTCGGAAAAGAAAACAGGTTTTTTTATAGTATCTTTATTGCCAAATGCATGTATATATATTATAAGTTCGATTAAATTAGACTTTGACTTTAATAATGGAGTTTACTTTTAGCCCCATTTGCGCCAACGTGAAATTCTTGTTAAACTTGGTTTATCTTTTTGAATGAAATTTTTATTGTCACATAACTCTTGTTTAATTTAAACCGAGAATTAACGTTAGCTTAAGTAAGGCATCAATTAGACCCTAAAGTTTGCAAAATGATAGAAATGGAATCCTGATATTTATTAATATCGCCATCGATAAAAAATCCCATGACTGGTACATCACTATTTCGGTTATTATGTTGGGAACCCTGTACGTCATGTACGTCATAATTTCAGCTATGTGGTTGGTATTCCGTTTTAGTATAACTTCCATACAAAACGATAATTTACTTTTTTTCTATGAAAGACCCGTCTCTTAAACGTAGTGATTACATGCTCTTTGATTATGCGCTTTGTTTGCTTTTCTCTATTTTCGTTACATATATCTATTTAATTTGTGATTGTGATTCAATTTTGTTGGCGTCGCTCGCTTTTCTTCTTACCCAAAATTGGATAGGGATAAAATGAAGGTTTCCGACGGTTTTGCGATGACAGATAGCCGAAACCTGCCGAAAGTGGATTTGGTGATGTTGCTGCATGCAGTTCATGCGGGAAAACGATTGTTTCAACGTTGCTGAAATAAGAGGGAGGGGCTAAGGTGATGGTGTCTTCAAGAGAATCCTACGTCGAAACCTCGGTGGGATATTTGGAAGTAAAGAGAGAAAAATGCTCTTTGCTTTTTTAAAAGGAAGGGTGACACCGGAGCACAGAGTCCGCTGCAAACTATATACGGTTACAGCCGTAATAAATGAAAACCAAGAGACTATTCAAGAGGTATCTTGCCAGAATTGTGCAGCTAGTGATGGTGACTGTAAACACACAATATGTTTTATAATGTGGCTCATTAAGCGCACTGAGGAACCATCAGTAACTTCCGTCAGTTGCTACTGGCGAAGCCCAAGCTGGCAGACGCGGTTTCTGGAAACAAAAAACTGTATGGATTGCCGAAGATACAGAAACCTGATGCTCCGCTGCATCTTATAGTCAGCCAAATTGATTCACCAACTTACAAACTAGCCCAACATCTAGCGCAAACCTTCTCGCCACTAAGAGGCTACACAACAGCCTTTGTGAAGGATTCCTACCATTTCATCAGTGAGATACAACATCTACATCTCGCAAATGATGAAATCATGGTCAGTTTTGATGTACTATCCTTATTCACATGCCTACCAGTAAAGGACTGCATCAATATCACTAGGAAGAAACTAGAAGAAGACAATTTGCCCTTGGAATATGCAGAACTTTTGGAACATTGTTTAACAACTGGCTGAAAACGAAGTATTTAGAAAAAATCAACCCATCTCACAACCAGCTCCAATGGGACTTTATGTAGTAATAAAACAAGTGTAAATAAAACAAGTCTTTTATTTTGATACAATAATTATTTTCTTATAATAGGAGCCTGCATATTGATTAATCCACAAGCTATTACAACAGCATAATCAAGAATATTCACCATCTTATTGTTGGCAACAGAATGTGGCTTTAATATTTTAAATAGACGAACCCTTCTGATGACCCTCTCTATATGAATTCTTAAACTAGCAGTATCTTTAGTGTCAAGCACTTCACTTTTAGTCATTTTCTTGTCTTTGATAACACTAGGTGGTTGTAACACCATAACAGGCATTTTTAATAAATGTGTATTGGCATTTTCTGGAACAGTTTCTAAAAACCCACTTTGCTCTATTAAGTTCATATCAGATATGCGATCACCATACCCTTCCGATATGAAGTTAATAAAACCATCAGGCGTAGCACCTATTAAATACTTGTCAGTATGACAATGTTTATACTGTGACCATGTCAAAGTTTGTTCTATAGGCTTCTTTGGCATTTCAATTTCAAATGCATCAATCATTGTTTGAACTGATGAATACTCTGCATTACATTGAAATGCTGGAGGTAAATTCAGTTTTATAGTTAATTTACTTGGCCAGTATATAAATTAAATAAAAAATAAACTCAACAGTTTCACTGTTTTAAAAAACATTCTCCATAAAGTAGCTATAGAGACTTCAAATAACTCTTTCATTCTCTTAGATGTATCATTATTTTTTAATTTAGAGTTAAAATAATATGGAATGAAGGTATATTTGATGCTTTAGCTATATATTTGATAATCCAATAATACTGTTTTGTTATACCTATATAATCAAAAGGGTTGAGCCTTATAAGAGTTAAAATAAATTTTCTTCCAGTAAACTCCCGCACGCATTGTACAGGGGAATCTCCAGTTTCAGTTTCAGTAAATTCCACTGTAGAACCAAATGGAGATGAGCTCTGATCTGAGGTTTCTTCTACTAAAATAGGTTGTTGTTTTCTTTTTAAAGCATTCACATTCACACCCACGCAACGATTCACCATAACAGGATTCACTTGTAGACTTGTGAAAATACTGAGGTTTGCACAAAACCCTTTGATCTTTATGTTGGCAGATTGATTCATAGCATTCTGCTTCTGGTTGTGTTACTGAAGAAGTTGATGGTAATTCACTTATACCAATATTTCTTAATGTTCTGGGGACTTGGAGTTTCAGTCTAGGCCTCTGAGCCTTGCCATTAATCCACGCTCCGTAATTCATAAGATCATCTTCAAGCTGTAAAAAAAACAAACAATTTAATACTGAAGTAAAAATAGGCCAGACTTGAATCAGCTTTCATTTATAAACGAGTTAACACTTACGTTCAGATGATCTTCGCATATATAAACTGCACTGCACTTGTAGGCACGGACACGGTTACTTTATTAACAGCAGAACACCATTCTGATCGATTAGATAAAACGTTTTCCAGCACACATTAATGATTCTTACATGCCGGAACAAAACAATGAACTAAGGGGTCCTGTTTGATTTTCGGGCGATTTTCCATGATAAAACTGTATTAGTGAATTATTTTAGTGTTGGTAATTTGAGCTTAGATAAAGCTTACAAAGTATTTCTACATTTTCTACTCAAATCAAATGCAACCTACACAACAAAATACAAAATAAATTAGTAGGTACACAAATTATAGTAGGTAAACAAAACAAACAAACGTCATGTCAAATCAAAATGACCCTTCCTTCATTAATAGTGTTGCTTGATTGACTCAGTTATCGAAATTATTATCGACTATTTTCAAAGGAAAATTAGTAAGTTTGAGTATGCCACAAACTCAATTACATTGGTAAATCACATACGAGTCAGCAGAATCAAATGAAGTATTTTATAGCATCTGACTAAAATACTAAACTATAGGAGTTACAATTAATGTCTCTCTAAAGCAAAATACCATGATTATCGATATAAAGTACTAGCGTGCCTACATCTCTATGGAAATTACATCAAAGACAGTTTTTTTTTAATTTGTCAGTTTTAAGAAGTAAGGCAAAGGCATCGCTCAAATTAAACCTATATAATGTACTTACGTCCTTTTAGAATAAACCGTTTTCAATTAATTAATTTCTCAGTAATGTATGAAAATAAATTAAATAGGAAAAATACGTATTGCCTAAAAAACGATAAATTTTCATTATATCCATAAAATTAAATACCTTAAAATTTTGAAATGTTGTCAATTCTGTGGAGGTCTCGCATGTGTATAGACGCGTGATTCGGAAAACATAAAAAAATTGATCATAAAATTGCAGTTTCTAAGTAAAGGCGAGCAGAGCCGACAAGTGGGGCGCCCTCTATTAAATTTATTGCTCGCTAAGTATTAATGTATCTACAATCGTACAGATTGAAGCTAAGGTATCAGTTTATTTACAAACTATAACCTCAGTAAAATATAGTAGGTTAGTCTTTTATCTACTACTACTGCAACATGAACTATATTTTACTAAGGTTAGTTTGTAAATAAACTACAGGACCTTATTTTTAATATGTATCTGCGTTTGAATTTTTGATACATTATGTACTTAACAAGCAATAAATTTAATAATAACATGCGGATCCTCGCGGTTTTACCCGCATGGTACTCGTTTCCATGGGAATATCACGATAAAATATAGCTTATGTCACTCAGAAAGAATGTTGCTTTCTAATGGTCAAAGAAATTTCAAAATTAGTCCAGTAGTTTTGGAACCTATTAAATTCAAACAACAACCAATCAAATCTTTCCTTTTTACGATATTACTATAGATGAGGAAGCACTTGGCGGCTCTTCTCGCCTTGAAGCCCCCAGTACAGGATGGCCACTCATGTTCGTCGACCATGATGGGCCACCATGTACAGGGGCGGTTTGCGTTGCTCGCAGGCGGCAATCACACGCAAACTCCCACACCGGGGGCTTTAAGCTCCCAGTACAGGATGGCCGATCAAGTTGGCCGACCATGTTGGCCATCGTGTACAGGGCCAGTTTGCGTTACTCGCAGACGGCAATCACACGCAAACCGCCCCTGTACACGATGGCCCATCATGGTCGGCCAACATGATCGGCCATCCTGTACTGGGGGCTTTACAGTTGTTGCGTCTCACGCGCGCGGTCGGGCCAATGATTGTGTGCACACATGCACAAACACATACACATTGTGTCATTGTCATAAAGAACTTAATTATGTGCAAATGTAGGTATAATTTAAGCACATTATTAAGTTTTATTATTCTAAAAAACTAGGTATATAATTATACACTATAATTCCGTTTTAAATTATCGAGGTGATTACGAAACTGCTTTTATAATTATAGGGTGATATAGGTAGGTAGTCACAAAAATACTTAAATCTATAACTTCATCAATAAATATATCGATGTACAAATAGGGCAGCACTAGGGAAAAGCGCCATTATGGTTTCTCGGTACGTGTGCTTGTGTGTGTGTGTATGCTTCAATTTTTCGTAGGTATGCCATCTCCATAGGATTCAGTACTCAGAGCATTTTGCAGACAACGATGTTGCCCGGTTTCAGTTCGTGTAGTAGTAGTTAGTAGTTTTTTCGTGTTTCATTATCAATGACAATGACCGTATTGATTTATGTTTTATTTGCTAGAGGTTTAATATAGTATGTATTTATTAAACGTAAATAAAATATCTTGGACTTCTACGATACTGATCCACGAGGGCTACCGGCTAAAAAGTATGGATAACATGGGCTTCATTTGAAATTTTAAGCCCATTTTGTCATTTTATGGGCATAATATGGACTTCAAATGTCAAATGAAGCCCATGTCCATACCTTTATTTTTTAGCCGGTAGCGCCCCAAGGCACTATTATAATATATTCTGTGCCCAGGGGTTGTAAGGTAAAAGGTTCGACCCATTCGGAACAAACAGTGGTTAGGTTAACATGCGGTATGGATGTTATGACTGGCATAACCATGGCATAACACGCTACGGTCCAGCCACAGATCACCTGTAGACTGTATATAGTAGCAAGCTCCACCGGAGAGGTCTACCTGTGTGCGTGTGCAGGTATGCCCGAGGAGCAGGGGGGCTACCGGCTAAGAAATCTGGATATGGGTATGGGCTTCAACTGTCACTTGAATTCCTTATTCTGAAAGATTTTTGCTGCTTTGTTCTGTTGAACGTTGCTAGCTACTATGCGATTAATATAAGAATAGGATAGGGAATCCGCCATGTTGTGACGTCAAGCTGTCAAAGTGCTGTCAAACTAACTTCACTTCACTTCAGTATGGTGTGCAAAAAATAAATTTATCGTTAATCAGGCAGGGGGCTGATCATGTCATAGCTTAATGATGTTCGTGCAAACCAAAACATATGAATAATTTGCAGATAATAATTATACAAATCATTAACTTGATTTTTTCGAAAGTATAAGACTCATGAAAGTATGCTTTTACGAAAATGATCAGGTAATTTGAATCTCAATCAAATAAAAATTTTGTGATATTTAACTGAAACCATTTTTTCATACATTGTTCTGATGCTTCAATAACACAGAATAAATTGAATTTTGATTCTATTTACTGGTTTAAGAATTTAAATAAAACTGGAATTTAAGTTATAAAAATAATTTAATAATCAACTTTACAATAAAATTGGTAAATTGGGGGTCTCGTGAAAAATTGTATTGGTCTACCATGGTAAAAGGATTGGCCAGCTAGAGTCTGCACGTTGATTGAAGTTAGATTCGGCAGAATCTTGCTGTTACCAGGGTGCGCCGGGTATTAGAACGATTCAATCGAGCCACTCGGGGAGGCGCCTTTCGTGAATCCGCCAATTGTAAATCAGAACCCTTATGCTCGCTAATGCTATTTCATCTCTTCTATTCCACTCATTTGAGAATCATCGTCCCGCTCTGGTCTGAGCTGCTACTGCTACAAAGACATTGAAGACTTTTCCTTCTGACATTGCAAAGTACCTACTGTAGAAATATGTTCTAGTATTTTATCAAAGCTTTGAACAAATACTCAAATACCACAGGTGTCCAAATCCAAACATTTGTTCAAATGTTTGTGCTATGTCTGGCGCCGGCGGCATAAGGAAGGGCATGAGCAGTAAAGTTGTGTACAAAAAAAAAAGGGAAGTAGGTAAATTTAAAAAATAATAAACTTTGTTTTGAAAGTGGCAATACCCAAACCACCTTCTGCCAAAATAAAAAAAAAACTTTTCATTTTGTTTTGCACTTTCTTGCGAACTGTACCTTTTCAGAGTGAAGTTTGTCAACAACCCGTCCTATTCTTATAATAATCGCATAGTAGCTATCGTTATACCCGACGTCACAAAACAAGGAACTGATAGCGGCTATTTTCTTTATAAAATTGACTTAAAGTTCCCAAAAACGTATGAAGTTACGCGGTAGCCCCCCTGCCCCTGATTCACGAACCGTCGGAAACCGAATCGGATTCCAATTCTGTGCTTCATCTTTGTCTATTCTATAGTGAGTGACAGAGACAGTGCATATGTCGCAGGCGGATGGTTTTAAGTATGGCAGCATGTAACCCTCAGAAGTTCTGTCTGTGGAACACGTGATAGGTTAGAAATTTAAATCTTAAACGTAGATATTTTTTTGTGACTCCGTCAGCTTAGGGGAAGGTAAAATAGCTTACGGAAAAAATGATCGGCCTAGACGTTTAATTGAATGGCGGATTCAACCAGTTGGCTGCGACACATACATTCCGCTGTCGTGCGTGAGCGAGCGTTTCCGACGAGTTGTGAATAAGGGGGCAGATCGTATGTGTCGCACGCACTAGACCCGTGCTGTTTTTTGAACCTACGTAGATGACCGGTTACGTACGGTGTATCTGTACGTGTGCGTGTGCTCCGGTCAGCCGCGCTGGTCGCGTCGGTTGTTTTCAAATAATCTCTTACAAAAACTGCCAGCGTGTCATCGTGCCATCGCAGAAACTGAAGACCGCATGGGCACAGCACACCGGAACGTCCCCATATCATATGCTACTAACGTTCGGTTGACCTGCACAGGCAAACCTGCATAGGCAACCTTTCCGGTAGACTGTAGAGCGTGTAGGTATGCCATTGATGCACACACCCGTGTGCAAAAAATTTTGTGGCGCGACGCGATTTTCGAACACCGGGTGTTCACAAGCAATGCGACCAAATAGCATGGTCGCCGTTCCTGTCCGAATCGAGCTTTCGTGTATAGAATTGTATAATATTGTTTTCAACACACTTGCTCATAAAGTGAGCCTTATTACATCGATCTTAGGGCCATAAACCGAACTATAACCCACGCGTGCATAATAATATTACAGAACTAGTTGCGTAATAGAATTATCCCTACAAAGTTAAGTAAGTACCTAACTGCAAATTATATGCGAGTAAACAGAGACTTTTCAATTTAACCGGGTAATACAGTATCCCTACAAAGTTAAGTTAGTACCTAACTGCAAGTTATATTCGAGTCAACAGAGCATTCTCAATTTCAGCGGGTAATAGATACAGTTCTTTTTTTGTAACAACAAAGAGGTTTTATACGGCTGAAAATCCATTTACGTTTTTAGAATAAATAAATGTGTCCTTAATTAAGACAAAAAACATAATTAAGTATATTATTATCAAATTATTTATAATTCACAACAATTTGTTATAAAACATTTGCATTTTGTCACTATTATTATACTTAATTATTTTGAAGTAGGCTGTATGGCTGTATGTAATCAATCAGCTCACATTTGGCGCATGCAAAAAAAAAAACTTGCGCGCTTTTTCCCTTAGTTAATATTAGGTTAATACAATATGTATGCAATAAATGTTTGTTTTTCCTCGCAAGTGTGTTGAAAAAGTACGTATGAAACTCGTGAGCAACTTACTCACTAGACACTCGTCTGATTTACGCCCTCGCCTGCGGCTCGGGCTGCAACCCACAGCCTCGTGTATAATGAGCAACCTAAGCTCACTTGTATCATAATATACTATTTTTGGTTCATAGACAATAATTTTTATAAGAATTTTTTAGTAAAATTCGGAACGGATGCGCCAGAAAATCACTATCGCGTAACGAGTGACCATTTTGGAAGTTTCCAAAGTATTTGGTGATCTTGACTGCTATCTACCTACTATATGTCGTCGTAGCATCGCGGGCGCAATCGGCGACAACACATTGTCCACATTTTTCCGATTCGTTTCGAAAGGTATACTGCAACAGTTAACTGTTTGAACCAAACTCTTTAGGACTTAACAAGCCTCGTAATGGGCTAGGCAGAATACTGAATTCGACTAACCATGGGGCAGTTAATGAAAACACATAATATGGGCCTGAATTATTTATTTAATAAGTGAGATGATTGAGATCTACATGAGCAACGAAACCCACCGTCCGTCGTAAGGCACTATCGAGACACGGACGCACCGGATCAGGGGGTCGACCGGCTAAAAAAATATGAATAACATGGGCTTTATTTGACGGTTGAAGCCCAGGTTTTGTCCATATATGGGCATAATATGAGCCTCAAAAGTCAAATCAAGCCCATGTTCATATTTATATTTTTTAGCCGGTAGGCACCTGAAGCCGTAATCTGCAACGAAAATCCGAAACTTCGTTAGCCCCGCCCCTTCCACGCGATTCAGTCATGACTGGAAAGTGGCAGGGACGGGTATAACGAAGTTTCGGGTTTTGCGTTTCAGAGTAGGCCCTCGGGGACCGTACTCCGAAACGCAAAATCCGAAACTTCATTAGCCCCGCCCCTTTCACTCGATTCTGTCAATGACTGGAGAGTGAGAGGGACGGGTATAACGAAGTTTCGGCGTTAGGGAGTAGACCCTCAGGCTGCGGCTGCAGCACACACCGTACAGTAACTTCATCCAACGCTCATACAAAACACCATATTTTCATAAAATTAGCGCAAAACACTGAAGTTGCTGTACGTTTTGTGCTCGCTTTTAACTTATTCACGTAACTTTGTGTAAATTCACTTAAAGGTCACAATATTTAAGATATTTACTTTACAAAAATATAATTAAGTAGTTACACAATATTTCTAGATATTTTCCACCACTACTGGAGAGTACGTAACGTGGATGAGACGCAAGCTCGTATTAAAATAAAATGCCGCGATGTCTTCTGCACAATGTGTCCTTTTAAACATTACGGCTTAGCGTGTTTCAGAGTATTGGCTGAAATCTGAAGCGCCGCGTAACATTATGCCTTTTGATTTTGTTAGCGGCTTGTCTACGAATAACGCCCGATGTTTGGTGCATACCTGTTCACGTTGGGTACATTGATACTCTGACTGCCATCTGCAGACTTGGTACAATAATTACTCGAAGATTGATATAACTTCAGAACTACCAGAGTCTATGGTTGTCGGTTATAGACGCCTCAACGCTCCAGACAGGCACCAACATCACAAATTATATAGACTAGTAACCAACATCGCGCGACGTTAAGAGCGATTCTAAATATAATTAACATAATTGAACCCAATATCGATATGTAACAATTATTATTATAATACTAGTATAGTATTATATTATCTGTGTTATAATACTAATGATATTTACAATGGAATTTAAACGGTATAATAAGTAATCTAAGTTTGGTTCCTTCATCATCATACCAGCTAAGTTAGAGTACAAGTTCATAAGAAAACTTAGTATAGCCTTACAACTGTTTATCAGAAGCTTTATTCATAAGAACGGTAAGAATGCTACACCAAAAAACTCGCAAAAGGCGTCATAAAAAGTTTTATGATTTAATTTATATTCAGTGCAAGATAAGTGTAATTTATAGAAACTGTTTTGGGAAAATATCAAATCTATAACCCATAGCGCGCAAGCTTGTGGCAGACAACAAGCCGCAGTGGTCGAGTCATTTGCTTTCGGTCCCGTCCAATACACAAAGGTATGGAAGTGTTTTCTGCCGCCTGTCCACATTTGCACTAATACAATCTCAACATGGGCAATTGGGCAGGCGCAGATATAACTAAATTTAAAGCAAGCGAAGCCACGGGTAAAAGCTAGTTCTACTGATTTAACCCCGCTTTTGTATGAATTGGTCAATTACAAATTCTCGCGGACGCACTCAGTTCCATTTGTACAAGCACCGGCACACGATGATTAAGGAACCCATTTACAGCGACCGATGATGGTTATAAAGATAAAAAAAAACATCAAAATTACTCTCAATTCAAACATAGTTATGAGTGCTCATTTTTTGCTTGTTATTTTTTGTTCGCCGATAAAAAGGTTTCAGTAACAACTGGGTTAAAAACATATCGCTGGCTTTGGAAAAAACAAATGAGCGTTTAAACTTATTTGACAATCGACTAGACTAGACTTAACACATTCACACATTCTTTTAACAAATTCAAAAGCCAAACTTACATTTTTATGAATACATTTTTGATTACATAAAGTACCTTTTATAATTCGGCGCAAAAGAAAAATGTCACTTTCACATTTGAGTTTGGCAACAGGGTGTCGTAAACCTTTTTCTTCATGTCTCTTTTAAACCAAATTTATTGTGAGGTTTTGGTTTTAGCGATTTTGTTAAAATCTAATTATAAGAACTATATCTTGGGTTAAAGCGCATAAGATAATACAAAATGGGTTAGATAGTAATAGTAGAGACACAAAAGTAACAAGTAACAACGGTTCAAACATAACTATAAACAAAAACAATAACAGAAACAACAAGAAATCTACGAAATAATGTAAAAGAAACACTGTACGCGAAGCAGATAGGAGCCCACGTAAAGTAAACAAAATACAAATCAAAATCAATGAAATAATCACACACATGTTAAAGTAGATTTGTCACCCCTGCGTCACAAATATTTTGTGCCTGCGTGTTGCCAGTACGTGAAAAAATATCCATCTAACATCCGTTCAAAAAATATTTTTCACTTCTCATGCTCGTAAAGTTCGTCTTTATGTTGGGTATAGGCTGCACAAAATCGCTTTTTATACTCTAGTGCATAAAGTAAAATCTTCGTCTAAGTCTCAGACTCTAAGACAAAGGTCGTCAGGTAAACAGTCACACACGCAATTAAACTTCATTAAATAAACTTGTTATTTCAGTGTTTTTTTAATTTTGTACACAATCCATGTTAAATTACTAAATTAATAAAACTAGGCAAAATTAATGAGTTTTGTAAGAAATAAGTATTTCAATAGCATTATGGACTACGATCTATGCTAAGTTACTGTGCTGCCACTTCCACGTATAAAAAAAAAGAAAAAGAAAGTTTTCCCGCCAATATGGCGGTCTTTATTTTTTCTTTTTTGCAATATTGTTATTTATTTTCCTCACACTGGAAGTGATAAGCAGAGTGTATAACTCGTACATAAAACCCATTTTACCCTCGAATTGACTATCCATCCTCGCCTACGGCTCGGGTGGATATATACGTCTTGGGTAAAATGGTATGTTTTATGCACTTGTTGTACAATCTACTATTGTTGTTTACGTAAGAGTAATTTCCATTTTTTTACTTTTATTAAAAATGTTAAACAAATATCGATCCAGTCAAAGCATGCTTTGAATTAACGGCAATGTCGTTCACAAATAAAGAAATCTACAGAATGTGAATATAGAGTTTTAATGTGGTAATACTGTTTTCTTTTTTTTGCACCGAATTATAAAACGTACTTGAGTGTAATAAAAAATGTACAAATTAGTAGTGGTGGAGGTACAGTCGCCATCAGACATATCGAAGCGGGCGAGGTACTCAAATGTTTCACAGCATCATTCAATTTCAATATAACGGCATAAGTAATCGATCAGGGCATTTTTATTTGGTCAATAGTTATTAGAAGAAATGTTGAGAATTTAATAGCGGTATTAATATTGTACAATCGGCAAAACAACCAGATATACACCGTAAGGTTCAACGCCAGTTTTAGTATACTGCACTAAAAGACCTTTTGCAATGGACCATGGTAAATCTACCAATAGTGTCATAGACGGGCAGTTCAACCAAACGAAACACATGATATTTTTTGTAATGTTTTTCAAACAAAAGGTCATTTGGGCAGCTACCTGGGATCTAAAACTTACAAAGTAATAAAACAACAACAGATGGTTACGGTAGTGACCCAAAGCAATAAAATTTTAACAATGACACATTCTGTAAAATCCTAGACAACGCTTGTCATTGAACCTTCAGTTTCAACAAAAAGACCATAGGGGGCGTGGCCAAGGAGCAGCCCTTGCTGTCCATGCAAGCGACAAAATTTTATAAGTCTATACCTGGTTGTTTTGCTGATCGTACCTAACATGTAGAAATATTGTCATGATACTAGAGTTAATAGATGTGTTGGTAATCACATTATCACAATGAGCGTCTAAATTTATTATGTAATTAACTTATCTAGAAAATAGTAAGAAAGCAGGAACCAGATTTTAATGTTTGATTTTGGTTTACATACAAAGTAATACTGACATTTTTACCCAAAGCCTCATTTAATTACAGTAAGTACTTACATCACACTAAATATTAAAAATAGAAAATATCTTATTAAAATAGTTTAATTTCTAAAGGAATGTTTCTCTACATCAGTGCAATTTGGCAAATTACAAATTAAGTGAAAAAGTATTTAAAGACAATTCGAGATCAATCGCGTATCACTAGCATAGTATTAGGTAATATAATTAATTAGATTTAAATATCACTACGGCTCGAGTGTCCTAGAGAAGCGCGTGTCGGGCAAGAGGCGGTCGCTGTGTACGAACAATAATATGTAACAAAAGTTTTTTGTAAAAATTTCATTTTTATGACAAGCTTTTTTTGCTGACCTTACTGTAATATTGTATTGTCATCCGTACCAAACCTGTATGCAAAATTTCAGCTCAATCGAACACTGGCAAGTGGGTCAAATTTAGGCTGCAAGATTTGACCCGAACGGACATACATGCATACATGCATACATACATACATACATACATACACTGCAAGTTAAATAAAAGCTTGTAATATTAGAGTGACGTTTGTGGCTCACATATAGTTTTGTTCCGGAACGATTCATGCGACAAATTGCATGTTGTATATATATTATGGTTCGTGACTATGCAGCCCGATTCAAACTTGTTGGCGTCGGAAGAACATCGTGCGAGACTCAATTTAGAGGCGTGCGGGGAGATGTGCGAGGGCGGGGTACTGCCCTGCGCATAGTGGCCAATTTCACGAACTTAATTATTTTATTTTTATTTTATTTTTATATTTCAAGGAAAACAAACAGCATAAGTATACAAAAATAAATATTAGTTAAGAAATTTAGAACAAATTATACTTTAATCAGTTTTCACAGATAGAATTATTAATATGGAATCGCAGTGTAACATGGGTGCACATGCTCAGCCGCGCGCCACGCGACCTTAAAGCCAGCGAATTAGTCAATATTTAGGTGTTATTTATAATTTTGTACTCAATTTACCAACCAAGTTGAACTTTGTTTAGATATTTGTCCAATATAAAGTTGACAAATAAACGCACAAAAGTAAGACAGGAGTCATTTTGAATTATGCCATCATTATGAATTTTAATGATGACCAAGTCATTATGAATGTTAATGGATCAAATTAGTTTTTCGTCTACAATCATTAATCTCTGTAATAAACATAAAAACGACACCACTCCACTCAGCCGCTCGGCGGCCGACCGTGTCGACAAATTAATAAATAATGAGTTTTAATGGAAACAGTCTAATCATTTCAAATGACATCGTTCGCTAGCATGATCTATTCCTTTCTAATACCAAAAGTAATACCAATGGTATTTGTTTATCATCGTAATTAATTTAACAAAATACCATTGGTATTAATTTTTGGTTTAAGATCGTTAGCATGAATCGAACATGATTTTCAATTACAGTAATAATTTACGTCCGTACAAAAAGCTTAGACTAAAAACTGAGGTAACTGGAGATAGTAGTACTAACACTTTTTTTGTAGACTGTGGCTGTCTTCCGTCTCACCTACACTTTGAAACAAAACGTATGGTCATATGAGACAACAGAAAGCCACTACGTACTAAATGTCAAATTTGCTGGGTACACTTTTTTATTCAGGCTCAAAACTCCAGTTTCCTTGTACAAACTCCTTGGTAGGTAACTAGACGAGTGACTAAATTTAAATAGGAAATATTCGGTGAGTACGAGTAAATGTGTGCGAGTCGCCGGCTATGAGAAGCTGTCCTGGTCGCCGATGTCGCTGGCCCAGCTGTCGTTGAGCGCGTCGCACGCGATGTGATACGTGGACACGATTTTGTCCAATATAAAATTGACAATTAAACGCACAAAAGTAATTTTAATGATGATCAAGTCATTATGAATTTTAAGGACTAATAGATCAAATTCATTTTTCGTCTACCATCATTTATCTCTGTAATAAACATAAAAAACGCCGCCATTCTACTCAGCCGCACAAATAAATAATGAGTTTTAATGGAAACAGTCTCAATCGTTTCAAATGACATCGTTCACTAGTATGAATAGAACGTGATTTTCAATTTCAGTAATAATTTACTGAGGTAACTGGAGATAGTAGTACTAACACTTTTTTGTAGACTGTGGCTGTCTTCCGTCTCACCTACACTTTGAAACAAAACGTATGGTCATATGAGACAACAGAAAGCCACTACGTACTAAATGTCAAATTTGCTGGGTACACTTTTTTATTCAGGCTGAAAACTCCAGTTTCCTTGTACAAACTCCTTGGTAGGTAACTAGACGAGTGACTAAATTGAAATAGGAAATATTCGGTGAGATCGAGTAGATGTGTCAGACTCGCCGGCTAGGAGAAGCTATCCTGGTCGCCGATGTCGCTGGCCCAGCTGTCGTTGGGCGCGTCGTCGACGGGCGCGTCGCGGTCGCGCGCGCAGTCGCACGCGTGCTCGCGGCCGCAGTCGCACGCGATGTCGCACGCCGCGTGCCCCGTCGCGTCCGAGCTGATGTCCGTCAGCGCCGCCTCCGACACCGGCTTCGACGAGATGTCGAGGATCTAGGGAGGGCGAGGCATTTGAGTTGACTGAGTTTTAAGCTACATTCATACCGCAGAACACAAGAAATATGTCAGTTATAGAAGAAAAATGTCACACATTTTGTACTGAGTGAAGTTAACACAGCAAAACAATGGATTTTAAGTGAAAGTGGCAGTTCAATGCGTTTCAAAGTCAAAAACTTGTTATTTATAGTTATAGATTAAATAAAATTAATTGTTATGAATCGTTCAACATTTTTTACCTATCAAGGACATCTTTTTACTGAAAAGAAAAGCGGGCGATAAAACTCATCAGTTTTAACAGCAACGCATTTACAAAATAATGATGTGGTTGCTAAAGTCGGATTTTTAATTAGACGAAGTAATCTGACGTTTACAGTGTTGTCAGGTTTTGACAAAACATAAATAGTGACGCGGCAAAGTGAATGAATGACACAAAAATATTATAATTATTTATATAAATATCACGTTTAGTTTTTTCAGTAGTTTAAGGAGTGGTTAGTACAACGGGCTACCGATATCGAGTCCCGGGTTCGAATCCTAGTCGTGCCATGTTTGTTTGTGGGTCGATTTTGATGAAACTCTGTTTTTCTATACTAATATTATAAAGCGGAAAGATTTGATTGTTTGTTTGCATCGAATAGGCTCCGAAACTACTGGACCGATTCAGAAAATTCTTTGACCATTAGGAAGCTACATTATTCCTGAGTGACGGGATATAATATAGTCTATCTATATTATATCTCGATATTCACACGGGAACGGGTACCACGCGGATAAAATCACGAGGATCTGCTATTGGTACTATTTTCGAAAGAAAACAGCAACGCAATGTTAAATATATTAAAAAATCCAAGATGGCGGCAGATTTTTTTTGTTGGGTTGATTTCTATGATGGCGGCCAACTTTTTTGTTTGTGGGAAGATTTTGATGAAACTTGGCTTTTGGTACTATTTTGACAAGAAAACAGCAACGCCATGTTAAACATAGGTATAAAAAAATCCAAGATGGCGGCCAACTTTTTTGTTTGTGGGCTAATTTTGATGAAATCAAAAACCAAGTTTCATCAAAATCGACCGCCATTCTGGATTTTTTTATATTTTAACATAGCGTTGCAGTTTTCTCGTCAAAATAGTGCCAAAAACCAAGTTTGATCAATATCGACCCACAAAAAAACAAGTTGGCCGCCATCATGGAATTTTTAATATTTTTAACATTGCATTGCAGTTTTCTCGTCAAAATAGTGCCCAAAACAGAGTTTCATCAAAATCGGTCTACCAACAAAAAAGTATGCCGCCTGTTTTCATGACAGAATAGTACCAAAAAACGAGATTCATCGAAATCAGCCCAAAAACAAAAAGTTGGCCGTCATCTTGAATTTTTTTATATTTTTAACATTGCGTTGCCGTTTTCTTTCAAAAATAATACCAGAAACAGAGTTTTATCAAAATCGACCCACAAACATAAAAGTTGTCCGTCATCTTTGATTTTTTAATATTTATAACATTGCGTTGCAGATTTCTAGTCAAAATAGTGCCAAAAACCGACTTTCATCTATAAAAATATGATTATTAATATATAACACAGAAGATATCGACAAACTATATTAAAGTATTCATTCATCATTATTCATTCCTGTGAATGAACAAATAGAACACATCACTAGTACACTGAACATGGCAGCATTATTTCACTAAGTGACATTAGCAACTGTCAGATTACTTCGTCTAATTAAAAATCCGACTTAGGCAACATGGTAGAACAATAAAAAATATAGAAAAAGCTAATACTAAGCAAAAGCAGGATATGAGGATATCGTTTCACTAAACTAAATCTAGTGAAATGAAGAATGACCGAAGTAATAATAGTAAGCTCACGGCTGCAGGTGACAGGTATGAGCGAGTTTGTATCGGAAGTCCTGTAGAGCACGTGATAGGTTAGAAATTTAAGCGTAGCGAAGCGATCGCCTTAAATTATAGATTGTTTTCACAAAAAAATAACCACGAAAAGCGCAAAATTTAGTTTAGTGAAACGACATGTCACTGAACTTTTTTAGGAAGAAGACGTCGTAAATAAGAATATTCAACATCTACCGTGATTTCGTGGTATCCCTAGGGATTTCGTGAAATCTCTGATATCCTCATTTCTCTGCGACAAATATTTATAAAGAGTGTCTCACGTCTGCAGAGGATCGCAGCGAGTAGTTGTCGGAGGCGGGGTCGGGCGGCGGCTGGGGCGCCGGCGCGCGCACCCCGCGCGCCCCGCCCGCGCCCCCGGGGCCCAGCGAGCCGCGCGCGCCCAGCTCCCGCGACCGCCAACTCTCTGCAATACCCCACACATATTTATTTTATTTATTATCTTTATTCAGGAAACAACAGCTTTTTTATTACACTAATAAAACATAATATAAAGTTAGTTACACATTAGCAGAACAGTTTCCACTATTACTAAATAGATGTAATTACATGTTGAGTGACAAATGTGCGAATAATATAAAACGGGCAAAATTCAACAAAATAATTTGATACTTTATAAATAAAGGAGAATTTAAAAAGACAAAAGAAAACAGATGATTCAACAAATCTATAAAGGCATGCATACAAGATACTTAAAATTTGTGCAAATTTAACACAATAATATAATTGGGTATTCGACAACAGGTTTTTAATATATATATTTTTTCATACTTTTAACGACACATTAAAAATAGACTATTATTTCGAAAGTAACTATGTGTAAACATTTACAATTTTGAAAATCAGTAATCTGAAAATGAGAGTAAGTAACTTATAATCACAAATTCCTCAAAAGGTAACGAAAGTGACCAAACTTCTCATGAAATATATCGATGTGATTGAACGCACTGTTGAACCTTCCCGCAGCTCTAATTATAAAGCTATTTTGTCTATAATTGACCCTACACAAAGGCAAACGAAATGTTAGCTTATTACGAGCATTAAATCTTGAGCATTTAAATCCTAATTTACTAAGCAAGTAAGGGGAATCTATTAAGCTATTTATAATTTTATAAAGCAGTATTTGATCCCTGTGAATTCGTCTAGTGGACAGAGATGTTATTACATCGGTATTGAAGTCTTTGAACCTATATTTTAAGCGTCTTATAAATTTGTTTTTATTATACTAGATGTTACGGAAAGGGTATATTATGTCGCAGGCGGATGGTTAAATCCGCCGCATGGTTAGGTATGGCAGCATGTAACCCTCGGAAGTCCTGTAGAACACGTGATAGGTTAGAAATTTAAAGCGATCGCGAAGCGCAGCGAAGTGATCGTCTTAAATTTCGTGGTTATTTTTTTTGTTACTACGTCAACTTATGGGAAGATAAAATTGCTTACGGAAAAAATTATCGGCCTAGGCGTTTAATTGAATGGAGGATTCAACCAATTGGCTGCGACATATACATCATAAAGGGGTGATATATATACCCATAACATGAACAACTTTTCCCAATAAACCAACTCTGAAATCGTGAAAAATAATCGGTTCCTCCATACATTTTTCTCCCTTTCGGATGTATATGTCGCAGGCGGATAGTAGAATCCGCCGGATATTTAAGTATCTATGGCGGCAACAATTTGAAAAATTGGGTTTATATTCGTCTTACGCAGAAAATTTGGTTTAAATTCGGTTACGTTACGTTAGTTTTGTGATCGAGCCGTCAACTTATGGAAAGGTAGCTTAAAAATAGCTTACGGAAAAAAATATCGGTGTAGTCGTCTAATTAAATGGCTAATTTAACTATTTGGCTGCTATACCCTTTCCGTAACATCCTGTATAATCACAAAGTCAATGAAATATGATGGTTTAACATTTAAAACATCTAATAGTATCTGGAGAATGTGAAAGAGTAAATAAACGGCGGCGGCGATGTGATTCGCCAATCGCCACCCATCACACCACCGCGACACTATATTGGTACGTCGAATATTACACAATACAGAAGGAATTGTAGGTGAGTAGATGGAAGGGATGCAATATACGCGATGAAAATCGAGAAGGCATTAGGAATATCATAAAGTTATATCTATCTACCCCTAGCCGGAGAAAGGCGTAAATATCAAAATACCGTGAATACAGTACAGTACCTTTGGTGTGATGTTCGGCGAGCGAGACTGGCGAGCCGCTGCGCGCGGAGTCGGGGCTGCCGCTGTAGTACATCTCGGGGTTGGCCTCGTGCTCGTCTGCGCGACAGATACAGCCATTCAGATGACGTTATTAACAGTTGCAACGATCAGAATCGGAAGAATCTGGCATCATTATACCAAATGCTGATAAGTGTAACTTATGTGACTTAAGTAGCAGATTCCCACTCACCCCGGGCACAGATTACTAAATAGTTACTACCTATGTAACAGATAATTCACTCCGCTAAGTCATTTAAATAAATAGCAACTCTAACTGTAACGCAATAAAGTAGAATTCAGCTTGTACGGCGCAAATTACGAACGGCCAATCGTTGCATCTCTTTCTATCGCATATATTCTAGCTCTTTTGCGGACCTAATTTCTATGAATTTACACCGCCGGCGTTGCCGCCGCGTTTTCGAGTCGACACGGGGAGTGAAATAGGCCTGCCCCGGGCGATACCAATCGCATTTAGATATTGAATCTGATATTGCATCGATATTGTCAAATCGTTCGATGCGTTCTGAAACTATGTACATATTTGGAAGGAAAAACATGATATTGCATCAGAATGTCCGATGCGCGTTTACAACACGATATTGTATACGATTCGATATTGTCCGTATCACAATGGATTATGATATGATACGATGTTATACTGTGCCCTGCGGCACACTATGTTCCTTCCGTTTACAATGCCGCAAATGTTTTAGTTCTGCCACACAAGAACGTCACCAGCCCATGGCTCTAAGGCAGGCGGGGGCGACGCAAGATGATAGTATAGCACTTATTACACTATCCAATTTGTAGGAAATCGGAAGATGTAATCGCAGAAAGAACAATTAAAATCCGATTTAGAGAGATTGGGATCCCGAATCGCTCTGCTTCCAAAATTGGTTCCAATTCAGGCAAGTGTAATCGCAATGCTACGATTTAGAACGACTAGTTGGCGCCCGTGAGTTGTTCGAGACGGACGTGCAGCGTGCGGCGTGCGCTATTAGTTAGTTATTAAGCTTAATGTATATTCAAACTGCTCGGAATCTACTATTAAAAAAATTCTAAAATCTTTTGGTTCCAATAATATGCACAATTTTCATATTAGAGAACTTTTTTCTTAACAATAAATTAAAGAATATTTATGTATTTTCTCTTCTTCCTTTTTCTAATATCCATTGTTCCCACCGTTACAGCTAGGGCAAGCTTTATCTTTTGTTAAACAACAAGAGATACGGGCGGCGCAGTGGCGCCATCGAAACGTGCAACTCAATGAAATTGTACCTACTTCACAATCACAACTGCGAGTCGTCTGCCCGACAGTGTGACCACTATTATTTTAGTAAAACTAATTTAAATAAACGTGTAAAATTGAAAAAAAACTGCGTGTTTTAAGCAAAAACCTCGTTATCTAAGCAAATTACCTACCTAAATCAACTCTTTGGTAGTTTTTCAAAAAATTACGTCTAAAATATACTAAAATAGTAGAAAACTACGGCACGTGGTTACACTGTCCGATTAAGAATCCAATTTACAGTGTAGTGTGATCGCTAGGTTCCGACTTCCTAGAAATTGGATCCAACAAATTGGATAGTGTAATAAGCACTTAAGGAAGACAACGAATTTGAAACGACGAACTACAAATTTTAGGTAGTTAGGAGTCTCCAGAGAAGGGGGGGGGGGGGGGGCCGTCAGATTATCGATATGGAAGAATGTTATGTGCTACTTTTTGAAGCACGAAGGGCGAGCTGTGTACTAGTTACCTACCGCAGTCGACAACATCGGGGAAGCTGTAGTGGTGTATGCTGACGGGCTGCGTGGCCCACGCGTGGCCCATGAGCCACGTGGTCGGTATAGTTACCTACCGCAGTCGACAACATCCGGGAAGCTGTAGTGGTGTATGCTGACGGGCTGCGTGGCCCACGCGTGGCCCATGAGCCACGTGGTCGGTATAGTTACCTACCGCAGTCGACAACATCCGGGAAGCTGTAGTGGTGTATGCTGACGGGCTGCGTGGCCCACGCGTGGCCCATGAGCCACGTGGTCGGTATAGTTACCTACCGCAGTCGACAACATCCGGGAAGCTGTAGTGGTGTATGCTGACGGGCTGCGTGGCCCACGCGTGGCCCATGAGCCACGTGGTCGGTATAGTTACCTACCGCAGTCGACAACATCCGGGAAGCTGTAGTGGTGTATGCTGACGGGCTGCGTGGCCCACGCGTGGCCCATGAGCCACGTGGTCGGTATAGTTACCTACCGCAGTCGACAACATCCGGGAAGCTGTAGTGGTGTATGCTGACGGGCTGCGTGGCCCACGCGTGGCCCATGAGCCACGTGGTCGGTATAGTTACCTACCGCAGTCGACAACATCCGGGAAGCTGTAGTGGTGTATGCTGACGGGCTGCGTGGCCCACGCGTGGCCCATGAGCCACGTGGTCGGTATAGTTACCTACCGCAGTCGACAACATCCGGGAAGCTGTAGTGGTGTATGCTGACGGGCTGCGTGGCCCACGCGTGGCCCATGAGCCACGTGGTCGGTATAGTTACCTACCGCAGTCGACAACATCCGGGAAGCTGTAGTGGTGTATGCTGACGGGCTGCGTGGCCCACGCGTGGCCCATGAGCCACGTGGTCGGTATAGTTACCTACCGCAGTCGACAACATCCGGGAAGCTGTAGTGGTGTATGCTGACGGGCTGCGTGGCCCACGCGTGGCCCATGAGCCACGTGGTCGGTATAGTTACCTACCGCAGTCGACAACATCCGGGAAGCTGTAGTGGTGTATGCTGACGGGCTGCGTGGCCCACGCGTGGCCCATGAGCCACGTGGTCGGTATAGTTACCTACCGCAGTCGACAACATCCGGGAAGCTGTAGTGGTGTATGCTGACGGGCTGCGTGGCCCACGCGTGGCCCATGAGCCACGTGGTCGGTATAGTTACCTACCGCAGTCGACAACATCCGGGAAGCTGTAGTGGTGTATGCTGACGGGCTGCGTGGCCCACGCGTGGCCCATGAGCTGGGGCACGGTGCAGCGCGCGCCCGGCTCCTTGTGCAGCATCCAGCGCAGCAGGTGCTCCAAATCTGGAGAACCACACACGTTTCGATCATAGATAAGTATAGGAAAAATGTGATAGTAAAAAACCACGAGCCCTATAAGTAGCTTTCAGGCGGAATTCGAACCCGTGCCTCCGGAAATCCGGCCCGATGCTCTGACCAACTAAGCTACCGAAAGGTTTACACGACTCGACGAATTTTGCTATTACTTGTTACGCTGTAGGCCAGCGTTGCTTTATCAATGTGAGGAAATCCTCGCATCCGATAAAAAACATTTTTACAAATTTTTTAAACTAAGACACGCACATAATATTTATAGGTTTATCATAAAAAGCAAAACAAGAACAGACAACAACTTACTAACTTTAACGTAAGCTAACAGAACACATGACAAAGAGATACATACAGGATACATGGGTATGCACGCACATTTGTGCAGCAGCAATAACGGTCCGCCGGCTACACTCAATGAGTCACACCAATGATTTTTGTTATCAGCATATCTAAAAAATGTTACTCGAGAAAAAAGAATGTTTTTATTTTTTTCCTATCTTCAAAAATGACTGAGATATTGAACGTTAAAGTACGGCCTCCGTGAAAAATTCGGGTGCGCCAATGGAATTAACGTGTGACGTCACATCGCGATTGAGAGTTGGCGCTTCCGTATTACCTTTGGCTATAAGAGTTGCGCTCTCACGGTTTCGCAATTTTTTTTTTTTTATAGTTGATCAATGATCAATTTTGTATTGAGCCCATGTGAAAAAACACCTTCAAATACATAAGTTGTATTTTCGTGATTAATAAATTAAACCAACTTTCGTAATGGCGGGCGGTATTCTGTCAATTTCTGTCAATATAAATAGCAACCGTCAAACTTCGATCAACAATAACACGAAGCCGTCAAATAGACAGTAGGTGACAGTTTTTTTAGAGTGCGGCTGCGCGCGGTCGAAATCGAATACTAATCATTTACCATAACCTTAGAACGAAGAAAATGTACTGTAACTAGCGCCAAAAACGCACCAGTTGCGCGAAGATTGCGCACGGACGGACTCTATGTAGGTCCAGGGTGCCTACCATCAACTTTAAGACAGCGATTCAAAAATAGCGCGATGCAGAATAGGTTCCTAAAATGAATTGCTTTCTTTCGTACTATGACCTTCTAAAAACTGGATCGCAAATGAATTGCTAAAGGTGAATGGCCGAACGATTTGTGTCCTTATTTCTTCTACCCGTCTCTTTCACTCGATTCTGTCATGCCCGGAGAGTGAAAGGGACGGGTATAACCTGCAGGTGTCATGTTAGCTTGGCCGAGTTATTATAAGTCAAATAAGAGTTGATGACAGCCCAGCGGCTGTGAAATGTCATTGAATGATCACTGAATCGCTGTCATTGATATTAAGTTAAGCTGTCGTGGTACGAATAAGCGAAGCAGATCAGTTTAGGTCCTAAACAAAACCGCAATAAGAGTTGATGGTAGGCACCCTGTTGGACGGAAATCACCCGCAGCAGCCGCAATCGGAGATGTCACTGCGACATGACGTCATCGCAATAGCGCGCAAGGAAAGCAAATTTACAAAAGCTGGTGAAACTTTACAACGCTGTAACTTTGGAAATCCTGGACAGATTTCGATGAAACAAAAACTGTTATTACTCGCACGAGTACGCGCATTAAATGCAGTATTTTTATAGACATATTTCGATGTGTTGGTGTGACTCATTCAAATACGAATACATAAACGTAATGTTATGATACAAGTTAGATTATGAGTTAGCTATGATAGGGGTCAGTTACCGTCAGAGACAGGGTGCGGCAGCGTGAGCGGCCCCTGGATGGTGTCCTCGATGTCGGCGAACGGGTTAACGAAGAACGTCAGCACGTACAGCGTTATCCCCATCGACCACATCTCCAGCTCGGGGCCCGCGTACCTACGCACAGGTCAATAGCACGTCCGTTCAATTTTAGGGCTCGATCAAGGAGAGGTGACGCGTCAGGCGGCCGGCGCGGGCTTATTGTGCTATTATTGCGCGCTCGCGACAGACGTCTAAACAAATAAGTCAATGTGATGCACCTACTGATGCACAATTCTCCGCGCGACGCGCCCGCCTCTCCTTGAACGCACGCATAGGTGTGGGATAACATATAAACAGTTTTAGTGTTCAGTTCTAATGGCTGAGACTTCGGAATACATGGAAGAGGTTAGAAGTAAGATTAAGTGAGCGGGGCAAGCATATACAAGCTACAAAACCCTCTTGGTTCATAACAGCGGACCCTCCTATTCACTCTTTTTCAAGCTTTTTATTAACTTGCCATGTTAGTTAGTTAGTGGGGGACAAATCTTGCAAGCTTAGTTTGACCCACTTCCCAGTTGTCGATGGAGCTGTTGTATACAAGTTTGGTTTAGATGACAGTACAATATTTAAGTACAGTCAGCAAAAAAGCTTGTTACTAATAACTTATTCAAACCTCTTTCTTGCATTCTGCGGCTGAGACTTAGAAAGACTTAAGGACCCCACAGAGTAGCAGTCCGCCAGTTAGCAAGGGCCTGTCAGTTAGCCGCAACAGGCCACACACTCACAGTTCCCTTTAAGATTAAGGAGTGACAGCTAATGCGCAGGTATAGTGTGTGGCCGCTGGGTCGCGCAGACTAATGTCGGCAGTTATCGGCCGGACAGAAACTATCGACTAAAACTAAATCTGAAGATTATCAACTGCTAGTATGTGGCTTCAAAGCCGGTTTTCGACTATTGCCGTCGGACAATGATCGGTCTAGTATGTGGCTGATGGAGGTCTCGAACGGCAGACGGCTTATTCAATCTAGGTAAGCGGACTGATAGTCTGTGGGGCGCTTAGGCAGACTTGAGACAATCTCGTTAAAGCAACGTGATCGTCCATTAAGGGAAAATTAGACGGTTCATTTTTGCTTTCATTTTCGATGCTTCATCGATGAAAGACCGAAAATGAATTGTCTAAATTGTCGTTCATCGGAGTGTGTGAGTTGAATTCATTGCAGAAAAGAATCACTTTTGATGAATCGTCTAATTTCGCCTTTAGACAGTATAGCATGCACTGACTTGTTGCCGGCCAACACCTCGGGGCTGCAGTACTCGGTGGTGCCGTAGAAGGTGGAGAAGAGCGAGTCGCGGCTCATGAATGTGGCGCTGCCGAAGTCGATCAGCTTCACGTGGAAGCGGCTGTCGATGATCACGTTCTCGTCCTTTATGTCGCGGTGCAGGATGTGCAGCGAGTGCAGGTACTCCACCGCCTGCCCGATCTGCGCACCGCAACGCGCAAAATCATATACAGTGGCGGTCAGATAATTAAAGACAGCAGTTGATTTTCATACAAAAGAGGTGTCTTTGAAGCCTCGTTTCTCCGCCAAGCTTTGACCTAGCTGTGATCTGATGATGGCCATCCAGGGAGTGAATGGAGGAGATTCAGGTTGCTAAACACAAACAACTGATCTGATCAGAGTTCTAAGAGATATAAGAATCAGAGTTTTCAGTTTCTGGATTTCCATACAATTTTATGAAAATTTTGAGGATTTTTTAATAATATCATGATATCTTTTAGAATGCTGATCAGCACAGTTGGGTGTGTATAGCGATCAGAATCTCCTCCAATCACTCCCTAGAGTGCAATCATCTGATCACAGCTAGGTCAATCTCTAGCGAAGAACCAAGGCTTAAGTTACCTCGTTTGTATGAAAATTGACTGGCGTCTTTAATTATGTGACCGCCACTGTATATAGATCAGGCTTACTCAAACTTATAACTTTACGATCCCTTTTGAATTTACGAAACCTGTATCCGTCCTTCTCACTCTCCAGTTATTACAGGACAATGAGTGGACTAACATATTCGAGTAAAAGGGCGGAGCAGGCCGAAGTTTCGGATTTGCGTTTCAGAAACCGTACTCTGAAACGCTAATCCGAAACTTCAGTTAGCCCCGCCCATTTCACTCGATTCTGTCCCGGCTAGAGTGTGAGAGGGATGGGTAATGGGTATACCGAAGTTTCGGGTTTTGCGTTTCATAGTAGGCCCTCAGAGTACGGCCCTGAGTCAGTACAAAAAAGTTATTACTGCTGTGCAGTTCGCACGTGAGTGACGATGATCTGCTGCCATGACGTAAATTTTGTCGCAAGCCCCCTCCCACTTTGAGTAACCCTGATCTAGATGACATGTTTCAAGACACACTCAAGTAACTACATAAGATTTGGGCGAATTAGGATGAAATGGAAGATAAACGAGAAGTAAGAATGGAAAACGACAACATCCAAATACCCCCAAAAGTAATGTGGTCGCTAGTCTGCTATAAATCGTAATAATCACCATTTATCCATACTAATATTATAAAGAGGTAAAGTTTGTGAGGTTGTAGGGGGTAATTTTCGGAACTACTGAACGGATTTCAAAAATTCTTTCACCATCAGAATGCTTTGTTATCCCAGAGTGACATAGGCTACTTTTTATATCACTGCTGGGCACGGGTCTAAAGTCCACGCGGCTGAAACCGTGCGCGGGAAGCAAGGTAAAATAAAAAATGAACAAGATAAATAAATCATAATATTTAAAATGTTATTTAAAATCTGTAAATGTAGTTGTTTGTTGTGACATAAATAAATAAAAAAAAAACAAGATAAAAACGTGATCTAGAAGAATAGGGTAGATACACCAAGGAGTACGCGCTATCAAAAAGTACGCAGTGCGTTCAGTCATATGCGACAAGGATCACATTGTGGCACTTGGATAACATTGACAAGAGCGTTAGTTGACTGATTAAATAGATAGAGGAGAGTTAGTTGCCATTTCGACGTCGCGTGTCAAAAGTACTACCACAACATACAAACTTGGTCAAAAGATCCTTGTCACACAGTAAAACTACTAACTGCGTACTCTTTAGTAGCGCGTACTCTTTGGTGTCTCTACTATACATACCTGCCGGAAGATGTAGCTGAGCAGCGGTTCATCAAGGCGAGGGCGGCGCTCAATGAACTCGAACAGGTCCATGCCGGCGCCGTGCTTCTCCATCACCATCTGGAAGTACTTGTCGTTCTCGAACGCGTCCAGCACGCTCACCTGGGACAATAACAAATAACAATAACATGACAATTTGTGAGTCTGACGCCAACACAAGGATGTTTCCAGCGTTATTGTGTACTGATTGGGTGCGTTAGTTGAATATACGAAGAACTAAGCTTCATTAGAATAGTTTATATTAGAGAGCTGGGGTACTCACGACGTGCGGGTGGTCTAGCGTGAGTAGTAGGCTAAGCTCGAGCGGCACGCGGTGGCCGTCGGGGCGTCCACCCAGAACTGTTTATGTTAGAGGGCTGGGGGCGGTACCAGGAGGGTGTCACTCATCCAAACCATCGATCATTTCTGTGATTTTTGTGCACCGAACAATGACTACTTAACGTTCTTATAAGCCGTATAAAAGATACTGTTGTGTTTACGGGTGTCTAAATAAAAGAAAGAACAAAGGAAACAACAAAACCAAACTCGCAAGACTCAACCAGCGAGCGAGCTGTTTGAGACTTTCATAGAAATAGAAACTCTCGCGCGTAGCTGTTGGATACAGTTTTGCTTGCATGCGCGAACTTTAGATTATTAAAACAGTAGGCAAGCGATGACAAAGCGACCGGAATTGGACTTTATTTTCATGCCGAAAGATTTATTTTTATTTGAATGAGTTTGCAGAGTGCGCCTTCTGTACCTTAGTACTATTATATAAGGTACTCACCACGTGCGGGTGGTCCAACGTGAGAAGTAGGCTGAGCTCGAGCGGCACGCGTCGGCCGTCGGGCGCGTCCACCCAGAACTGCGCGCCCACCTTCTCCTTCAGGATGAACTTGGCCACCGCCAGCAGACGGTCCGACCGCCGGTACGCCATCTTCACGCACCCGTAAGCGCCTTTGCCTGCGATCGTTCGTATCACAATAAATACATGGAGCAAACCTCGAAAACATAGGGAGTAAAATAATGAGTCGAGGATTGGTCACAAGAAATCCACCACATGGAATTTAAAATTAATATTTCTAGCTGGCGGACAATGCTTAGTCTCACTGGCATTAATAATAATAACACTGATACGACACCGATTTCTGATACAACGAGGCGCGTTTAATTTTCGGAAGTAAATAGAAAATATGGTGAATGGAAGGAGCCTGATAAGTGCGAACAATGGATCACAGTTCAGAAAAAGCGTAGTCAAATGGGCAGTGCTGTTTTTGAGTCCGAGCAATCTAATAAGTTAATAAGTTCAAAGCGGCAGATATAAAACAGCCGCTGTTTATATCAAACGTAGGTAAGATGTCAAAACAGGTTATTATAAATTATGTGTTTGAGAGAACTCGTGCAAGGGTAACTTTACTAAAAGTAAACATGAAACGCAACGTGATTACGACGCATACAAACAGCGGCTGTACTCGCCGCCTGTTGCCCTGCCGTGACCGACCAATATAACACTGACCGATCTGCTTGAGCGTGACCGACCAATATAACACTGACCGATCTGCTTGAGCGTGACCGACCAATATAACACTGACCGATCTGCTTGAGCGTGACCGACCAATATAACACTGACCGATCTGCTTGAGCGTGACGTAGTGGCGGCTGTACTCGCCGCCTGTTGCCCTGCCGTGACCGACCAATATAACACTGACCGATCTGCTTGAGCGTGACGTAGTGGCGGCTGTACTCGCCGCCTGTTGCCCTGACGTGACCGACCAATATAACACTGACCGATCTGCTTGAGCGTGACGTAGTGGCGGCTGTACTCGCCGCCTGTTGCCCTGCCGTGACCAACCAATATAACACTGACCGATCTGCTTGAGCGTGACCGACCAATATAACACTGACCGATCTGCTTGAGCGTGACGTAGTGGCGGCTGTACTCGCCGCCTGTTGCCCTGACGTGACCGACCAATATAACACTGACCGATCTGCTTGAGCGTGACCGACCAATATAACACTGACCGATCTGCTTGAGCGTGACCGACCAATATAACACTGACCGATCTGCTTGAGCGTGACGTAGTGGCGGCTGTACTCGCCGCCTGTTGCCCTGCCGTGACCGACCAATATAACACTGACCGATCTGCTTGAGCGTGACCGACCAATATAACACTGACCGATCTGCTTGAGCGTGACCGACCAATATAACACTGACCGATCTGCTTGAGCGTGACGTAGTGGCGGCTGTACTCGCCGCCTGTTGCCCTGCCGTGACCGACCAATATAACACTGACCGATCTGCTTGAGCGTGACCGACCAATATAACACTGACCGATCTGCTTGAGCGTGACGTAGTGGCGGCTGTACTCGCCGCCTGTTGCCCTGACGTGACCGACCAATATAACACTGACCGATCTGCTTGAGCGTGACCGACCAATATAACACTGACCGATCTGCTTGAGCGTGACCGACCAATATAACACTGACCGATCTGCTTGAGCGTGACGTAGTGGCGGCTGTACTCGCCGCCTGTTGCCCTGCCGTGACCGACCAATATAACACTGACCGATCTGCTTGAGCGTGACCGACCAATATAACACTGACCGATCTGCTTGAGCGTGACGTAGTGGCGGCTGTACTCGCCGCCTGTTGCCCTGCCGTGACCGACCAATATAACACTGACCGATCTGCTTGAGCGTGACGTAGTGGCGGCTGTACTCGCCGCCTGTTGCCCTGACGTGACCGACCAATATAACACTGACCGATCTGCTTGAGCGTGACCGACCAATATAACACTGACCGATCTGCTTGAGCGTGACCGACCAATATAACACTGACCGATCTGCTTGAGCGTGACGTAGTGGCGGCTGTACTCGCCGTGGGCCTGCTCCTCGCCGCACTGGCTCGCCAGCGACATCGACGTAGGCCGGCTGCTCGCCGACTTGTTACCCTGCACGGATATACGATCAATTTAGTCTTTAAGCTTCGTTCAAATTGAGGCGAATCCCGCGCGGGATGCGATCCGCTCGCGCCGATTGCTTCACCTAACTTGCATGGACGTGTTCGCATTGGCGCCAATAGTCGCACGTGCTGCAGCGAAATATACGCGGGATAATTAGTGCCTGATGATAAGTGTGAAACTCTCCAAATTCTATGCGTTGAGTACTCAGCTCATGAACCTATTTTCTTCTTTTCTTCCTCACATCTTGAGATTCTTCTTCAGTTAATGCTAGTAACAACAAAACCTCAGTTTCGACATCAAAGGACATGTTTTGCTATTGAAAAACCAAAAATAATAACGCGCGGGATTTGCCTCAATTTGGAAGGCTAAGCGAGCGAGCGAATCGCGCTGATTCCCGTCCCGCGTCCCGCGCGGTATTCGCCTCAATTTGAACGGAGCTTTAGTCATATAAGTTTTCTGCTTAGTTATACTTAATCTATAGTTATTATACGGACCCATATAGAGCGCAGACGTCGCAGGACAGGAAAGCAAGTAACATCACAATTTGAATGCCCCTTCATTTTGATTTTGTTTACTAAGGTTGCAATGAGTTACTACTGTTCTCTAACTGTACTGTTCGATAAACATCTCTAATCGATTCGTGTTAGTGCATCTTCAAGCCTCGCTCACTTGTTTTCTTTGGTTTGATGACTAAGCATGGCTACCATTAAATTGATCTAATTTGTTAACACTACAATGTCTTGGCGCTACATAAACATCAATTACAGTCTTTTGACCGAACATTAATTTAAAGTTTACTAGCAACGGCCCGGACAATTTCCGCGTGGAAATTTTCACTTTGCTATAGACTTTTTCATATCCATTAGTAAGATGTGAGTGAAAGTATGTGGGAGTATTTAATTATAATAATATAAACTTTATTGCACACGATTACAAAAACAACAAATACAAAGGAAAAACACACAATAGGCGGCCTTATTGCTAAACAGCTACACCTAGGTTGAAAGAAAACAAATAAATAGGGGAATAGGTGCATAAAAACGGATTGAGAAAAAGTATGTACGGTCGCCAGCACGTCGGCTTACTACAAAATGTCAAAATTTGAAACTTAACTCTATCTGTTGGACATAAGGTTGATTTTTATTTTAAAAAAATTCACAGGTGGTAACCTGACGTGCTGGCGACTGTACTTACAACTAGATAATAATAGAATTGAACATGCGGTGCACGTTACCGTAGCGAGCTCGTCGTCGGCCGTGGAGGCGTGGCTGGGCGCGCGCGTGGGCGGGCCGGGCGTGCGCACGCGCACCCACACGCAGCGCCCGTGCCCAGCGCCACCGTCACTATACGTGTGAGTATACATGCGGTGCACGTTACCGTAGCGAGCTCGTCGTCGGCCGTGGAGGCGTGGCTGGGCGCGCGCGTGGGCGGGCCGGGCGTGCGCACGCGCACCCACACGCAGCGCACGCGCGCGCCCGTGCTCAGCGCCACCGTCGACACGCTGTACACCACGTCTGTACGACAACACCGCTCGATTACTAAATATCCAGCGCAAATTCTAACTCGCTACTATTGCTGTCGCTTTACGACGCACGTGTGCTTCGAGTGCGCGAACGCGGCCGCTTGTTGAAGCTAAAGGTCTCTACAGAGAGTGGGCGTGGCTGCTCAGCGTCGTCGGGTCGGGTCGTCATCCCATCCCGTCACGCCACGCCCGCTATCTGCAGAGACTAAGTGCTCGCGCACACAGACTACGCCATGAAAATCACTATTACACCAGCCGCCCGCTCACAGCAACCGCCAATAGTCAACCCATGCTTTAAATCGTGGCTTCTCGTTTCTTGTGACCGCTACCAATAACTAACGTAAACACTGAATTTCCGAAAGTCCTCTGTCAAAATGGGTTTATTTAATAATGACGATATTGACGTTTTGTACGACGCCGAATTCTTTATTTCTTATGGTACACCAACAAAATACATACATAGACATTCCATATTAATATTACGCAGTAAAATTTACATTCTTAAGAGCACACAGTCTACAGTTGTTTTATCTCACGAGCGCGGGTGAGTCATACTTGTAATACGGTATTTTACTGATTTTTTTTTATTTCTTTAAAATGTTTTTCGAAATATTAGCTACACAAAACAAGTTTTCATTTTGAATTATCTTGAATATTTTCAAAGATATAGGACTTCAAACTTTATAATTAGACAAGGACAGGACGCTATCTTAGTGACGTCAGTGGGTTAGCAGCGTCATAGTCACGCCATAGAAGATTTCGTTTTAGAAAGAGACAGCTATAGCCAAAATCAAACAGACTATAATTCTTTTATTATAAAACAGATTCAAATTATTTTTTCACATTTGGTATTCTTAATTGCAATATTTTTTAACGTCATCATTAAATATCTACATTTCAACAACAGTAAAATACCCTATTGTAATGCGTTTAGACCAGTGGGCGTCCAGTGAGCGTCGGCCGGCGACTCGGCCAAAAGTTATCGCTTCCGAGCTCACGCAGGCAAAGACAGTGTGCATCTATTACACACACAAGAGTGGTTCACCCGCAACATTTGTAACTTTCGTCATCGGAATTCATCATAATATTGCAGGCCACGTGCTAAAAAAGTAACATGTAATAACCACCTATATCGAACACAATTAACTGTTGCGCCAGCTTCAGATGACTCATGTCCTGTGTATAAGTGACGTTACCGCTGAAATAATTATATTTTGATCAAACATACAAGTCTGCACGCGTAGCATGAGCAATGGGACTCGAGTCGGGTGTAGATCAAGAAACCTATCTCTTGTCTACGACCTGTCGATATGCCGAGCAGTTTGACAGCAGGACTCGTTGTCTTAGGTGGAGAAAGCCATCTCGACTCGAGCTCGACAAAAATAATTGCCATTGTTAAATTATTACCATCATTGCCATGTTTTAATATTTACCGGTTTTTAGTTACCTCTCAGACCCTAGCCCGTTCCTTTAGGAACGAATTAAAAAAAACCCTAAGTGACCTCTGACTGTGAGCCAATATAAATTTGTCAGTTGCCGTGTCGTGTCAGTGAAATTACCGTATAACGGCGGAAAATAAATAAAAAAACCGTATTTTGACACAATTAGAGCATACGGAAATGTCGTATTTGTATATAAACTTCTGGTTAAGCTGTCGTACCATGGTTACCTTTTAACCCCGATTGCCGTATAAACCGGCATTTACCGTACCATATTGGCAACACTGGTAGAGATATCTTTCTCGACTACTCAATGGGTAGAAGACAAAGAACTCCGTCTCAACTGTCAAATTAAATGTCAATTGAAGAGAAAAGTGTTCGTCGTGCTCGCGACCGTAGAGCTTTGTCGACATTTGACATTACAAGAAGACTCGACTAATTTCTCGAGTTTGTCATGCTCGCACCGACAATTTCTCACTCTCGACCGGACAAAAGTGACATTTCGGGGTAGACAAAGCTTCTCTCGAGGCCGTCATGCTACGCGTGCTGAAAACCAAAACATAGAAGACAAAAAAGTGCGCAGACTGACCGAGTTCGGTGCCGTCGCGGTGCAGCAGCGTGCCGGCGTAGGTGCCGTCGCGCGCGCAGTCGCCGCAGTCGGGCGCGCAGTCGGCGCCGCACTCGCAGTCGCGCTTCTGCGGCGTCGACGTCGTTATGTGGTTGCGCAGCAGTCGCTTCGCCACGCATGGCGTCTGCGGCTCCTCTGCTACATGGTGAACATTATAATTTAGGTGCCTACGTATGTACAACGCGTTATGTAAGAAGTTAGGTACGATAAACACAAAAATATCCATTAGGAAAACCACTCTTCACATTCTAGAACCGCCCTTATTGCGTGATATATGGTAAAACCACAGATAATATAATACTATACTAGTACAGATGCCTCATCCCATACAAGAAATGTGACCGTTCCTAGCGGGCAAAAACTTGCGGGCAGTTTAGTTTCCTCTTTTATTTCGCTAGAGGTCGCTATTGAAGGGAGCTATGCTTTGTAAACCGAGCCCGTTTTTCGCTTCCCGTCAACAGATAGCGTTAGTTATGTAACGAACTGTTTTAAGCCCCTGGACAAAAGGTGGCGCTAGTAACCGCGTATATATGCGAATTCAAACTTTAAAAATAGTATACGTAAGACTTATTTTTTATTGAGTGCTACTTTACTGGGTTGCGTAGCGTACATGAACATGAACACGCACGCGTTGCAATGCAACTTGCCGATGCGATGGTTAGGTGATAAGGTAGGTACAGTCGAACCAATTGAATCATGTCATGACCTATTTTACTAATAATTTGTTTGCAAGCGTCAAAACTATAAAAGTCAGTGTCAATGTCAACAAGTTTAAATCGCAACCTTACAGAATTTTAAAATCTGTTAGGCTGGTTACACAGCTCTTTCACACACCGGATTCGGTAGATTAAGTACCAATAGTCGGGCCGTACGGACCGACCCGCGTTGTGTGATGTGAAACGATGTTCTAGCGCCTCCCGTTTCTCCGTTCCGGGCTCCCGTGTGCGGGCGGGTGCGAGCGGTTTATGGTGGGTCACGCCACGAACCAATCACGATTCACGATTCAAGTAGTTTGACTGTTGTACCCTACCTACCCAATATAACTTTGCCCGAACAAGCTTTTTATAGTTTTTAATTAAAGTACAGTAACGCAGTTACAGTCGAACTAATCGATTAGTTTACCCACCGAAAGTTCATTTTTTAAAACAGATAATTATTGAAACTCAAACTTGTTGACATTGACATTTAATTTACCTTTATAGTTTTGCGTTTTCAAACAAATTAGCAAAATGGGTTGCGATTCAATTGGTTCGACCGTACATAAGAAAATAATACCTATTTTAATAAACATTGAAAATGAAGTACTTATCAGAAAAAACAATGACTCCGTAGCTCAGTGGTTAGAGCATTCGCCCGGACAGTGAAAGGTCGTGGATTCGAGTCTCATCGGAGATAGTTGAGAGACGAGTCGATTTTAGTAGGTACCTACCTGCCTAAGTAGGTACTTTTTTTCAAGGTATAGTAAATAAAGTAGGTAGGTAGTTTGTTCGCGATTATCTCGCGTTTGGCTGAACCGATTTTGATGCGGTTCTCAGGAAAGTATTTGTTACATTTACGAGAAGGTTTTAGTATTTTAACCGACTTCAAAAAAGGAGGTTCTCAGTTTGACCAGCATGTATGAATGTTTGTCCGTGAGATGCGGTTTTCAGAAAACTACCTACTTATTTAATACATTTAGGAGAAGGTTGTAGTATTTTAACCGACTTCAAAAAAGGAGGTTCTCAGTTTGACCCGTATATAAGTATGTATGTTTATCCGCGAGATGCGGTTTTCAGAAAAGTACCTATTTGTTACATTTAGAAGGTTTTTGTATTTTAACCGACTTCAAAAGAGGAGGTTCTCAGTTTGACCAGCATGTATGTCCGTGAGATGCGGATTTCAGAAAACTACCTATTTAATACATTTACGAGAAGGTTTTAGTATTTTAACCGACTTCAAAAAAGGAGGTTCTCAGTTTGACCCGTATGTATGTATGTATGTTTATCCGCGAGATGCGGTTTTCAGAAAAGTACTTAGGTACCTATTTGTTACATTTAGGAAAATGTTTTGGTATTTTAACCGACTTCAAAAAAGGAGGTCAACAGTATAACTATTGCATTAGCAAGTCATTCAAAAAGAATTTCGTCATTATGATTTCGTCATGTACTTAGTACACACGGCGGCAAATCAGACTATAATTGTTGACCTTAAGACCGCCTTTATGCCCTACGTAATAAAAGCTGTTATCGCAGTTCAACTGTATAACTTGATGGGCTGTCGTGTGTACATTAATGTACATTCATGTATGTTATTGTGCGTAATTATCTCACGTTTGGCTGAACCGATTTTGATTTGACACACTTCCGATTCCGGTACGCTCTATTGACGTACCTAAGGTCTGTCTGGTACACCTGATGTCGAACCCTAGCAGCACAGCTAAACCATAAGATATATAAATATAGCGTCTTAAGGAAAGTTGTTCAGCGTGATTAGTATTTTTTATTGACCTACAATAATCTAAAGTCTGGTACCTACATCTGATGTCCCTCAAGAGCCCAGCCCTTTATCTTAAACTGATAAAGTTTAAGATATACGAATATAGCGGCCTAAGGAAGGTTGTTCAGCGGGTGAGCACTATTTGTTTAAGTATTCCAGATATTGAGAAAGATAATTTGAATTAGAACCATACTTAACCACACCAACACCACACAGCGCGATATTATACTTTTTACAAACTTCTTATACTTAATATCTTGAGAATTCAAATAAAAAATTTACTTTAGAATTTATTGAAATATCCATGTAAGTAAGTACTTACTTTAATCAATTCTTTAAAAAATCTTGATTATAAATTGTAATGAAAGTGCATTAATAATAGAAATTCGTAAATAAAATAAATTACGAGTACTTACCTACCTACCTACCTCTACGTGGTGAAGGCGGAAACAGTATAAGTACTAGTCAAAACTACTATTTTAATACAATCTATTTAAATGCCTTCGGGCTCATTGAAAAGAAATACAAATTAATTACGTCCAGGGGTCTTCCTAAAGGAACCTAATAATAGATGCCAAAAATTCGGTCGATTTTTTCTAAATAGGGCAGGCGTACCGGTTTTGGCCACTGTACCGGTTTTGGCCACTTTTTGCTCTAAAAGGTTTTTAAACAACTTTTAGCCATTTTTGATAAAGACAATTAAAATAAGGTATTTTAAGGTAATAATAACAACCGTTAGAATTCCTTATGTCATAAGATTTTTTTTCAATAAATTCCATTTTCGGTTTGAAAAAATGTTTTGTTTGAAAATTTTAAGAAATTTGTTTTGGATGAAATCCTTACTTTTTTATATTATAAATGCGTCTCTGTCTGTCTGTGTGTTACACAATCACACCTAAACTACTGAACCAATTTGAATGAATTTTGGTACAGAGATAGTCTAGAGCCTGAGAAAGGACATAGGCTACTTTTTATTCCTGAAAAATATCATCTTCCCGCGAGATAACGTCGTGTAGTACACGCGGGCGGAAGGCTAGTCACTACATAGTATAAAACAAAGTCGCTTTCTCTGTCCCTTTGTATCTTTGAAACTACGCAACGGATTTTGATGCGTTTTTTTTTAATAGATAGAGTGATTCAAGAGGAAGGTTTATATGTACTTTTTATCCCGATATTCCCACGGGAACGGGAACCACGCGGGTGAAACCGCGGGCGGCCGCTAGTACTTTATAAACCTTTGTTTTTACAATTTAATTGTTGTTTTGCAATTGACTGGTTTCTAACGCATTAGAATATATTGATTTTATCTGGGTTTGGTTTTATTTTTCGCTATACTTACAATAGTTTAACTATCAGTAAGTGGCCAAAACCGGTACATTTGTCGCCTCTCACACATTGTGTGTAATATAAAAAAAGCTATTTTACTTTTATAAATTTGAAAAATGTACCTTTAAAGGTAGATAAATTATCTATAATTGAAGATATAATTTGTGTCTTAAATACCTAAGACCATTTAGTACTTAGTGCTTAAAAGTCAAAAAATCCTTAAAGTGGCCACAAAGGGTACCTACCTCTGCCCTACTTCATTTTCCATTTTTCACACTAATGAGTGCTAATGATTTTATAATCATCGTAACTCACATAAATTAACGCTGCAAAAAGCACAATGAGAGTGACTCTTTGCTTCTGATATAAACATTTGCATTTTTTTGTTAAACAACGGAAAAAATGCCGTCGTATTAAGTAGTTCATAAAGAAAAACATTTAAAAACCCCCGACATAAAATAAACTTATAAAAGTAAAAAAATAAAATTTCTCTATCAATCGGGGGCTCTGAGTACTGAATCCTATGGAGATGGCATATTGTTCTATATGAACTATTGGTTATACAAATATGAGCTAAATCGACATTGTACTCATAAACCTGTAGCCATCTTGTTCTATCTTACCTCCAATACTTCATGTAAAAAGAGACAGCAATATATTTATTCGACCTATTTTTTGGCAACATTGAAACGTGACGTCATCGTAATGCATGATTGAAGCCGGTCGCCATTTAGGTTTCTCGGTATGTGAGCTGTCAACGCGAGTTGTATTTGCAGTGTTTTGTGATAAAAGTCTTTTAATTTGAGACTTTCATGTGAATAAAAGGTATTAATAAGTGAGAGAAAGCAACAAGGAACATGTCTAATTGCAGTGTCGTAGTTTGTGGCATCAAAAAAAGTGAAAATCGTCCAAACATTACATTACATTGGTACGTACTATTTATTTTGCAAAAAACACCAAAACAATACAATAAATGCCTTGTGTTTTGGTTTTCCTGTGAATAGTTTACTTAGAATTCATACCAAATGTAGCTTACTACTTATTTTGGTGAGTTTTGTTGGTGTATTTCAAGAAAATATAAATCTGTTTGTTTTGCGCTAGAGTTGCCCTTATAGCATGTTTCTTATCGAATTATCGATATATCAAATTTCAAGTGTAAATTGAGTGTATTAATTTTAAACTGTTTTTATTGTTTTAGGTTGCCTAAAAATAACAAAAAAAGAAAAATATGGCTGGATACAATGTGAAAGGAAAATTTAAAGACTCGTACGAAAACTATTTTTATGTGCTCTTTTCATTTTGAAGAACAGTTTCAAACATCAACGACAGTTTAAGTTTTGAAAAGACGTTAATTTAGCCACTGGCGAAATTATAGTGCGACAACGTTTTCTATTCCGGTTGCCAAAAACTGGATACTTATATATAACGTGTTTTTTTAATGTCATTTTGCTGTAAAGTTGTTGTCGAACTTACATTCATTCTAGCACATTAAAAGTAAGTATATTTTTTACCACTAGATGTCGCTTCGCTATATTCAAAATATATAAAAAAAATATGCTTGCTAGTAAAGATCTCGATTCAAACTGTTTATTATTTTATTACTTAATAATGCTTGTTTTTTTTTGAGACATTTCTTTTTTTCTATGGTGGGTAGGTACCTAGTAGGCATTCTCCTTTGTGATTTATATTGTAATGTGTGTTATGTAAAAAAAAACAATCCTTGTTGTATAAACATAATAGGTGTTTACATTATGGAGCTTTTTGTTTTATTTCATTACCTTTTTTTACATAAACTGGTTCTCGGGACCTTTGATCTGGAATTCTATGGAGGTCTCGCATGTGTATAGACGCGTGAGCGTGACTCGGAAAACATAAAAAATTTGATCATAAAATTGCAGTTTCTAAGTAAAGGCGACTAGAGCCGACAAGTGGGGCGCCCTCAATCAAATTTATTGCTCGCTAAGTATTAATGTATTTACAATCGTAAAGATTGAAGCTAAGGTCGTGAAGTTTATTTACAAACTATAACCTCAGTAAAATATAGTAGGTTGGTCTTTTATCTACTACTACTGCAACATGAACTATATTTTACTAAGGTTAGTTTGTAAATAAACTACAGGACCTTATTTTTAATCTGTATCTGCGTTTGAATTTTTGATACCTTATGTACTTAACAAGCAATAAATTTAATAATAACGTGCGGATCCTCGCGGTTTTACCCGTATGGTACTTGTTCCCATGGGAATATCACGATAAAATATAGCTTATGTCACTCGGAAAGAATGTAGCTTTCTAATGGTCAAAGAAATTTCTAAATTAGTCCAGTAGTTTGGAACCTATTAAATTCAAACAATAACCAATCAAATCTTTCCTGTTTACGATATTACTATAGATGAGGAAGCACTTGGCAGCTCTTCTCGCCTTGAAGCCCCCAGTACAGGATGGCCACTCATGTTCGTCGACCATGATGGGCCATCATGTACAGGGGCGGTTTGCGTTGCTCGCAGGCGGCAATCACACGCAAACTCCCACACCGGGGGCTTTAAGCCCCCAGTACAGGATGGCCGATCAAGTTGGCCGACCATGTTGGCCATCGTGTACAGGGCCGGTTTGCGTTGCTCACAGACGGCAATCAGATGCAAACCGGCCCTGTACAGGATGGCCGATCATGTTGGCCGACCATGATGGGCCATCGTGTACAGGGCCAGTTTGCGTTACTCGCAGACGGCAATCACACGCAAACCGCCCCTGTACACAATGGCCCATCATGGTCGGCCAACATGATCGGCCATCCTGTACTGGGGGCTTTACAGTTATTGCGTCTCACGCGCGCGGTCGGGCCAATGATTGTGTGCGTACATGCACAAACACATACACATTGTATCATTGTCATAAAGAACTTAATTATGTGCAAATGTAGGTATAATTTAAGCACATTATTAAGTTTTATTATTCTAAAAAACAAGGTATATAATTATACACTATAATTCCGTTTTAAATTATCGAGGTGATTACGATACTGCTTTTATAAAATATAGGGTGATATAGGTAGGTAGTCACAAAAATACGTGTATCTATAACTTCATCAATAAATATATCGATGTACAAATAGGGCAGCACTACGGAAAGGCGCCATTTTGGTTTCTCGGTATGTGTGCTTGTGTGTGTGTGTATGCTTCAATTTTTCGTAGGTATGCCATCTCCATAGGATTCAGTACTCAGAGATCGGGGGACCACAAAATAGAAGTACTATGCGATTATTATAAGAATAGGATAGGGACACCGCCATGTTGTGACGTCAAGCTGTCAAAGTGCTGTCAAACTAACTTCACTTCACTTCAGTATGGTGTGCAAAAAAATAAATTTATCGTGAATCAGGGGGCTGATCATGTCATAGCTTACGATAAATAATGATGTTCGTGCAAACCAAAACATATGAATAATTTGCAGATAAATAGGTACAAAACATTAACTTGATTTTTCGGAAAGTATAGGACTCATGAAAGTATGCTTTTACGAAAATGATCAGGTAATTTGAATCTCAATCAAATTAAAATTTTGTAATATTTAACTGAAACCATTTTTAACCGACTTCAAAAAAAGGAGGAGGTTATCAATTCGACTGTATATTTTTTTTTTATTTTTTTTTTTATTTTTTATGTGTGTACCTGTGTACCTCAGAACTTTTTAGTTAATGAACCGATTTGGATTATTCTTTTTTTATTTAAAAAGGTGACGCTTCTCGTGTGGTCCCATTCAAATTTTATCAAGAACTGGCAAGAAGTTCAGGAGTTATCCTGAATAATGTGTATTCAGACTTTATTTGGGTATATGGACGATTTCATAGTTTCATCAAATTGGGGATCATTTTCAAAAAAAAATTTTTTTCGAAAGTTGGTACTTCTGACCTGATCTTACTTTCACCAAGTCAGGACCAGGGGATCAAATCCCAGGAAAATCGAGAGAAATTCTCAAATATAGGCAAGCCTTATGCGTTGCATTTATTTTTGAAGTTAGTCAAGTATTTGCATCTGGTAGTCATCATCTCATAGTGATGAGCTGGTGATGGAAGCTACAACTCCTTAACGGTTAGGAGCTGGAGTTATATTCTTATATATATCTGGCCAATAGTTATATTCTTTCAGGTTATTAGGGTGAGCTGCTGATGAGAGGTGAAACTCCTCAACAGTTAGGAGTTATATTATGATGTTTTATAAATACCATATGCACGAATGGACTTTCAGTTGTATTCCTTCAAGTTATCTAAGTAGCTAAAGATGGAAGGCTGAATTCCGTAACGGATAGGATATTTACAACAATTTATCATAATCACCATGTAGTTTCTTAAGCTACTTCACTAAAAATCGAGAAATAAAACGTTTTTGAAAAAAAATGTAACCGCCTTCAAAACGGATCTTCAAACAAAAATTAACAAACACTAAAAAACGAAAAAATAATAAGATTTTTTAATTTAAAGGACGATGATACGTGACTTTTTCTAATTTATCTTGGTACTTACTGAACTGTTTGAAGTCGGTGCCAAGCCAAAAAGAATAAGAACGAACGATACTGAGTGAAATAACTAACATATAAAAAAAAACGGTCCCAAGCGTGAGATGTAGGACGTATTTACCTCAATACGTATAAGACGGCATTTAGTATAGGTACATATAGACAGACAGAATTTACCATTCCATTACCAGGTACCATTTTTTTTATTGCACCTAAATTTGCCCAGGGTGTAGGTAGGTACATACATCTTCGATCATATAAATCGAAGAGGTAGGTACATTATTTTATTGAAAGCATCACCTCTGTACCTTTTACCGTTTCGGCAGGCAGTTGACCATCTCCATAAATGGCCGGATAGATTTTCATCAAACGTGGCTAAGAACCATCTTGATTAATTTAGCTTTCAATTAAAAAAAACCGCATCAAAATCGGACCAGTCGTTTAGGAGCTACCTACGTTGCCCCAGACAGACAGATACAGACAGACAGACAAAATAAAATAAAAAAAATAAAAATACAAACATACGTCAAACTTATAACACCTCTCGTTACCTATGCATCGGCGGGGGCTAAAAACTTCTAGTATAACACCCCTTTTTAAGAAATCAATGTTAATCAATACAAACCAATAAATTTAGATCTTTGTATCTTTGGGACAATATTTTGAACTAAATCCCGCTAGAATCGAAATTGTGTTGTGCTTGTGGAACAACGACGACGACGACCGACCGCGACGTTGCCAGTTCGCGTCGCACGCGTTGTCGGCATGCGCTCACACTCGAACGACCCGCGCGGAGACAGAGGTGCTGGGCTGGCAACGCCGCCGCCTAAAGGCCGGTACACACATTCCGATCCGACCGCCCCGCGCCGCCAATTTGGTCTGCTCCGAACCAAATCTGGGGGGCTACCGCGTAACTTTATGGATATGAACTTCATACGTTTTTCCGAACTTTAGGATTTATAAAAAAAATAGCCGCTATCTGTTCCCTCTTTAGTGACGTCGGGTATAATAATTGCTAGCAAAACAAGAACAAAGCAGCAAAAATCTATCAAAATAGGGAATTCAAATTACACTTGAAGCCCATGCCCATATCCATATTTCTAGCCGATAGCCCTCCTGGACGAGTGTAGCGTGGTCGTCCAAGGTTTGAGGGATTTTCAGAGGATTCAATTTAATTGCTCTTTCATTACTTTTGCGTAGGACTGAACGAATAAAAGGTTTTAATCTGTCCATTTATGCAAATATTATTATATAAACTTTTTTGTTTATTTAATTTAATAACTCGCATTTTGTCGTAAAACTTAATTAATATAAAAAAGGCATAACACCTCATCAATAAGTGCTGGTTTAAGTAAATATTAGAAATGTGCCGAGTACAAAGTTTACCGAGTAACCAAGTAGGTACCGAGTAATACTGCGTTTTGTCTTTATCAAACCGAGTACTCGGTCGAGTAAAAAACGGATGCTTGTATTTTAATAATTAATCATTTATAATAGTAATTAATTAAATACAAGCATCCGCTTTTTTCCGGATCGGTAAAATTCAGTGTTAGTGCACAAACGCCCTAACTCGGTTCAGTTTATAAGTATAGGAGTAAATACGCGAAAAACACGTTCAAACATGACCGCGGAGTGCAGCCGGCGAGCGAGCGGTACCTCGCCGCGCCGCCCTCATCCCCTTCCTTCACCCAGTTGCGTCCAGGTACTTTTACTCCTAGTCAGTCATTTCTTTACAAATTGTGTACGGGTGATGCGTTTGGTGGTTTGGTTTGTAAAATTATTTTATGGTGCCAAAGCAATTTTATTGCTAAATTCTTATACTTTTTATATTTTAAATTACATTTTATATCATAAATAATATTTTCCAGTGACCTATTCTGAATTTTTTCTTCATGTGATTCAAATTAATAAATTTTAATGTTAAGTACCTAATTACCCTAATTAAATATGCATAATACTACTATTATCCTATTATTAGGCCTATGCTTAGTAGTGGACGTCGTATGGCTGATGATGATGACTACTATTATCGCTCTCAAAATTAAAACCATTTTTTTTTCTAATGTTTGATTATGTACTCGGCTTTTAAAACGAGTTACTCGGCCGAATACGAGTACTATAAAAATTGCCGAGTACGCCGAGTAACGAGTAATAACTTAGTACTCGGCGCTTCTCTAGTAAATATTTATCAAGTTTTGGTATCTTAATGAAAATAACAGAAAATTAAAAAATAATGAAATACTTAGAGTTTTTATAATAATTTAAACAATAAAAAACCGGAAATATTTTTGTTTGTAATCTATTTATTGGAGGCAAATCTATGTTTTCAGTATTCAAAAATAATATTAATATTGGGAGATTAGCAGTGGCTGGCAACACATGCAACCACAGCTTGGTGTGGCCTGGGGCCTTGTTATTCTGTGGCCTGACCAAATCGGAACGTCTGTAGCGCCGACTAGATTTGGTGAAGCAGACATTGCTTGAATAGCCGCTACACATGCTCCTATCCGACCGCCGATTTGGTGCGGGCGAACTTCACTACAGATCTGATCCGCGCCTACACACGTTCAAACCAAATCTGCCAGACCAAATCGGTCGGCACTACACACGTTCCGATTTGGTCTGGCCGACCTCTAGCCGTTGTTGCAGTGTTGCCAGCCACTGCTAATCTCCCAATATTATTATTATTTATAAATACTGAAAACATCAATTTGCTTGCAATAAATAAATTAAAAAGAAAAATATTTTCGGTTTTTAATGTTTTATTACTATAAAAAAACAATTTCATTATTTTTAAATTTTCTGTTATTTTCAAAAAAATACTAAACATGCTAAATATTTACTAAAAGCAGCACTTATTGATGAGGTGTTATGCCCTTTTTATATATATTTAGTTTTACGACAAATTGCGAGTTTTAAATAAAATATTCTAAAAAAAAACCAATTAGATAAAAATAACCTTTTCATAAATGGCCATATTTAAACCTTTCGTTCGTTCAGTCCTACGTAAAACTCATGAACGAGCATTAAATTGAATCCTCTGAAAATCCCTTAAAGTAATTCTATCTGCTTTAAATATTTCCGCTTTTACATATTTTCTCCCTAAATCTAGGGGAAAACCTCCAAAATTGTCAACACTGCCAAGTTGGTCCGGTCGGAAGCCTACACACGTTCCGATTTGGTAGGAAGTGAAGTTCGTGCGAACCAAATCCGGCCGACCGCGTCAAACACGAATATGGTCGGACGACTACGCTACACACGTCCTGAGGGCCTACTCTGAAACGCAAAACCCGAAACTTCGTTATACCCGTCCCTCTCACTTCCCAGTCATGACAGAATCGAGTGAAAGTGACGGGGCTAGCCGAAGTTTCGGATTTGCGTTTCAGAGTACGGCTCCAGATTTGGTCTGGAGCAGACCAAATCGGCGGTCGGATCGGAACGTGTGTACCGGCCTTAATACTTTGCCATCACAAAAACGCCTAGCGGCGAGTAGCGTATTAAGGCAAATAAAATAATATGATAACATTCTATCGGAATCTGTGGATTATATTATTATCCTATCGTATTTGCGATAGTTAAAAAAATGTTATTCAAAAGCTTCTTTATGAATTACAAGTCCCAGGGTTTATTACGACCTTTAAACTTTATCTGAGCGCCACGAGAGCCATCTAGTGTTGAATAGCAGGTATCACACAACTAAGCGAGCAAAAAGCATAAGCTAAGTGCTTTCGGGCATGCTTGCGGGCAAGAAAGGTATTGATATTATCGAATTTCTGAAATGCTCAAAATAGTATTGTAAATACGAACATTTTGTAAATCGATTATTTTTTAAATATGACAGTTAATTTTTGACACTTTCCAGTGGCTTTTATTGTGTTTTTTCGTTTAATTTGATATGACAAAACCGTAAGCGAAACACGTATCGCCATCTATTGATACAATTATGAACTGATTTTTTTTGTTCGCGATTAGACCCCCCTGGTAAAACCTAAAGTCAACTTTTTGGTCGGCGCCGCAGTCGACCGCGCAGTCGCCGCCGCAGTCGCAGTCGCGCTTCTGAGGCGTCGACGTCGTTATGTGGTTGCGTAGCAGTCGCTTCGCCACGCACGGCGTCTCCGGCTGCTCTGCTACATGGTGGACATTATATTTTAGCCCCTTATTAGTAAACGAAGAGTACGTTTACACCTAGCTTAAACCAAAGAGTTTGCTTAGAAATATGACGCTTTAAAACGTCAAACGTAAGGAGTAATATTGCTCAGCAATATTTTTGGTTTAAACTAGGTGTAAACTTACTCTGTTTATTAATAAGGCCGTAGGTGCCTACGTACGAGTGATGTAAATAGAAATAGAAATGCATTTATTTTGGTAACACGTAACACGCACACAATGCAGATAGATGGGGAAAAAGATATAACGATACAAAATAATAAAACTAGCAATACACGTAAAAAAACCGCCTTCAAAAAAATCACATAAAAAAAGTAATAAATAATTCCTCACCAAATGAATAACGTAAGTACTTTGAAGTCGGGCGTGAAACATGTACGATTTTTTGTTGTTTTTGTTAAAACCCGCCCGACTTCAAAGTACTTACGTTATTTATTTGGTGAGGAATTATTTATTACTTTTTTGATGTGATTTTTTTCAAGGCGGTTCTATTTTTTTAATAAAAAAAAAATTATTTCACTCTTTTTTTAGTGCATCGTGCAGGCAATTTACTTGTATTCTGGTAAATAGGTATGTGATCAAACTGAAAACCTCCTTTTTTGAAGTCGGTTACAATACCTTGAGGTATCCCCTTTTTAACAAAACAAGAATCATCTAAATCGGTGTATAAACAAAGGAGTTATGCCTAAAAATACGTATTTAATTCACATAAAGTGGTAACGAAAACAACAGTATTTTCAAGATTTCCTGAAAACTACTGAACCGATTTAAAAAAATTTAGAAATGGGACCAACTTGGAAACTAACCTGATGTAATAACGTTTCAATCATTTCAATCGGTCCATCCGTCTTCGAGTAATCGGTGGACATAAACAAAAAAAAAACATACATACAGACGAATAGAGAACCTCCACCTTTTTGATTTAGAAGTCGGTTAAAAAGAGAGAAAAAGATAATAATTATGTAGGGTTATGTGATGCCAAAATCGGCCTCAACTCAGTATACGCAACAGATTAGATCTGTTGCACTGGTATTCTGCATGTAGCATCTCTAGCTAAGAAGTTTGGTACGATAAACACAAAAATATCCATTAGGAAAATCACTCCTCACATTTTAGAACCGCCTTTTTGGCGTGGTATAAGGTTCAAAATGTAAAGTCAACTTTCTGCAACCTGCCTCAAGAGTCATTTTGTCATATCTGACATCACATGATCTATTCACAGAGAAGCACTATTAAAATAATCGCTAAATATTTATCGAGACTCAATTTTGTTTATGTACAATTTTATACTTACTTTATAAAGAAAAAAAGAAAAAACATTTATTTGACACAGAGTACAACATATGACAGAAAGAAACAGAAACATTTAACAGTACAAAGTGTGTAGCTAAAGGGCCATGCCTCAGCCCAAAGTCTTCCGGGTCATTCGTAGATGGTCAGAATGACTCAGAAGCGCTGTTATTCTGGCAGGGTCATTAGATAGCTCGGACAAAAACAACAACACCAAAATAAAAATAAAGATAATCATCATCATCATCATTATCGTAATTAAGAGAGGTATTGTCGAGCCGCCATAGATTGAGCTTGAGCACAACTCTCGGCTGTCGGCTCGTCTTTATACTTTCTTCTAGCACGAAACCTAGGGAAGTACATACAATATCTACATAAAATGTATGTTCATAAACCAGTGTTTAATATGTGTGTTTTAATCCGTAAACGTTTTTCATTTCATCACTAACCTTCGTATTTGTTCCTGGGCACGGACTCTGTGTGCGTGTGCGTGTCGTTGTCATACAAGCTGTCGGCGCCGTTGAGCGGCGGGTCGACCGCCCCCGGCAGCGGGTCGCCGGCCGGCATCTCGTTGATGGGCGTCAGGAAGTCCGCACTTGTCTCGTTCGAGTCGCACAGATCGAACGAGACGCTGCTGCGATCCTCCCTTGACATACATCATCATAATCAGTAAAGTATTTGACTGAGATATTTTTATTGACTTAAAATGTTTATTGAAATATTAGCAACACAACATAAGAATTTATTATCAAATATCTTGCATATTTTCAGCGAAATAGGGCATGAAAATTTCTAATTAAACAAAGAAAGCGCAACATACCTACTCTCGCCATATAAAATTACGTTTTAGAAAGAGATAGCTAGAGTCACAATTAAGTAGCTCATAATTCGCTTGTTATAATACAGATTGAATTTCTTTTTTCACATTTGTTATTCAATAATGTTATATTTCTGAATGTCATAATTAAATATCTATATTTCAACAAAAGACAAATACCCTATTATTGCACGAAATATGATACAACAAGATGTCAATAATACCATATTATCCTTGGTCCCTCAGGCCGTGGTAGGACTTGTTCTTAGTCCGCCTGGCTAGCTATCACAATCTTATTTAAATCTGACGCCATAAAAACGATGTTTTCAGCATTGTTGTATTCCGGCAGTTAAAGATAAGATAGCCAGTTTTAGTGATTGCGAATTCCGGAAGAAGTGCGCTTCTACCTTCAGCCTTATCACCACTTAACAAAAGGTGTCATGAAGACTCGGTGCCACCCCGTGGTGGATAAAAAGAAGCATGCTTTTCGAATTCAAATTCGAATTTGAAATTACTAAAAGTAAATTAATATAGGTAAAGCAATAAATACCCTGTCATTATTTACAGAAAAATAAAACTTAATTAAATCGTAATTTTTATTCCCCGATATTTGTTGGTTTAAATAAAACATTAGCTACCTTGGTCCGGCGTTGTTCTTGAATGCTTTGAACTTGCTCGAGTCGAACGACAGCCGCAGGGAAGGGTCCGCGACGCGCACCCTGGGCGCCGCCCCCGTGGGCGTCACCTCCTGTGAGGACACATTTACCAGGTTAAAAGGTTAGCCCGTATATTTGATTAACCCTTAAGAGCGGCCAACCCGTCTTACTTTTCATACAAACGCTCGTGATTATGGCGTTGTAACAGATATTTCTTTGAAACTTTTGATTTAATAGGTATCTTGTGCCTATATCTAGGTTTCTATCAAAACAAAAAATCTGAATTTGAAAAAAAAACAAATTCAGTATAAGAAAGAAAGAAAGAAAGCAATAGATTTATTTGACACACACACACACATATAAAAAAATAATAATAGAAAGACAAGACAATAGGTACGGAGACAAAGACAGGAGTAGAATAGAAAAATAAAAAAAAGTTGGTGTAAGGTGTGTGTGGCCAAAGAACCCTGTCTCAGCGAGATGCTTCTTAGTCACACTCAGGTGGGCGGAGTGACGAAGAAGCGCTGTTCATTCTGACAGGGTCGATTATTTAGAACCAAAGTCAGTGAGCCAGCGAGCAACAAATGAATAAATAAATAAAAGATATAAAAATATATATATTATTTGAATAAGGCAGTATAGTTGTAGGTTGTTTGCCTACTCTGTCACTTTGATTGAATACGATGAGACATGTCATCCGGCTCCCTGTCAATGTCAGCTGTCAGTTAAGCTGACATTGACAGGGAGCCGTATATGCCGGGAGCAGTATAAGCCTCCAAAAACATGTTTTAATGCACTTTTACCTAGACTTTGGGCGTTCATAACTACTCATAAATTTTAAAAGCAAAGAAAATATTTTGGTAGAAACCTTGTAACGGAGATTTTAAATTACAAACATTTCTTTAACAAACTTGTAAGGCTTACTGAAAAACACGTATTTCCTGGAACAAGTTTTATGAAATTTCCGCACACTGTCTTTTGTTCAATGTTATCGCGTTCTCACTTACTCAGTCTTTTTCTAACATTGCGCTGGATGAAACAACAAGCTTTTCAACCATGCCCGCGTTGACGATAGACGGACGGGGAAGGGCCCTCTTAAACAGATTAACCCTTATACAATATGGATTAAGGCTAAGACACACCAAAAAGTCTCGCAGACGTGCTGGATTGCGTCTGAGTGCGTCATGATTTTGTTATATTTGAACTTGTACGCGTAGCATTCACACCGACACAGTGTCGCAGTTGCATTGCGATGCTGTCACGAAATACGAACCGAAAACGGCCGCGCACCAGCGCAACCGCAACGCCGCACACGCGCTCCGGCATTATGACGTTGTATTCTACAGGATTTCTCATTTGAGGACAAACCGCGGTGACGTATACGCCGTGCAGCTGCGACACTGGCTGCGGCACTTCAGTTGTACATACTTACAAATTTAACTGCATTTAAAACTGACGACTAGTGGTGATCATGAATTTTGAAAGTTAATCAATATGGTACGCAGACACAAATATTTATACATCTTGAAAGAAAAAGCCAGCCGCAATCCGAAACGAACACACGGCGTCGCAGATGCATAGCATAGCAACGCGGTGTAAATTGCTGTATGTCGCAGCGTGCTGCATATGCAACGCATCGTGTTGCTCACGCATACGGTATGTGGTAGCCTTTAGCCATAACAATAATGCTGATTAACCCGAATGAAAGATTAAGGCCCGGTTTCACCAATGATATTTAAACGCGATTAACGCTAAATGTGTTTAAAACGTATTTCTGTCGCTGTCACATTCAAACAGATGACAGAGACAGTACTATGTATTAAACATGTTTAGCGTTAATCACGTTTAAATATATCAGTGATGCCTTTGTTGCCCTTCTTACTACCAATCTTACTACCAGTAGTAATACCGTTAATTTTTATTGCCCTTCTTACTACTCCAGTAGTAAGTAGTAAGAGGGGCAAAATTAAAAAGCCCGTGTTACTACCGTACTTAGTAGTAAGTACCTACTTAATTAATGTTATTGGTGTACTTAACCGTTTTAATTAAAGTAAATAAATAAATAAATCAAACAAAAATTAGGGTGTCGCAAACATAAAATTTTTGACTGTTTTAGTATGGAGCGGGAACTTGTAAAATTTTCAAGAATGAATTTTATAAAAATGAAAATATCTCGAAGACGGTGCGTCATAGCTGAAATCTAACAACATTTTCGATCCCCTACCTAGGAGGCATCCGATGGACATATAAAAAAATTTTTTTTTTTTTGCTCAAAAAAACTTTTGCTTTTTCAAAAATTTTATATATTTTGGGAAAAATACCCAACAAAATGTAACAGACGTTTCAGGTTAGGTTAGGTTAGAACAGTGACCAAAAGAAAACGATCAGTGTCACAGAAGTCATTCAATATTGTAATATGACATAGTCCTATGTTGTATACATATTATTGCTCGTGACTGTATTGCTGATAGGTGCAAGGAGCGAAGCGACGAGCATGTTAGGTTTACATGAACATACTGCGCGAGCTGAGCGAGCGTGCCGCGGCAGCGGCCGGCGAAGCGCCAGAACTGATTTCATACACCCCCCTACCCCCTACTTCAGTTTAATAGGAAATGGGAATATGTCTAAAGTCGCTTCTGGCGCTTCGCCGGCCGCTGCCGCGGCACGCTCGCTCCGCTCGCGCAGTATGTTCATGTAAACCTAACATGCTCGTCGCTTCGCTCCTCGCACCTATCAGCAATACAGTCACGAGCAATAATATGTATACAACATAGGACTATGTCATATTACAATATTGAATGACTTCTGTGACACTGATCGTTTTCTTTTGGAACGCTACAGTGTGACAAAGTTCTATGTTGTATTGTATACATAATATTATTGCTCGTGTCTGTACATGAGTCACTATTTTTAAACTTAATAAACCGTGAAGGTGAGTTGACCGTAGGTGAAATGACCAGTAGTTCAATAAAAAAAAAAAAAAAAAATTTGTTTATTTTTGTTTGATTTATTTATTTATTTACTTTAATTAAAACGGTTACACCAATAACATTAATTAAGTAGGTACTTTACTTACTACTAAGTACGGTAGTAACACGGGCTTTTTATTTTTTCCCTTCTTACTACTTACTACTGGAGTAGTAAGAAGGGCAATAAAAATTAACGGTATTACTACTGGTAGTAAGATTGGTAGTAAGAAGGGCAACAAAGGCAGTGATGAAAGTCGCCCTAAATAGAATGAAATATAATTAAAGATTAACCAAAAACCTTAAATACGGGTTACTCCATATTAAAGTGTTTTGTAACCAACTGCAGCCTACTTTAAACTGTTGCTGTGATTGGCGGTATACATACCGACTCTTTTGCTAAATTCTACAAAACTTGTTTGCAATATTTGAGTAAGCTCTCTCTTTAGGTTAATTTTTAGTTTGTAAGATTGTTTATTAGGTGCTTATTGTACAATTGAATTAATGCATGATGTACTAACCTGTACAATTATCTGTTACAATTAGGTCATAAGCTAAGATAAGAATGTTTTTTTATATAAATCATATCATTGTAAACAGATGTTGGTTGGTCATAAAAATAAATTAAAATAAAATAACCTAACCCGACAAACTAAACCGATGAAAACCCTCATACGGGTAACCTTATAGGTCATAGCTCATGTATACCGCACAGCTTCCACCTAACCAAAGTATGAGCAGCCAAATATGGACTTAATATCGTTCACTGTAGATGCACTTTACAGTAACAATATACAATAGCAGACAGGCGCGCGGTAAGCGAGCCTGCCGCAAGCTAAAGTGCATCTACAGAGCACGACATTAAGTTCATATTTGTATGCTCCTACAATAGTTGGGTAGGAGCAGTGCGATATAAGTGGGCTAAGTTTATCGGTCCTTACCTGCGAGTGCTGCCACGTGTAGTATATCGAGTCGGACTGCTCCGACGGCTTGCCGCTCCTCAACAGATGGCTCTGCTCGGAGCGCAACATGTTCTCGGACCGCGACTTGGACAAACTCGGGCAGTACACGTCGTCGTCTATCGATATCCCGGACATGCCGGACGTGAGGTCAGGCAGGGCGGACAGGTCGTTCCTCTGCTCGGTGGTGCTGATGCTGGAGACCATGTCCTGCGAAGTTTGAGTGGTTACTTTATAATCTGTACTCTATACTAATATTATAAAGAGGAAAGAATCGATTTTTTGTTTGCATTGAATAGGCTCCGAAACTACTGGACCGACTTCGAAAATTCTTACACCATTAGAAAGCTACATTCTTCCCGGTATGAAACGAATCTATCGGGATGAAATATAGCCTATGTCACTACATAGGCTATATTTCATCCCGATATTCCCACGGCAACGTACCACGCGGGTAAAACCGTGAGGATCCGCTAGTAATTTATACATATAAAACTCGTAAATTTATTCACTGATTGGCATACGACTAGAGCCCAAACGGCTGAAGATAGTGAAGTGACACCATTTTTAGAGCGTTTATGGTGTTTTAAGCAGAGTCGCTATGACTAGACGATTTTGAAAATTCTCAGTTACAATTTGGCAATTGGGGAGCAATAAGAAAGGATTTATCGGTGGATAAAAACGCAGTTGTGTTCAAGGAATTGTGACTCACTCCGAAATAAATTATAATAATAATTATATTATAGCAATATCGCATCCGGTATTATCGACCGATAATAACGTGCTTATGTGGGACCGCCTTTATTCCACCTGTACATATACACATAGTGACCTGCGTGGGCGTGGGCGTGTGCGTGACCAGCTCGCCCGACTTGTCCAGGCAGAGCGCGCTGGACGACTTCTGGCTGCCGTTGAAGCGCTCGCAATGCCATACGTTACGATGTTTGGTACTATTGCACCGAACATGTACACATAGTGACCTGTGTGGGCGTGGGCGTGTGCGTGACCAGTTCACACGACTTGTCCAGGCTGAGCGCGCTGGACGACTTTTCGCGGGTGTTCGCGGACAGCTGCGACTTCGGGCTGCCGTTGAAAGGCTCGCAATACCATACGTTACGAAGTTTAGTGCTATTGCACCGAACATGTATACATACAGTGGCGGTCACATAATTAAAGACACCAGTTGATTTTCATACAAACGAGGTAACTTTGAAGCCTTGGTTCTCCGCCAGGGATTGACCTAGCTGTGATCTGATGATGGCCATCTAGGGAGTGAATGGGGGAAATTCAGATCGCTATACACACCCGACTGATCAGATCAGCGTTCTAAAAGATATAAGGATATGTTTTAAAAATGGTGTCTTTAATTATGTGACCGCCACTGTAGTGACCTGCATGGGCGTGGGCGTGTGCGTGACCAGCTCGCCCGACTTGTGCAGGCAGAGCGCGCTGGACGACTTGTCGCGGGTGGTCGCGGACAGCTGCGACTTCGGGCTGCCGTTGAAAGGCTCGCAATATCATACGTTACGATGTTTAGTGCTATTGCACCGAACATTTTGTATAATCAATTTTATTTTTAGTTCCATTTTTTTTTAGAGTTTACATTGTTTCGATTCTTTTCTTTTTTGTATTTTTAGTGTATTCCCTACTTAGGATAGGAACCCCTTTAAAAAATAAGTATTTAGGTATGTAAGGGCAGACTATTTGTACCATTTTTAATTATTTGAGTGTTGTATACACCTGTAAAGACAATGCACGCGGTCCTATATTTATATCTGTATTATTATTTTTGTATTAATTGTGTTATTGTTGATGGTGTGTCAATAACATGATGATAAATAACATGTACACATAGTCACCTGCGTGGGAGTGGGCGTGTGCGTGACCAGCTCGCCCGACTTGTCCAGGCAGAGCGCGCTGGACGACTTTTCGCGGGTGTTTGCGGACAGCTGCGACTTCTGGCTGCCGTTGAAGGGCTCGCAATGCCGTACGCTACGGTGTTTAGTGCTATAGGTCTTAGCACACTTATACCGCACCGCTCCCACTCAACCAAAGCATGAGCAGCCAAATATGGACTTAATATCGTACTCTGTAGAGGCACTTTACAGTAACAATATAAAATAGCAGACATCGCGCGGTAAGCGAGCTTGCCGCAACTTACCGCAAGCTACAGTGGATCTACAGAGCACGAGATTAAGTCAATATTTGGCTGCTCATACTTTGGTTGGGTTGGAGCGGTGCGGTATAAGTGCGCTACGATCTTATTGCACCGTACAACATGTACACATAGTTACCTGCGTGGGCGTGGGCGTGTGCGTGACCAGCTCGCCCGACTTGTCCAGGCAGAGCGCGCTGGACGACTTGTCGCGGGTGTTCGCGGACAGCTGCGACTTCTGGCTGCCGTTGAAGGGCTCGCAATGCCATACGTTACGGTGTTTAGTGCTATTGCACCGAACATGTACACATGATATAGAATCTAGAATATATCTTTTAGAATTTTGATCAGATCAGTTGGGTGTGTAAAGCGATCTGAATCTCCTTCATTCACTCCCTAGATGGCCATCATCTGATCACAGCTAGGTCAATCCCTGGCGGAAAACCGAGGCTTCAAAGTTACCTCGTTTGTTTGAAAATCGACTGGTGTCTTTAATTATGTAACTGCCACTGTATAGTCACCTGCGTGGGCGTGGGCGTGTGCGTGACCAGCTCGCCCGACTTGTCCAGGCAGAGCGCGCTGGACGACTTGTCGCGGGTGTTCGCGGACAGCTGCGACGGCGGCACGTGAGGAGACGTGCAAGCAGACTTCTGGCTGCCGTTGAAGGGCTCGCACGAGTCGTCGTCGGTATCCGAACCTGTGGGGAGACGATTTTAATGTTGTAGATGTCGATGCAACACTCATTTTGATATTATTTGTATGCGGTTCTGGGTTTCCTGCGGTAAAATGCTACTTTTTTAAGATTTATCTCTAATTACGTACAAGTAAGAGAGAAGCCGCTGGGCTGTGTGGATGTGGATCCACCATTATACAAAATTAACCACCTCTGTCGTCTAGTGGTTCACACCACCGATTTCAGACCAAGAGGTCCCGGGTTCGATTCCCAGTGGGGATACATATTGTATTCGGTTTGGTTGGTGGTAGGACTTGTTCTTAGTCCGCCTGGCTAGCTACCACCATCTTATAGATAGATAGATAAATTATTTATTTGCAAAGAACATGCACACATTACAAAAATAATAACAAAAAGGAAAAAAAGCAATCAAATATAATTAAAGGAAATAAAAAATAAATATATTTAACAAAACTTTGTGTGCCGTAGCGATGCAAAAAGGCGAAAACTCAGTGGTACATTTACTCATAGAGTAAATCACTGATTTTCAGTTTCCACCCAATAAAAGAATAACGAGTATACGCGCTAAAGTAATTGATATATTTAGTACATCATGAGGTTAGAGCTATGTCTTGCAATAAAAGAATTTGAGAATTGTATTTAAAATAAATGTCAAATTACTTACTAGCTAGAAATATTAAATATCAAATAGGGATTGTTATAAAATTATTAAATAAGATAAATACTGATTCATAATTCTAAGATAGTGAGTGCATTAATCAAGTTCATTATAAAATAATAGAAATTTATTAATTATTTGAAATAGCAACACTAGGAACATAAGGAACATAATATATTCATAAAAATAGATATTTAAATATTGCCTCTCACTCTTTCAGAGTATTCACCACCATGGCCACTATTTGTTGGAAACACCTAATTTTTGAGACTCCAATATAAACGACTTGATGTGACTTTTAAACGTTTATCTGCATGAAACCAATCTCAAAGGTGGAGGAATATTGTTCCAACATTTAGTTGCCTGGTAGCGGAAGCTGCCAGTGAAATTTACAGTCCTGTGACTGTGTGTTGTTAACGGCGCCCGTGTAGACCTTGGGACAGCAGATCCATAACGATGATGAAGAGTAGAGGGCTTTATTTTCAAATATAAATTCTTATCTAAGTCTGACGCCATAACAATGATGTTTTCAGCATTATTGTGTTCCGGCAGTTAGAGATAAGATAGCCAGTTCCTCAGTGGTTGGGGATGTTTTATTCATATGGACAGTTCGCGCAGAAATCTAAGATGTGTTTATTAAAACCTACTTTTTTTGGATTTTGGATAAAATTCGACGCTTCTCGTAACGACTCCGTAGCTCAGTGGTTAGAGCAGTCGCCCGGAAAGCGAAAGGTCGTGGGTTCGAGTCCTATCGGAGCTGGTTGTGAGACGGGTCGATTTTTTCTAAATACTTCATTTTCCATTTTTCAATAAGTCACAATATGTTATGGCTAAGTTGTAGGCCACACTGAAGCGACCGCGGGGCGCGGAGGCGAACACGTACTATTCCCTCCGCCGGTCGCGGCGACCGCCGGACGCGCCAGTGTGGCCCCTCCCGTCCGTCTCAATATATTTGTTTTTCCCGCTCAACGCGGACGCAAGACGCGCCGCTCCAGTGTGGCCCACGACTGACCATTGTGTTTGGGCGCGGGCGGCAGGCGGCGCGCGGCGCGGCAGAAGCCGGGCAGCAGGCGGCCCACGGGCTGGCCCAGCACGTCCCGCAGCGGCGCCAAGTGCGGGTTACACGCCGTCACCATCTACCACAACATGTCACGACTGACCATTGTGTTTGGGCGCGGGCGGCAGGCGGCGCGCGGCGCGGCAGAAGCCGGGCAGCAGGCGGCCCACGGGCTGGCCCAGCACGTCCCGCAGCGGCGCCAAGTGCGGGTTACACGCCGTCACCATCTACCACAACATGTCACGACTGACCATTGTGTTTGGGCGCGGGCGGCAGGCGGCGCGCGGCGCGGCAGAAGCCGGGCAGCAGGCGGCCCACGGGCTGGCCCAGCACGTCCCGCAGCGGCGCCAAGTGCGGGTTACACGCCGTCACCATCTACCACAACATGTCACGACTGACCATTGTGTTTGGGCGCGGGCGGCAGGCGGCGCGCGGCGCGGCAGAAGCCGGGCAGCAGGCGGCCCACGGGCTGGCCCAGCACGTCCCGCAGCGGCGCCAAGTGCGGGTTACACGCCGTCACCATCTACCACAACATGTCACGACTGACCATTGTGTTTGGGCGCGGGCGGCAGGCGGCGCGCGGCGCGGCAGAAGCCGGGCAGCAGGCGGCCCACGGGCTGGCCCAGCACGTCCCGCAGCGGCGCCAAGTGCGGGTTACACGCCGTCACCATCTACCACAACATGTCACGACTGACCATTGTGTTTGGGCGCGGGCGGCAGGCGGCGCGCGGCGCGGCAGAAGCCGGGCAGCAGGCGGCCCACGGGCTGGCCCAGCACGTCCCGCAGCGGCGCGCCGAACGTCAGCAGCGCGAAGTGCGGGTTACACGCCGTCACCGCGCCGCTCTCGTCCACCACCAGCAGCCCGCTCACGTTGTACGTCACCTAAAGACACATTTTTAACTATAGGGGAGAAGGGTTCAAGTGTCCTCAGGGAGATATGGTACAGTCCGGGAGGTCTAAGCTGAGCTTTGCATTTGTGTGAGTGCGGTAGGTGCGCGGCGGCCGAAGGGACGGTGCGCGCCTCAATCCGATTGCTAAAAAGCAGTATATCAACCGGTTTAAACCAAGTAACGGACGGTTCGCGCCTCAAGCCGATTGCTCATCTACACTATCTATATGTGCACTCACACAAATGCAAAGCTCAGCTTACACCTCGCGGACTGAAAAGTAAGTTTTAAGAACTAACTAACCCGACATTAAAGGTAGAGTCAAACTGATCCCACGTACTATAACCTACTAGCTGTACCCCGCAGTTTAGCCTGCGTTAATTTAAGGAAAAGGTAAACCCTACTAAATATAAAATATTTTTTCCGTTTGTGGTACATTTTTCATTAATGCTCCGCTTCTGTTGGTCGTGGCGTGATGTTATATCTTCATAATATCAACACATTTGAATTTGTAATAAAACGCATCCTGCTTTCAATATGCAACGTATGCAACGCATTATGACATCTAGACCATTGAAACTGTATGACTTACGTACGTTACTAATTTGACGACTCAGTATAAATTAAAACACGGAGATTGCCGATTCTTCTCATTACAAGGTCTCCTGCCGTAGGATTTGCGAACCGATGGCGTAGCTTCATTGACGTTCATAAGTGTTGTAAAACAAACCTAAATTGAATAAACGAATTTGAATTTTGAATTTTAGAGAATTTTGCCATGGAGATGGTAAAATTAAGAAAAAACTGTACTAATAAGTGACAGCTGTATCATAACATAATGACCATTATGATAAATTTTATTTTTTAAATTTCTTTAAAGTTGACTATGGTATAAAGAGTGTCTTTATACGTTCACGAGTTCATAATTCGAATATTATAACATGAGTGTAGATAAAAACTCTTTCAGTATACTTAATAATAATAATAAAATAAAAATTTGTTTATTTTCTCCCTTTTGACATAGACAAGAACATTATCTTATGTTAAAATAAAATAAAAAATACACTAAGTATAGAAAGGGAGACTGGTGCTCAAACTAGGTAAACCCTGTATCTTGAGTACCAGGTCTCAACCCTGCCACATTGGCACATAAACATTTTAGCCACATCTATTTAGCACATTAACTTCGGAAAAAAAACTAAATTAAAACATTAATAACTAAGCATTAATCTAAAGTAAGTATTTGTGTTTATGCGTGTGTGTGTAAGTGTATGTGTGTGTGGGAGAGTATGTGAGTGTGTTGTGTGTGAGTGCCTTTGAGAATTACAAGAAGTAAGTGTGTTTCTATGTTTATTTAGCAATCATCTTTTCCGTTTCATCATAGTTTTTAGTTTGTAACCACTCATTAATAATAGTTTTACAATTAGCTTTTGTTTTGCTATAAATGTTCAGATGTTTGTTAATAAAGTTATACTGGCGACAACCCTGGTAGCAGAAGGATCTCCTGAATATATTTGATTTACCTGAAGTCAATTTACATGTCATATAATGTCTCCTTGTGTTTGCAAGACGATGTTTGTTAGTGAATGGCACAAGCGAATGTTGCCTCATTATATTGGTCATAATATATGTTTGACGAACAGTGAGCACCTTACAATCCTGGTACAATGTAACTGTGGGATATATTCGAGGTTTAAAATTACCCACCTTAAGAATTAACCTTTGAGCTCTTTCTAGCACTATCAAATGAGACCTCGCCGCCCCTCCCCATATAGAAATGCAATAAGAAATTATAGAATGGCACTTACTTGAATTAATTCTCAAAAACAAAATAGGGGATCAAGTGTCCCTCTTCTCCTATGTTTTTTGAAAAAAGTCGCGTTTAACACTAAATAATACTTAACTCTTTCAATAAACAAAACTATTTAAAAAAACAGTAATATAATTACAAATCATCTCTCACATTGTACAATACTTAGGGCGTTTGTGCACTACCACTGAATTTTACCGATCCGGAAAAAATCGGATGCTTGTATTTTAATAATTAATCATATATATTAGTAATTAATTAAATACAAGCATCCGTTTTTTTCCGGATCGGTAAAATTCAGTGGTAGTGCACAAACGCCCTTACTCTGATGTTAACTTCCAAGATCGTTTTGTCTTTGTACTTCGGCGGCACCAACGACAAATCGGCGCTGTCAGCTTTCGATATCCACAAGCAGAGCGGGAACGACGACCCGTCTAACGTTCTACCTGTTAACAATGTAAATAAAATGTGATCGTTGCATTGAAAATAATAGAAAAACCGCCTTCAAAAAAACCACATCAAAAAAGTAAGAAATAATTCCTCACCAAATAAATAACGTAGGTCTTTGATTTCACGATAAATAATTGTCTAATAAATCGCGAACCGAAGCCCTTATTCTCGAAGGACCATGAAAAGGTTTGTGACTGCGCACGATGGTTAGCTGCAGCCGACCTTTGTTATCGTAGTAAATAAGAAGATCGAGAGTCACTTTAAATTAATATAATTATTGTCAACATAAAACACTATAAAAACAAATGGTAAAAAGTCACTAAGTTAATTATTACTAAAACTGGTTAATCTAATTATTCCTACGAAAATGGTTTAAAATGGTTAAATGGTTGTAATGAGCACGCGACGCGCGAATGGTAGCTGTTGACGTACTGACTTTAATTGAGTGATGAAATTATTAAATAAGTAAGTAAATAGCATAAAATGCGTTTTTGCTGAGCTGTTCGTTTGCGTAGCACCGAACAAGTACTTTGAAGTCGGGCGTGAAACATGTACAATTTTTTGTTGTTTTTGTTAAAACCCACCCGAATTCAAAGTACTTACGTTATTTATTTGGTGAGAAATTATTTCTTACTTTTTTGATGTGGTTTTTTTAAGGCGGTTTGATTTTTTTATAAAAATAATTTTTATTTCACTCTTTTTAGTGCAGGCATTTTACGTGTTTTCTGGTAAATAGGTATGTGATCAAACTGAAAACCTCTTTTTTCGAAGTCGGTTAAAATACCTTGAGGTATCCCCTTTTTACCAAAACAAGAATCATCTAAATCGGTTTATAAACAAAGGAGTTATGCCTAAAGATACGTATTAAATTCACATAAAGTGGTAACGAAAACGACAGTATTTTCAAGATTTCCTGAAAACTACTGAACCGATTTCAAAATTTCAAAAAATGGGACCAACTTGGAAACCAACCTGATGTAATAACGTTTGAACCATTTCAATCGGTTCAGCCGTCTTCGAGTAATCGGTGGACATACACAAAAAAAAAAAGAGAAAAAACATACATACAGACGAATAGAGAACCTCCTCCTTTTTGATTTAGAAGTCGGTTAAAAAAGTGCCTGACATATTCGTTACAGTTAATTCGTTAAAAAAGACAGGTTAAGATCAAACAAATAAAGCAACGATGCAAGAAAAAAAGGTGTACAGTCACGCGCAATAATACAGGATGTACCGTAAATAATGGTCCAACGGAAATTCTTAGATGGGTCACATGATTACCTACAACTATTTTGAAGCGTATTTCAAAATTCCTAAGGTATGCTTTGTATTTTCTTCGTAGTAATGACATGTCATTATGCAAGATTGATAAGAAGATAGGTAAAACCGCGAGGACGCGTGGTACACGTTTTCGTGGGGATATCGGGATTGATATAGCCTAAGATGTTAATCAGGGATAATGTAGCATTCTAAAAGTGACAGAATTATTGAAATCGGTCTAGTAGTTTTTGAGATACAAATGTTTCTTCTTTAAAATAGATCTATATTTAGACGAAAAATGATTTGAAAGATATTGATATTTGGATCTGATCTGTGCCATCAAATAATCCAATTTAAGACAGAAAAATTGAAACAAAACATTTTTGTTGATTGTCCTTGGGAATTTTGAAAGATAAGATAAAGATAAAAATATTCTTTATTCACTTAGACATAATAAATATGTACTTATGAATCGTCAATATTTTCCTACCACCCATTCAAGACTTTTTTAACTGACAAGAAGAATGGGCGCAAGAAACTTGCCAGCGTTTCTTAGTTAGGTAACGACATTTACAAAAAAAAACATATCGTTACTAATACAACAATTGCTTAGTATAAAAATACATCAATTTAAACAGTGATTATGTTATGTGTTACATCATGACCATGCATTGCGGTCATTCAAATAATCGTCTACTTTATAGTATCCTTTGCTCATCAGCGACTCTTTAATGTAACATTTAAATTTATGCAATGGTAGTTCAATAATATGCTGTGGAACTTTATTAAAAAAGGATATGCTTTTCCCCAGAAATGAGGCTCTGGATTTTTCTAGCCTAAACTTGGGAACGACAAGTTTATCTTTATTTCTTGTGTTAAAGCGATGAATATCGCTCTGCTTTACAAATGTATTATAATATTTTTTCACATAAATAATATTTTCATAGATGTATTGTCCTGCAACAGTTAAAATGTTTATTTCTTTAAATAGATCTCTTAAAGAATCTCTCGATCGGAGGTTGTACATGGCGCGAATAGCCCTTTTTTGGAGCACGAATATACTTTGGATGTTAGCGGCTGAGCCCCACAACAAAAGGCCGTAGGACATAACACTATGAAAATAACTAAAATAGACTATTCTAGCCGTTTCAATATCGGTTAAGAGCCTTATTTTCTTTACTGCGAATGCGGCCGAACTGAGTCTACTCGCCAAGGCTTCGATATGAGGATCCCATTGTAGTCGCGAGTCTAATATAATACCTAGAAACTTTGTATTGTTAATGAATTCGACCATATCGCCGTCTAGTCTTATATGAAAATCAACTTGTCTTACATTAGGTAACGAAAATTTTAAACACTTAGTTTTCTTTGAGTTTAATGATAAATTATTACTATTAAACCAATGTGACACTTTTGAAAGAGCACTATTTACTTCGTCAGAACAGTCATCACCTCTATCTACTTTAAAGACTAGAGATGTATCATCTGCAAATAGCACTGTCTCACATAAATTCTTCGCGTAGTAAGGAAGGTCATTTATGTATATTAAAAACAACAGCGGGCCCAATATTGATCCTTGGGGTACGCCCATAGTAATGGGAGCTCCGGTAGACTCAGTTTTATTAATAACTACCTTCTGAGTTCTTTCATACAGATATGAATGCATAAGGCTTACTGACATTTCAGAAACACCATAATGTTTTAACTTCCTTAATAGTGTTTGGTGATCAACACAATCGAATGCCTTGGAAAGGTCACAAAAAATAGCGATTACATCCTGCTTGTCCTCCCAGGCATCAAGTACATGTTTTAGAAATGCAACCCCAGCATCAGTTGTACTTTTACCTTTTGAAAAACCAAACTGTTTCTCATGCAGTATACTATTTAATTTAAAATATTCTAAAAGTTGAGCATAAATTAATTTCTCAAATATTTTACTTATTGCTGGTAGTATGGATATAGGTCTAAAATTTGCTGGGTCACTTTTGTCACCAGCTTTAAACAGAGGAATTATTTTACTATTTTTCATTAAATTAGGAAAGACCCCTTCACTTATACATTGGTTAAAAATTATTGCTAATGATGGAGCTATCACATCAATTATTGATTTGATGATACTTGTAGATATGCCCCAGAGATCTTCTGTTTTCTTAATATTTATTGCTTTGAATGCTTTAATAATATCTTCGGTAGTGACATAGCTAAAACTAAATGTTTCCTGGCACTTGTTCACACTAGATTCCATAAGAGAGACAGCGGTGTTGGGGCAAGAGTTAAGTCTGCTAGTAGTTTCTAACGGAATTCGAGCAAAGTAACCTTCAAAAGCACTAGCCACCTCAATATCTGATTCAAAAGTCTGATCACTAATTTTTAAGTTAAATGAATTAATTTTGCTTTTTATTTTGCCAGTTTCTTGGTTTATAATACTCCAGGTAGCTTTTATTTTATTTTCAGATGATTTAATTTTATTTGAAATATACCTTGATTTTGCCAGAGCACATACTTTCCTAAATGTTTTTGAATATTTCTTGACATATTCAATGAAGCTAGGATCACAGGAAGTCGTTTTTTGGGCATAGAGTTCAAATAACTTTCTTCTGCTATTATAAATACCAGGTGTGGCCCAGTCACTGAACTTCTTACGATCATTACACTTTATAACTTTTTGTTTAAAATTGTTACTAAATTCTTTTTCAACAATATCAAATAATGATTGATAAGAGTTATTAGCGTCAGCAGAAGCTGGCAAACATTGAATTTTATCTTGTACATTATTTCTAAATTTAGTAATACCACGTTTCGGTATTGGCCTGCAAATTACTTCGCGTTTAGGAGTAACAATACGCTTCTAATACCTAAGTAGGTTATCATGTGACCTACCTAGGAATTTTTGTGGACCATTATTTACGGGACATCCTGTATGTAAATTACTTAAGACTATGTCATATTGCAATATTAAATTACTTTTGTAGCACACAGATAATTTTGTTTTGGAACGCTTCAATGTGACAAAGCTCCATGTTGTTTACATATTGTCGGTGGGGAGTGTACCGGTGGCCTTCTGCTTGTAGAGGCGGTCGGCGGCGCGCGCGGCCGGCAGCCGGATGGCCGGCACGAGGCGCGGCGCGGGCAGCCGGCCAGCGGCTCGCTACATATAGTCGGTGGGGAGTGTACCGGTGGCCTTCTGCTTGTAGAGGCGGTCGGCGGCGCGCGCGGCCGGCAGCCGGATGGCCGGCACGAGGCGCGGCGCAGGCAGCCGGCCAGCGGCTCGCTACATATTGTCGGTGGGGAGTGTACCGGTGGCCTTCTGCTTGTAGAGGCGGTCGGCGGCGCGCGCGGCCGGCAGCCGGATGGCCGGCACGAGGCGCGGCGCGGGCAGCCGGCCAGCGGCTCGCTACATATAGTCGGTGGGGAGTGTACCGGTGGCCTTCTGCTTGTAGAGGCGGTCGGCGGCGCGCGCGGCCGGCAGCCGGATGGCCGGCACGAGGCGCGGCGCAGGCAGCCGGCCAGCGGCTCGCTACATATAGTCGGTGGGGAGTGTACCGGTGGCCTTCTGCTTGTAGAGGCGGTCGGCGGCGCGCGCGGCCGGCAGCCGGATGGCCGGCACGAGGCGCGGCGCGGGCAGCCGGCCAGCGGCTCGCTACATATAGTCGGTGGGGAGTGTACCGGTGGCCTTCTGCTTGTAGAGGCGGTCGGCGGCGCGCGCGGCCGGCAGCCGGATGGCCGGCACGAGGCGCGGCGCGGGCAGCCGGCCAGCGGCTCGCTACATATAGTCGGTGGGGAGTGTACCGGTGGCCTTCTGCTTGTAGAGGCGGTCGGCGGCGCGCGCGGCCGGCAGCCGGATGGCCGGCACGAGGCGCGGCGCGGGCAAACCAGCGAGAGGTTCTCCCTCCGCGCCGAACAGTAGCGCCGCCTGCTCCCCGCCGCCCCACACCACTAGCCCGGACTCCGCCTCCACGAGAAGCTACAAAATACAATATCATTTATACAGAGGGTGATCCATCGAGACGGGTCAGTGTGGGAAAGTTTGAAACTATAATAGAACATGATAGCGTCCATAGTGACCTTGACGTTGATGCAGCGCACGGGCTCGGCCACCACGAGGCAGGGCCCGTCGCTGTCGAGCTGCCGGATCCACAGCGACACCTGCACCGCGCCGCCGCCCCGACACAACAGCTCCACTACCTGAAACATATACCTAACTAGAGCACTGACTTCTATAATACAAGCACGCTGGACTAAATGTTGTATACGAAATGACAGTTGTTTTTTGTGCCGATTCAAAGCGCCCCGCTCGAGCGTCTCGGGTACTAAAATTGCAAATGTCTGATCGTTCACAATAGTGCACATAATTTTAAGGGGTCAATGTACTCATGCATACAAACAACTTTTGTTATGGTAGCAACATTGAAATCGCGAAAAAAAAAACAGCTGTTCCATAGAAAATTTTAAATCGAATAGGTCAAAATGTATGGAACAGCTGATCATATGCATGTAGTAAAAGGCGTTTATTTTTAATGTTACAAACAGACACTACAATTTTATTTATTTGTATAGATAAACGTTTTTATTTATACCTTATTATATTTAAGTGTAATTTAAGCTACGTTTTCATCTCTTAGTTCCATGGACGCTCCCGCTGCTATCAGCGCCAAAATGGCGAAAATCAAATGGCTTCATTTTGAAATTGATAGTATGAAGTCCAGCGTACTTGTATTATAGAGGTCAGCGAACTAGAGGCTCTTCGCGGTGTCACCCGTGTCGTGTGGTACCCGTTCTCGTGGGAATATCGGATATAGCCTATCTATGATACTCAGGAGGAATGTAGCTTTCTAATAGTGAAAGATTTTTTTAATTTTTTTTTGCAGATTTTAAGTTAAAATGTTACAAACAAGAAAAAATCAAAATACAAATCATGTGGGGGTACATATTGTATTTGGTTTGGTTGGTGGTAGGGCTGGTTTTAAGTCCACCATCTTATCCAAGTCTGACAAACAAAGATGTGTTCAGCATTGTTGTTCCGGCTGTCAGAGATGAGATAACCAGTTACTCAGCAGTGGTTGAGGATTCCAGGAGTAGTGTGCTTCCACCATCAGCCTTATCTTCACTCAACATCAGGTGTGATAAAGTCTATGTCCCACCCAATAGTAAATAAAAACAACAGAAATTGGTTTAAAATTTTTCGAAATACCTTTCCACTAAGCAGCACCACTGGCCTTTCTTCAGAGCTGTCAGGGTCTTCGGGTTCTTGCAATTTGAAGGTCCTGTTGCTTCTGCTGTGTAACAGCTCTGAGAAGCTCATCCCACACAGCTCTCCAGACGAGTAACCCAGCAGGGAACATGCTTTATTGTTCACTATTAATATCTGTAAATGTTTTGTAAATTGAATACACATCCTCAATATGGACCTGAAGTGGAATCTGCATGTATCGTTCATAACGACTTCTATATGACATACTTAATTCTATCTGAATATCTTGATCACACTAATAGATCTAGTTAGGGAATTTATACTAGAGATAAAACTTAAGGCTAGAACAACAGATATTCCAGTGGTCCTCAAAATATGCGATCAAAACATTATTCCAGTTAAGATATTACAGTATGTTGGTGTGAATTGCCTCAAAAAAAATCTGTCATTTTAATTATGTACAATGTAATTTAGCAATGTAATGATGCACTAAATGCAATTTTTCATAAGTACATTAATTATTAGGGTTTTAAACTTTTGCGTTCCATTATAATTATAAACAAGAGTAACGGGACTCAACGCAACGTATATTATGTAGTACATATTATTATGTATGTACTTGTTTATAATTAATTATAAGAGGTTGGCAAAAAGGTTAACTAACACCCAATGCACTTAAAATATTAATAAAAATACATGATAAGACATGATTAATCATGATCATTAAAGATTACTGATCTTCAATGATTATAAGGAGTCCTTACCTTGGTGGAATTAGGTTCAATAGTGAAGACAGCTTTGCTTGAGTTGACCGTTTGCTGTAAGCGCTCTGTTTGCGACTGCCCTGGTGACCCTGCTGATTCTACGGTGGCCAGGGAAGTATTGAATCGAAGCCCATTGGGTCCGTCAACTGTGTGGGCAATTAGTTAATGTGTCATTACAAGGCAGCTAAATACTGGAATTAAGAGCAGGAAAATTCGAGGACTCTTACTAAGGTCCTGACTAATAGCAATGCTAAAATTTGCATTACAAATTATCAAACTTACAAACAAATACTTATAAAAGCAGATTGTATTATTGATTCAAACCTCTAATTTACTGTATTGGTATGGGCATTTTAAGGTTGATATTTGTTACTAAGAAAGAGAAATACATTTACCTACCTCTAACATAATCAGCAGCTGGCTTGGTCTTTGTTGGAGTTTCCAGTTCCATTTTAATAGGTCGAACCTTACGACTCAGGCGCGGGAAGCTTTGGTTGCCTTCGAAGGAGCATTCGCTGAGTACATGGTGCAAGGGGGGTCTTGCCTTGACTGTCCTAAAATGTACGAATAATGAAATTTCCAGTCATTCAAATAAACTTAATACTTACTTTTAAATCAATAACATATTCCTACAGCCCATGGATAATAATAATTTAGAAATAAAATGGCTGTATAAGTTTTCAATATTCTATACCCATTGACACCTGACCGGATGAATAGGGCTGGAGAACAATGGAAAATATATTGTGTCTCATTTCTGGGGCATTGTAGGATTAAGGAATTTTTACCTCACAGGACAATACAAAGAATAATTATTGTAAATATGCTTTTTTCAATAAATCAATGTACTTACCAACAATAGGCATATGAAATATTTACATACCTGCATTGATAAGCACTCTGTCTTTGTCTGTAATATTCATTTGTATACCAGTCGGGGTCAGGGCTTTCATTTCTATTAACATTGAATTCAAGTTTTTCCTTCTGGAATGAATAAACATTAATAAAATAGCAATCATGTAGGTTTTCATTAGATAAAGTAACATTTTACAAGTACTTACATTTTTAGGTGTCACATTAAGATGTTCAGGCGAGTAAACATCAACAAATTTTCCTAGACGAGGTCGCGCTGGAGTCCGGCCGGGAGCTTCCGCCGCGGCAGCTCTAATGAAACGCCGGTATAATGGGTCATAATACGATTTAAACAATTATCTGATAACCAGCAGTTTGCAGCCACCAAAGACGTTAGTAACAATCGGCGCTTTATGATTTATTTACATCCACCAAGATTATTTTGGGAAAGAAAATCAATACATTACAGCGCGCAAGTTCAAATAAACGTTACTGCAAGTTATATTCGGCTAAAACTTTACCTGTTGAAGTCGATGTTTTCTTTATTTAGCGCAATATCTGGACTAAAGGGACAATTATAATTGCTATCCATATTCTGGTAGAATAATTAGATTTTGATTTATTCCCAAATAAAAGCCGTTGTGAAGCTTTTCAAACAAAAGAGTACAGAAACAGAAACAGAAAGTAAGTAAAGTAAAAAAAAAAACTCCAACAGCTGTTGTCATTGTCAGTCAGCTGTCAACGTATTGTCAACAAAGGCTACGTTCCGTTTTGCGTCAACAGCGATAATATCACTGATATCGCGCTCACACATCGTTCCGATTTGTTGTGAGCGCGACAACGAAAGCAGTAATTACGTCACGGATGACGTCACTACCGCCGCCATTTTGCGATCACGGTGATATCGTTCTCAAGCGTTAGCACTGTGAGCGGGCTGTCATATTTGACGTTTTGTTGTCAAACGTCATTGTTTGTTGTGGTTTTGTTTGAGTAATCTCTGCGTTTTAGGTTTTATTTAGGTATTTTATTTGTTTATCCCGAAGCAGAAAGCCAGAAAAATGATAGTGCTTATTAAAGATGAGACGACGGGTAGAGACATTACTCTAAATTTAAGCACGGATCACTATCATCATCGCTGTCCAATAAAACGTTTACTAATTGACGAATATCCATACTAAACCGGTGATTATTTACTTACAAATTCAAATCAAAACAACGCTCGCTCGCGATGCTTGCAAATAGCCGTTCCGAATTGAAATCGCGTCAACAGTGCTGTCAGCGCGATAATCAAATCGGAACAGCTTTTAGCGCTCACAGCGCCAACAGTAGAAGTGTGTGTCAGATAACTCTGCACGTGCCGGGCGCGTTTTTTGCGCTAGTTACAGTGCATTTTTTTGTTCTTATGTTATAGAAAGATTAGTTTTCGATTTTTACCGCGCGCAGACTTATCTGACGAGCACTCTACTATTGACTCAAAACGGAAGACGTTGTTAGGGTGCATTCCGATTCAGACCAAAATCAATTTCAGCGCTGACAGCAGCGATAACAGGCGTACAGTGCCACAATCTTTTCAGGGGGGCTACCGGCTAAGAAATCTGGATATGGGTATGGGCTTCAACTGTCATTTGAATTCCTTATTCTGATAGATTTTTGCTGCTTTGTTCTGTTGAACGTTGCTAGCTAGTTATCGTTATACTCAACAACGTCACAAAACAAGGAACTGATAGCGGCTATTTTCTTTATAAAATTGACTTAAAGTTCCCAAAAACGTATGAAGTTCATATCCATAAAGTTACGCGGTAGCCCCCCTGTTCCGGTGGCCAAAATAAGAAACTAACGTGTTTTTTTAAATGTCATTTTGCTGTCAAATTGATGTCGAACCATAGCGCTGCTGGGGGCTGAAGTCTTTAGAAGTCAGTGCCGGTTAAATTGCTACAAAAAAAAGAAAAACGGACGTAGCGCCGCTGTCACCGGAACAGAAAAGTTTGTGCCACTGTACCGAATCAGATATCGCGCTTATGACAGTTGGGACCTCTCAACGATTCGGAACGTTCGTAATCGCGCTCACAATAGCGGACGATAATTGTCTACTATCTCTTTCCATACGCCACTACCGGTTAGTTAGAAAAAGAAAGATATTATACGATACTTCGCCGTAGCCCGCTAATGTAGCCGCAGCATAACGCTCACTGAATAAACTCAAATTCCGACCACTTTATTATATTAGAATGGGTTTGGGAAAGTTTTTTTTTTATATATACATTCTAACTTAAAATATTTCATTGAAATTTTTTCCGTAGCCCTTCGAAATGCTTTACAATTATATTTTTAAAGATTCGTAAAAACGACCACGTGCTATTGTTTTTGTGACAGCCACAATGCGGCTGGAAGCCGCGGGTGTGACGTCGTCGGCGTCGTACAGATCGATTCTCTCGCTAGTCTCCTACAATATTGTATTATTCGGGAAAATTATCAACATGTCTTCACAAAATACGGTATATAAATATTGTATAGTGCCTCTGTGTATGAATACTTCGATCAAAACACTAAATATAATCTTTTTTCGTAAAAATCTAAAAGTCGATGAAAAGTGACTCCAGAACTAGTAGAAATAAAAAATAGACTATAAAACAAGACTTCAATTCAATGTCTGCTCTGAACCAGTGCAGCTGTGCGAGTTGGTAGGTATGAACGCCCGGTGCGGTATAGGGGTGGTTAATACATCCCACATACACGTCACACGGTAATAAGCCGATTGCAAGCGAACAAAGTCTTTTAGGCAAATTCATTTTTACAATAACTTTGTAAATACTAATGGGCGATTTTCTGAAAGCTCAGTCACTAGATGGCGCTGTCCCACCTATGCAGTTAGAAGGAACGGAACGTTATAAATTTTACTTTGACGCGACTTTTTTACGTAAAACGGAACGTCAGACAATTGTTATTTATTTACCTAAATCTTTAAATTTACCTATTTCGTTTCTGTTCCTCACAGTAGTACTTATTTAATGTATTATTAGTTTCCTTTGGGTTGTTATAAAGTAATTAATTTAAATATGTTTCATACCCAAATATACCATAGACATGTACATACTTATTCAACGCCATCTAGTGAAGCAATTGGAAGCTTTTTTTTTTTAAATGGCCTCTCAGAAAATCGCTCATTGTATTGAAGTGAAATAAAACCATTGGTTTTGGAATAACGGCTTCTATACTGGTATAGGATAAAAATAACATTTTTTATTTTTCCCATGTCCATTTAACGGAAGATGGATAATGTTGAAGAAACATTGATGCTGAGGACGTATCTTCTACTCGCCGATTCCCACTCGCACTTGGATACGGTTATTTAACTATTTTTTTAATAAAAAATACACCTACTGAAGTAAATTTAAACAAACAACTGTCAGTTTTGACAGGACGCTCACAGTGATTATGGTTAGGAGCATGGGCAGCGTAATCACAAGATGGCGGATGTTATGACGCAATCGATGACGTCACACGGGATGTCGTTGTCGCGCTCACGGTGATTCGGTACGCAAATCAGCGCGATGACTAATATTGATTACGTCATACTCTTTGGCGGTGACATCGCTGACAGCGTGACTCGGAATGCACCCCTTGTTTCTTGTTTGAGGGTCCCACATTTTTTTTGGCTTCTTCAACCAACTTAGCGTGTGCAGCAAAGATGTACTAGTGTGCAGTCACAGAATAGTCAAAATGAATAGAGATCTGTAATTTTATATTTTTTTAGCAAGAAGTTTGTAATTGATGTTAGCGCCATCTACATCTCCTTCCTAAAACTTTTAAATGCTACTATGTAGCTAGCATGCTTCATGTGTCTGTCCGGCCACTGTCGGCGTGTTGATAATAGAACGTAACAGAGGGCGCAAAAAATATTCTAAATTTCATGAAAAATATTAAATTTTACAAGTATTACTTACGGCAAACGGGCAAAGTAACAGGATAATTTTTCAAAAATATATTTTGTTTTGAATATTTTTTTAGATAAATACCATATTAGATTTTTATCAGGATTTGATATTGTTTAGTTTCAAGTACTTAATGGTGGATATTTTCGTAGACTCTTTCGACTGGGAGCGTGGCGTCTCCTGTAATCCGGCTACTCGGAGGTCGGGCACGGAGGATGGTTTGAGGTCGGGAGTCCTGGTGCTGAGTGGCCCATGTTGACTGGACGTCCGCACTAAGCCCGGTGTTAATATGGACTCCCCGGCGGAGGCTGGGGAGTGCAGGTTAACTAAGGAGGGGCGCACCGGGCCAGGGGGGAAACCCAGCAGCCAAAAGTCCCCGCATCGGGCAGTAGTGGGATAGCGGCCGGGAGTGGGCGCTCAGTAACAGCCTGACCAATACAATCAGACCCGTTCCTTTTGCTGCCTAATTAAAGGTATTGGCGATTTTTATTTATTAATTTCTAGTATAACAAACGGCTACATTTACATTGTATTTTGATCAAGGATCGTATTATTGTTGTCTAAAATTATAATTCATGAATGAATTTTTTCGTTTGTCTTCGTACTTATTATTGTGTTAACCTATCTGCCGACTTTAATTTTTAACAGACTTCAAAAAAAAGGATTATCTGTTTGGCCTACCTATGTGATATAACATACATATTATAAGTAGTTAGAATTAGATAATATTTGAGTAGGAATATCGTTCTATTTATAATTACTACTATCGCTTTACTACTTCCGTAAGTGTATTGATGTATGTATGTATGTATGTAGTACCTAGGTATGTTTGTTTGATAGTACCTACCTAAGCGTGTTTATCCAGGAATTTCTCAAAAACTACAAGTCATAAATATTGAGATGATTATTTTTGAGCCAGCCAGCCAGGAGCAAAAAAAGCCAGAATAAGTGTTCCGTTTTTTGGCATTAAGCTACGGAACCCTAAAAAGGCAGCGACCTCAAAACGTACTTTTTTCCTTTTTTTCAGTAGACAGATCTTTTTTGAAATTAGTTTATTTTTTTTTTAAAATTTGTCTAATGTAGGTACCTATGTAGGTAACTAATGCAGTTGGTAGTTCCACAGTAAGAAATACTATTCTATTTTTTTAAGAACCTATTCAAGTTGGCGCCTAATTAAATAAAAGAGCATTGAGGAAATAAATGTAGGGCAGAAGCCCCGGTTTTGGCCACTGTAACGGTTTTGGCCACTTTTTGCTCTAAAAGTTTTTCAAGCAACTTTTCGCCATTTTTGCCAAAGGCAATTAAAATAATGTTAATTTGTTTTAAGGTAATAATAACAACCGTTAGAATTCCATACGTCATACGATTTTTACTTAGATTCGTATTCATAATGAACGGTCAAAGAATCACTAATTGGCTATTAAAAATTAAATGGCTTGTGACATTATGAATGTAACATGTATCAATAGATTTTTTGTTATTATGGCAAACTGTTCAAACGCTTCACACCCTTGTGAATCCGGGGACTGGACTCAAGTGTGCTTGGATGCACGCTCAGCACACAACATGCTTGGATGCACAGCACACAGGGATGCGTTCGGGAAAACAAAAGGTTTTTGAAAATTTTAAAATTTATTTATTTATTTCGAAATATAAAATGAAATAGGTATTAGAAAAAGTCGACCCGTCTCTCAACTAGCTTCGATGGGACTTGAACCCACGACCTTTCACTGTCCGGTGAATGCTCTAACCACTGAGCTACGGAGTCGCTGGTAGAAGCCACGAATATCTGCAATTCTGGAAATATCTGGAAAGGTATTTCTCTCGAGTGTGAAATATCTATCTACACATTGTCATTGATGAAATGAACGTAAATTCGTCGCTTCTCCTAGCGACTCTGTAGCTCAGTGGTTAGAGCCACGAACTTTCACTGTCCGGGCGAATGGACAGTGAAAGTTCGTGGGTTCAAGTCCCATCGGAGCTAGTTGTGAGACTTTTTGTAATACTTCATTTTCCATTTTTCAATCAGCAAAAGAATAAAAAAAAAAAAATTCATTGCAGGTTTCGCTATCGCCGATAAGTGACATTTGTTTAATAATTAATTTTTTATTAAATTTTATACCATTATGGACTTTGCCTGAATTTTATTTTTATTTTTAAACATTAATTTTGCTCGTTTATGCAGAAAAACATTAAATAGGTACTAAATGGGATTTTCGTTTACTTCACAAATCAAACAATCACGAGCAAAACTTGTTCGCGAGATTAATAGTTCATCGGAAATTGCCAGTTGTTTCTCGAGTCACCTTCAGCCATGCATCCGTGAGCCGGCTGTGTCCGCGGCCCACTATCAAATCCATTGTCCGTCAACTCCGTTTAGCTGCCTTTAAACAATCATTAATTAACATTACAATTTATAGTTCAACAATAATCGCAGGGCCAAGATTATGTTCTAGGCAAAGGCGCTTATGCTGAACAGTTTAAGGCTCAAAATGAGTGTGAGTGGTCTATATGTCGGCGGCTGGGCGGGCCGGGCGCTCGAAGGGACCTTGGGATTCGAAAGTGCAGCGCCAACCGGAACGCACAAAGTTGCCTTCTAGGAAAAATCTAGATCATTACAAAAATGTTACCGCAAAACTGAACGTGCTATGGTGTATAATTGGGCACATGAGGCCAGTATTTGCTTATATAGTGTATTTTTTTTCATAAATAATAGGTAATAAACGTGGGTAATACATAATTATATAAATAAACTGCGCTCAGTTTTTTTTTTTTTTTTTTATTGGTTGATAGGCAAGCGCTTGTCCGCTATCACGCCTGATGTTAAGCGTTGATGTTTTTATGTTTATGATGTATGTTTTTTTTTTTTTTTTTTTTTTTATGTTTTTTAAGTTTTTACCTTTCAATGAACCAGAAACGGGGTTTGCTCCATTTTGCCACATTTTTATATCTTTACGATTCATAACATAATTGTAATTAGGCGGGTATGTATTTCCAATTTATCTATATCTGAAAAATGGAAAATGAAGTATTTAGAAAAAATGGACCCGTCTCACAATCAGCTCCGATGGGACTCGAACCCACGCACGACCTTTCGCTTTCCGGGCGACTGCTCTAACCACTGAGCTACGGAGTCGTTATATGCTCAGCGGTTAGAGCAGTCGCCCGGAAAGCGAAAGGTCGTGGGTTCGAGTCCCATCGGAGCTGATTGTGAGACAGGTCGATTTTTTCTAAATACTTCATTTTCCATTTTTCAGTAATAAAAATTGCATTGTGAATGCAAAAAACTGAAAATTAAATAACTTATCTACATCTATATAAATATCTATCTATATGTATATACTTTACATAGAAAACTCTTTCGTTGCTGACTGACTGACAGACAACGCACAGCTGAAACTATTGGCAAAGAATACTATAATATTACTAACGTACTATTGGGCTCAAGAAGCTGAAACATGGAATGTATGTTCCTTGGGGAGTGTAGGTAGGGGAGCACTAAGGGAAGTTTTTTTGCAAATTCCCCTCTAAGGGCCAGTTTTTTGATCCGTAGTTAACTGAACCAATGGTAAAATAAGTAAGTAACTAAAACTCAAATATCTTGAAAATTCGTTTTCCAAACAATAGTTTAGCTTAACGTTTTGTGTCGTCCTGTACAGACAGTTACTGTACTGTACAGTATTGTTTGAAAAACGAATTTTCAAGATATTTGACTATTAGTTTTGGTTTTTAAGGCGATACTCGGAAAAAATGTGCTGAAGCGAGATAGCAATGAGAAAAAGACGCGCGCGGGAGCGAGACCGATTTTGCAAATTATGCAAAAAAAAAACACAAAATCACTTCGTATTAAAAAACTACAGCGATTTAAAAAAATGCTTCTATACAATCCTCAATAGTATTGGTGTCCACTAATTAAACCGATTTCCAATAGTGTAAGTAACCCCATTTAAGAATAATCTTCACTTTTCGTATTTTTTAGAGGTCTTTTCGAAAATAAAAAGTGTCGAGGCAAAATCATAAAATCGTGTTTTTGAAACTATACGATTCTAGATAAAGGTATGAAGAAATATATATCTTATTACCAGATTTTTAACAACTGTAACCGTCCTATAGTTTTAAATCAAAAAGTCCATATTTTCCGAGTAGCGCCTTAACCATTGGTTCAGTTAACTACGGATCAAAAAACTGGCCCTAAGGGGGTAAAAAGGGATTCCACGGAGACGAAGTAGCGCTAGTTAGGTACAGAGAATAGGAAAATGATAGTTTACATTGCCATCAATAAGTAACAACATAAGATTTCTTAGATTAGATTTTTATATAGCTATTTTAGTTAGAAATATTAACTTATTCAAGCTTTATAAATATGGTTCACCTATCAGATACTATGAAGTGCATATACCTACCCCATCAAAAGGTGCATTTTCCGGGTTCTCCGCTGCAGAAGATCGCATTTCATAGAATGTCACCTTTTTAAGTAAAATAAATAAAAAATAAAAAAATAAAAAATAATTTATTGATAGTACCAAGTGCTCATAATACATTTGCATTTACATTTATTTACGAGGTTTAAATGGTATGCATCAAAAGGGATGAGTTCCTGACATTGAAACTAGTAGGAACTGTATTTTCAGTGCCAGTGATTCCTCGACATTTTTAACTTAATTATAAAATTTACACATAGTTATGTAAGTGTGGCGGTACGTTATCTATTATCGTTATTCATTGATATTAAAGCATAAAAATATAAAATAATGATAAACTAGTGCCATCTAGTGCTATCGTCGCAGAGTGCGCGCTGCGCACGCGAGTGGGCGGTGTCTTTTATTTTGCTATTCCTTATTTATTTATGAATGAGGCTGCTTTTGAAAGTACCTACATTGTATTGTATTTGCGAAATTGATATGTCTGTTGGTTTAGTGGTTATGTCATTATACTGATAGGACACTGTCGCTTGAGAGCGATTGGACGTTGAGTGTTATATCTATCTATCTACTTATCTATAATACTATTTGGTTCTAAAGTTGCAGCATGTAACGAGAATTTTACCGCGTTTGTGGTCTAGTGGTAAACACCACCAGTATCAGACCCAGAGGTCTCAAGTTTGTTTCCTAGTGGGGGTACTGTATTTGGTTTGGTTGGCCCTGCTAGCACTAGCAGGGCTTTTTCAAAGTCCGTCTGGCTAGCTACCATCATCTTATCTAAGTCTGACACCATAACAACGATGTTTTCAGCATTATTGTGTACTGGCAGTTAGAGAGAAGATATAGCCAGTTCCTCAGTAATTGAGGATTCCGGGAGTAGTGCGCTTCCAACTTCGGCCTTATCATCACTTAAAAACAAGTGTGAATAAAAAAAGAAGGTCTCATTTTTTTTTTCAACCCGATTTTAGGACAAACTAGTTTTTCCTAGGCCAAACTAGTTCATCGCGTTGACATTTCAGAGAGCGACTTTGCCTCGGAAGACCTGTAGATGTAGAACATGACACAAAAAAAAATAACCACCATTTTAACCAATCACGTGTTCTACAGGACTTCCGAGGCAAACTCGCTCTCTGAAATGTCAACGCGATGAACTAGTTTGGCCTAGGAAAAACTAGTTTGTCCTGAAATCTGGTTTGGCCGATAAAATATATACAGTATTTTAAAAAACTTTTAGCCCAAACAAAGTTCCAAAGTCAAAAATTGTGTTCCAAACATTTCCCTCTATATCTCTTCGTTGACTAGGCTTAACTTGATATAATATATTAAAAAAAAATAACTTTCGCCGTAATTCAATTCACATCTTAGATTTCTGCGCAAACTGTTCATTTAAATAAAACACTTTCTCGGATTTTGCACGCATTTATTTAACAACTTGTTTAAATTTGCTTGTTACAAAATAAAAAGAAAAATTATTATTTTTGCACATTTTGGATATTTTTTTTATCTGGATGTGGCAAGTCGGAATACTCTTTGGTCATGTCAAGAAACGTTGCTGTTTGATTTTCTTGATTGCTGTTTGGGTGTTTTAATACAATATCTATTGTATAATTAGTGCATATAAATACGTGATCATTGTTGGAAATTACTTATGAAACCTTGGATCTCGAAAGATTTGGATTCCCGAAGGAGGAACACTGCGTCAGCGATGGATTCGTGCGATACCTCGAGCCGACTGGGAGCTTACAACATCGTGACTGTGATATAGTTAAAATAAAACAACGCTTAGTTATGTACGCGTATTATTTGATTTTAAGGCGCTATAATCAGGAATTCATCTCATCTCATGCATACAAGAAATTAGGATTACATTTTACTCCCTAAGGACTAAAGTGGTTATTTAGTCCCGCTTCGTAGGGCTATATTTGCGTACTTTTAGAGCATGAGAATTGAAAACTATTATTATTTCTATTAAAACATTAATTTAAAGTCCCTATACTTAGGCTTTTTCTCAATTACTTACTTAAAAAATTTACATTTAATTAAAAGTTTCCCTGTCAGTTACAGGCCACTCGAAATGGTTTTGAAGAATTTTTCGTCATTCTTTTGTGACAGGTACCTACCGTTAAATTTTTTTAAAATCCAAGACCTTTTTTTTGTTTATAGGTCTTTTTCTTTACAAGCCCGTTGCATTGGCAAATCCAGGTGATTTCTGTGGGTATTTGATAAGAAAAAGTGATGTGATACAAGGCCTTGTCCAGTGATGTGATACAAAGCCTTCGCCAAGGCCAGATTTGGTGTAGCTTTTTTGATTTGATTTGATTTTGATTTGGTACGAACGTGTGTAGCACGGATTACCTATATTTGCTTTACAGCAAAGTTCGTCCGCACCAAATCGGCGGTTAGGTCTGGTCTGGACGTGTGTAGCGGCTATAAGAACTAATGAACGAACTTTAAAAAGAAGCAAAAAACGCGAAGTTGCTTTAATCAGACCCTACTAGGTGTCACTTCACTACATAGTATATCACTATCACTACATAGTATAAAACAAAGTCGCTTTCTCTGTCCCTATGTCCCTTTGTATGCTTAAATCTTTGAAACTACGCAACGGATTTTGATGCGTTTTTTTTAATAGATAGAGTGATTCAAGAGGAAGGTTTATATGTACTTTTTATCCCGATATTCCCACGGGAACGGGAACCACGCGGGTGAAACCGCGGGCGGCCGCTAGTTGCACATAAATAGTTCACTAAAGTCAACGACAGATGGCTCCAAGTTAATACAACCATAGTCTACCTACAGAAAAGAAATATCCTTTTTTTCTTTATGTAAGTACTATGTTTATCAACTTTGATAGAAACTTAAATGTGTCTTGTTCTTTAGTATTTATTTTTTAAATACTTACTAAAATTTACAACTGAAAATCAGCGTTTGCTTGCGTTGCAAGACAAGTAATATGACGCTGAGCTGCGACCATTGAGTAGGTACTGCTGCGGCACGGCACACACACATTTTTATTTGGAACTTTTTGTCTTATTGAGTCTAATTTGTGTTTTCTATTCTTGTTCGTAATACAGTGCTACCTTCTCTTATACCTATGTGAATATGCCTTGTATTTAATGAATACTTATGTGTGTGTCTATAGTAAGAATCTACAATCTCTATTTGGTGATAAAATATATTTAGGTCCTTCCTAAATAGTGCACATAATTTTAAGGGGTCAATGTACTCACGCATACAAAGAGTTATTACTATGGTACCAACATTGGAAACGCGAAAAAAAAAATCAGCTGTTCCATAGAAAACTTTAAATCGAATAGATCAAAATGTATAGAACAGCTGATTTGTTTTCTGAAAAACTGAAACATGTCCAATAACTAAAAATACAAAAATAAATTATATTTAAAAAAACCTTTTATTTAAAATCAAGCTTTTATTCAAATGTCCTAAAAATAATAAAATAAACTGTGTATCAAGTCAAATCCAACAAACTGATTACATTAAACAATTTATATGTTTTAAAAGCTTGTCGCGAGATTTTATTGTTACTGGGCTTGCACTAAACACAAATGCTTTAACTTATATTTGACATATGAAATTAAAGCGACAAGCTTTTAAAACATATAAATTGTTTAATGTAATCAGTTTGTTGGATTTGACTTGATACACAGTTTATTTTATTATTTTTAGGACATTTGAATAAAAGCTTGATTTTAAATAAAAGGTTTTTTTAAATATAATTTTTATTAATTTTTTTTTATTTCAAAACTCAAAATTTTTTTCTTGCCCGACTAGCGCTATGATGTTTCCGAACGACAAAGAAAGGTAGGTAGTTTGAGTTGTCTTTACTGCTTTTCTTATAGAGGGGGATGAAAAGCAGAGTGTATTACTCGGCCGCAAAATTATTTTCACCTCGGGCGGCGTATATTGAATCCCTCGCTGCGTTCCTGGATTCAAAATAGCGCCCTCGCCGTAAATATATTATTTTGCTCCCTTGTAATACAATCTACTATTACGAACGTTAGCGCGTTTCAGCACTTTTTCAGAGAATGTGGAATTTGTATAAATATAAGATAAATATAAGATTTTAAACTTTCGCGTCCTCAATGTCTCAAGACTAAGGTCTTTGACCAGTGTGTGTTGCCAGTTATGACTTATGGAAGCGAGACGTGGTCTTTTACTATGGGTCTCATAAGAAGGCTCAAGGTTACCCAGCGAGCAATGGAGAGAACGATGCTTGGTATTTCCCTGCTCGATCAAATCAGAAATGATGAGATCCGCAGGAGAACTAAAACGACCGACATCGCTCGAAGGATTGCTCAGTTGAAGTGGCAGTGGGCGGGACACATAGCGCGGAGAACCGATGGCCGTTGGGGCGGAAAGGTTCTCGAATGGCGACCGCGAACCGGACGACGTTCCGTGGGCAGGCCCCTTACAAGGTGGACCGACGATCTGGTCAAGGTCGCGGGAAGCCGCTGGATGCGGGCAGCGCAGGACCGATCGTTGTGGAGATCCTTGGGGGAGGCCTATGCCCAGCAGTGGGCGTCTTACGGTTGAAATGATGAATGATGATGATGAAACTTTCGCGTTCCATTATAATTATAAACATGAGTAACGGGACTCAACGCGACATTTATTATGTACCTAGTACATAGTATTATGTACTTACAGCTTGTCGGCTGTGTTGCTACAACCGTGGTCACAAGCAGACTGGTTGTGACCACGGTTGTAGCAACACAGCCGAAACGTCAAGCTGTAAGTAGGTACATAATAATATATACTTCATAATAAATATCGCGTTGAGTCCCGTTACTCTTGTTTATAATGTGGAATTTGGTCTACTGACTGGCATTCAATCAGGTTCATTTATTTTGAGATTTTTGATAATTTTATGCATTCACAATGCAATTTCGTAAGTATATAGGAAAAATGTGATAGTTAAAAACCATCGAGCCCTTTCAGGCGGGCGGCTTTTGGTCCGAGCATCGGGCTGGATCCCCGGAAGTGCGGATCCCGTCTAAAAGCTACTTATAGGGCTCGTGGTTTTTTACTATCAAATTTTTCCTATAGGTTCATTTATATTAGAAATTCGACCTTTTTCTGTGACCGCCATCGACATGCAAAGTCTATCTATAGCATTAATAAAATAACATTGCTGTATTAAATAGCATCAGAGCAATTTAGATATAGTCGTAACCTTATAAATCTAAGAAAATCTTAAAAATGTCGTCGTTCAGGTGAATTGGAAAGCCGAAAAGCCTTAAGCAGAACAGAATCTTAAGACCGTCAAGTGGTAACTAAAAAATACAACGGCATAAAATATAGATTGTAGCGGAAGTATAATTACACTTTAACAATTATTATAAAAGAGTTGTTAGACACTGAACAAAACACAGTATGCTTTTCTGTTATGAATGAGAGTTCTATAAAAAGTACACAATCACTTTTCACTTTACAATCAAAGACACAGATTTCAATTTAAGATTGTGAATTGATTGTTTCGTAATCGGTACTCTTTTTGTTTGCGACAAAACGTTGAAAATGATTCTCGTGCTGCATGCGGGTGCGGGGAGCGACCTGCGCTTACGCAACACGCGCGAACAACAGCGCTCGTACTAATTGTGATATGGTTCAATAATTGACTGTTATCAAGATGCATGAACGCTCTTATTAAAACATATAAATTGTTTAATGTAATAAGTTTGTTGGATTTGACTTGATACACAGTTTATTTTATTATTTTTAGGACATTTGAATAAAAGCTTGATTTTAAATAAAAGGTTTTTTTAAATATAATTTATTTAATAGCTCTTTGCAGCTGTGCGAGCACCAACAAGTAAATGCCAAATATATAAATAAACGTAAAGTTGCTTTATTATGATTATAATGTAGAATAAGGTCTACTCAGAAACTCTACATTTTATCTTTTAATGCCTAATATAATTTGAATGTAAAATATGACACGAATTATGAGTTAACCTGTGTCAAAGTGCTCGAAATCGAGGAGTAGGTATTACGAGGAATGTTGCGAGTGAAAAGATAATAGTGATGACTGCCAAGTGCCAACCCCCGCGAGAAAGGCGTGACGAGTTGTAGTTATGAGTGGGTGTCAATCCAAACTGTCTGGTAACATGATGAAGGCGATAAGTAAATGCCTCAGATCAGCAATAGCTCATCGGAAGTGCCGGTCCGGCCGTCCGCTGCCGCCGCCGCGCCGGCTGCAGCCGTGAAAGCGCGCGCATCGACCGACGCGGCTAATCACGATCGATCACTCTCCTGCGCATACGCATGCCTTTACTAGTTTGCTTTTGTTTTAGGACAAGAGTAGCGTTACATAACGAAGGTCCGTGTGCTCGCATCCGTCTGTATCTCTTAGTTGTATTCAGCGATACTAATTACATTGAAAAGCTTAGAGCTGCTCTTTTGTGAATACCTAATAAATCACTATAATTATAGTAAATAGAACCATTCGATTGTAATTGATGATTCAGAAAATTTTCAAGTGTTAGGTATCTATGTAGAATTGCCATAAAATTATGGTTACACATTCCAATTTGTCATACACGCCACTCTTTTAGTGTGTACTAGGTACTTATATGCGCACACTCATCTTTCTCTTATAATTATATAAAGAATTGTTACTTATAAATAAATGCCATTAATCGCAGTCAGGTGTTGTCATAAGTCGTCCCCGAACCGCCTACACCGGTCAATTTCTCAGCCAATTCGGAATGACTTTTGTCTGAAAGTGTCGTTCGTCTTATACCTACAAGTCAAGTACCTACATTTGAATATTCCAAATCACACGATAGTGAACCGGTACCGGTAATGATTGTGTTAATGGGGTCCGAGGATTTCCCCTTTTCCCGAGTTTTCCGTTGCGTTTGCTCCGCTTTCGTTTCCTGTAGTCCTTAGCGGAGTTGACAGTATTCGGCCAAACGATCGTAGTTCCGCCACGACCGAAGGCCGCCCACATATATTTTTACTTGCACTGATCTTGTTTCGGAAGTATGATTATAATATATTTAAATTGAGAGTGCATACTTTGATACAATTCCTTGTAAATATCGTGTATTTTAAGATAGTGAAAGACTTGACAGCATCTCTCTCTTACTCATAAGTAAGAGAAAGAATTCCATATATTATATGGAATTCTTTCTCTTACTTATGAGTAAGAGAGAGATGCTGTAGTGAGTGAATAAGTGAGAGAACAGTATTCTCAAACGTTACAATTTGGTGCCGTGACCAGGATAACAATAGGAAAATAACATTATGGTAGCAAACCTTTTTAATCTGTTTTTAGTATACTAGCAGGTTAGAATAGCTAGTTAGTGCTATAAAACACACTACTAATACGAAATCGTTGCTTGACTAATAATTATTGTTTTCCTGCACTTCTCTGCATTTCTATTGGATTTCTGCATAAATTCAAAGAAGTAGAAGAATTATACTAATATTATACTTTTGACTATTCAAAACCATCTGGAAATATCACATCACCATATTAATTTCTCACGATCCGATCACTATTTTTTACTATATTTATACTTATATAAAATAAATGTATTTAACTAAATGTAAAGTGATCAGTCAATCAGTGAGATTTATTTATTATATCACCTTTGAGGGCGGGCGCGGCAGGCCATGTAACAGCTGTTATCCAACCTCAGCAGTTCAGCACAATCGATTAGTCGCCACAGATACGATAATGCTCGCAGTTAGCGCATTTCACGAGCGATTCGAGTCGTCTACTCGTATCGACACTTTTATTGTAGGTCATTCTCTGGAATCGGCCGAGTTTTGTAAGTGTTACGTGAGTAGGGTTTGAACGATACTTTGATGACGACTTCTTATTAAATTTTAATAAAAAATTTGGCAATATTTACCAGCAGCTACGGATAATAGTGGTATCGCAATATTTATTACTTTCATCTGACCCGAACAAAAGGCTTATGACGAGCAGACAATTTTTTCAGATATTATTCGCTCATCAAAGCATGTCTTCAGTTAACAATTAAAATTTCGTATCTACCTCTACTAAATTACTGCGCTCACGATTACGTTAACAATATCATTTTGTCAAAAATAGTGCACCGTTTGATAAAAGTGTCCGGTTGCACAATGCCTTTCACCATTTCAGAGAGCGATCCGCCGCCTGTGCAGCGCGGCAGGTGCATGCAAGGTCAGATTTGCACGATAAAACGCTTGATCCTGATAAACCACTTGTCCAGATCGCTTAGAAAAATATTAATTCTCAATCCTCATTTATTACATGAGGTTATACGTGATTATGAGACTGTGATACAGTTTTGGTAGATTGATAAATAATAATTATGTCTCGTTTAGTCTGGAAAAAGTGCACGATTTATGAATTTTCAAACTGTAGTCCATCTCCCTTTAACGTATTCGAGTTGAGCTATATAAATAATAATAATAATATTAAATAAATTTCTTACTCACACCGATTACTTTTCTTTTTTTTCATTTATTGTTAAAATTTTACGCATGATATGAGAATAGACATACACCGCTACAAAAGCCGTTTCGGCTTTAACTGTTGCGGAGGTGTTCAGTTAGAAATAATTAGTTACATAAATAAAACTCGTCATTAAATACCTTCCAATAAAAGTGATAAGTATAAAAACAGGATATTCTGCCGTAGTAACATTAATAATAAGAAACAATAGAAAAAAAATTTAATGATTTTCTATTAGATTTTAAAGTAATTTAATCTAAGTATAGTTCCTGACACTGTGTATGTGGAAACTATATACTTAACGGTTAAATATATACTTTTCGTTTGTTAATACACACTTAATATACCTACATAGAAAACACCCAGGCCAAGACAAATAGACAATGTTCATGCACACAAATATTTGTCGTAGGTATTCGGGAATCGAACCCGAGACCTCTGAGGCAGAAGGCAGGTACCGTACCCCTGCTCCAAATCGGTTGTATAACAATAATAGCGGATCCTCGCGGTTTCACCCGCGTGGTACCCGTTCCCGTGGGAATATCGGGATAAAATATAGCCTATGTCACTCGGGAAGAATGTAGCTTTCTAATGGTGAAATAATTTTCTAAATCGGTCCAGTAGTTTCGGAGCCTATTTGATGCAAACAAACACTCAAATCTTTCCTCTTTATAATATTAGTATAGATGTTATCTTACAATTTAAATGAAAAAGGTTGAATGATTTTTTGTCGCTAATATTTAAATTCAAAGTTTTTGATGTGAGTGGTTGCTGTTCTACTTCATAAAGCTATATAGCCAACCATACATTTATCACCTTTTAATCTAAAATTATGATTATTTGATCTTCATTTAAAATGATTGATAGCTATCGCTTTAGTTGTAGAGTATATATTACTAAGTCATTTGTTCGCACGACTTTCAACCTTAATGAACTCGAAGTGCATTAATTATGTTTTGCTTGTGAGCATTATTGCTGGCTAATTAAATTAGTGAAATAATAACCTTAGCGAAAAGGTCGGGGCCTGTGGCCTCGCTGCAGTCATCTATTAGAGCACTAGCGTCGCCGGCGCCGGCCTCACGCGTGCTCTACTCATTACTGTAATATTCTCTGATCTGAACTGATCATTATTTTTACAACAATAAGAGTGTGAAAACTTACTGATATCTATATATATAAAAGGGAAAATCACTCACTCACTCACTCATCACGAAATCTCAAAAACTACAAGTGGCAAAGGCAAGTTGTCTTGCTTACCCCACTAAGGTGTAAGCAAGACGGCATGCCGTACCATATCATATCGCGCGTTATAAGCCGCTCATGCTAGGCCGGCTGTTGTCTAATGTAGGCAACTTTTGGTGTATAAACACACACATTAGACATAGTCTTCATAATATTAATTTAGTATTAGGTATTATGTTGGTGATATGAAGTTCACCGGTCCACTCTATTTTATATGGAAAAACCACAGGAGTAAATAAAAACTACTACGTATGCAAAACAACGTTTGCCGGGTCAGCTAGTCATTTATATAGGACTGGTGCTGAAAGTTTTTTTAGCCGGGCAAATACGGGAAACTCTACTATATTTTATTCTGACGACGATATTAGCAGTCATCATCATCTTCATCATGTCAGCCGAACGACGCTTACTGCTGGGCATAGACCTTCCCCAAGGATCTCCACAACGATCGGTCCTGCGCTGCCCGCATCCAGCGGCTTCCTGCGACCTTCGGTCCACCTTGTAGGGGGCCTGCCCATGGAACGTCCGGTACGCGGTCGCTATTCGAGAACCATTCCACCATCGGTTCTCCGCGCCGTGTGTCCCGCCCACTGCCACTTCAATGATGCAATCCTTCGAGCGATGTCGGTTGTTTTAGTTCTCCTGCGGATTTCAAGACGAAAGTCTTTGACCAGCGTGTGTTGCCAGTTATGACCTATGGAAGTGAGACGTGATCTTTTACTATGGGTCTCATAAGAAGGCTCAAAGTCACCCAGCGAGCAATGGAGAGAGCGATTCTTGGTATATCCCTGCTCGATCGAATATTAGCAGTAAATAACTTAAAACCTCATAACATACAATAAATTATTCGTAATTAATTAATTAACTAGCTTAACGCTAACCCCTCTATTTTAATAGAGGTTGAGAAAGTTACAGCTAATTTAAAACAAATGCAGTACCTACCTACTTAACTTTTATTCGCTAAATATAAATAGAGAACAACAATAGATTTATACCAGCTATTATAGGTTTAAAAAAGGTAATTTTAAGGATTTTTCGTCATTTAAGTTATGGACCACCATTATGGACCATTTACACGGTACCAATCTTGACACAATCCACTAAGCCTATGGCAACAAATGCGTATCGTAAAATCCAACGTAGTGGACTGTCTATTTACACGATGCCAATATTATAGACTGACTTAGTGGATTGTCTTAAATTGACTGCGTGTAAATGCTGCCAAGTATAATTTTTTAGGGTTCCGTAGCCGAATGGCAAAAAACGGAACCCTTATAGATTCGTCATGTCTGTCTGTCTGTCTGTCTGTCTGTCTGTCTGTCCGTCCGTCCGTCCGTCCGTCCGTCCGTATGTCACAGCCACTTTATTCCAAAACTATTAAGACTACACACTTGAAACTTGGTAGATATCTGTATTCTGTAAACCGCTTTACGATTTTAATACAAAAATAAAATAAAATAAAAAGTTAAGGGGGGCTCCTCATACATGGAACTGTGTATGTATGGATATTTTTTTAATCAAACATAATCGAGTGGGGTGTCTATAGATAGGTCTTTAAAAATGACATACTGGTTTCTCCAACCATTTTTTCACAAAGTCAATATTTTGAAAGTTAGAGCCTTCCAAAGTAGTAAAATGTGTGTCCCCCCCCCCCCTCTAACTTATGAAATAAAAAAGCGAAAAATCTAGAAAAAATATATGCTGTAGATCTTAATAAAAACTTTCAACGAAAATTGAGATATAATATATTTTCAAAAACCGCAAATGTAACTTTGTCATTCATACAAACACTATAAAAAACAAAGTTATATTTTGCTGACGAAAAATGATAGTGGAGTTTTGACTAGGTATGGGCAATTGGTACGTTAAGTGAGTACGGAACCCTTCATGGGCGAGACCAACTCGCACTTGGCCGATTTTTGAAATGAGTGTAGGCCAAGCGTCGTCTTCACGCGTGGCTCCCGGCACAAATATTTTGAACGAGTTACAGAAATCAGATATGATATTTATGTTTGGCAATTTAGCGTTTTCATTATTATTGTGCAACACACACATTATTGCACGCAAGTAGGCGTATCAGATGAAGTAATTGGCATGGTTAAGCGATACTAACTATCGATAAATAGACTATTATTTTTGATATTCCAGTAACAATAGGTTACAATTAGTTTTGACAGGGTCCGCCTGGCGGGGCGGGCTCGGGTGATAGCCAATCATATTCACATGTCTACCTGCAGCCTTGTGACTTGAGGTATGCTTGAGGTCTCTCCTAATCTCTGGCTAGAGGTCAGAATAATAGTCTACGAAAGCCGTCTTTTCTTTATATAATTTGAATAACAGAGGAATTTTGCAGAAATACAGCCTGAAAGTTCATTTACCTACTTACTTAAAACTAGCGGCCGCCCGCGGTTTCACCCGCGTGGTACCCGTTCCCGTGGGAATATCGGGGTAAAATATAGCCTATGTCACTCGGGAAGACTGTAGCTTTCTAACGGTGAAAGAATTTTCTAAATCTTTGACTTTTTGAGTTTATTCGTTACATACAAAAATACAAATCTTTCCTCTTTATAATATTAGTATAGATAGTTATCATCATGCACAGTTTACTTATTACAACTCATACACAGTTCTTCTTGAAGATGACTATAAGATTACTGCTCATAAAATTTATAGCTAATGTTACAAAGGTCAATCAGTATCCTACTAATATTATAAATGTGAAAGTTTAGATGTTTGGATGTTTGGATGTTTGGATGTTTGGATGTTTGTTACTCAATCACGCCAAAACGGCTGAACGGATTTGGCTGAAATTTGGCACAAGGATACTTTGTAGCCTGGAGAGGAACATAGGCTACTTTTTATCCCGGAAAAGTATCACATTCCCGCGGGATAACATCGTGTAGTCCACGCGGGCGAAGCCGCGGGCGGAAAGCTAGTCGGGTATATTTCCCAACCGCTGGTCTAGATGAGTTGCAAAACCCCCAAACATAAAACGCGTATTGTCTGCCCGTTAAACCCGACAACTGCTATTACTGCAATTACGATATATATTCGTAAATTTCACTAATTACGAGCGAGCGAACAATAGTTTCTCTAGCCTTGCACCCAGAAGCGTGCGCGCCCATCGGTTCTCATATCGATCATTGGTGGCGCGGGCGCATGCGTGCTAATCGTCGATGTGAACAATAAGCCGATAGCGAGTATGTCGGATATGTATGGTCGTGATCGTGACGACAGCGACATTGAGCGCATTGTCTTTGTTGCGCGCGCCCCGGATTTTGAACGAATTTAGGTTCAAGATCTTTGCGCGGGTACGTTTTTATGGGCGTGTCCGATTCGGAAGGTCGAAACTTTTTAGTTTTCCATTTTATTTATAGTGTTCGGTTTATAGGCATATTGCGATTGTCATTGAAAAACTAATAGCACACGCGTAAAAAATATTTTGGTCGAACGTCGTGACTACACGCTTAACAAAATTTTCAATGAACTATTAATTAAAAACTAACAATAAGCATATTCAAGTGAATTACAATATTATAATAACCAAACGATATGTTACAAAGTGCATGGTAAAATAATTGGAAAAATTTAGGAAAATTGGAATATTAAAAATTTACGTACCTAACCAAAGTTTATTCGTTGTTGTTTTGATAGTTAAGGGGAAATGTTCTGAACAAAATGATTGTTGAGTTTTCGCTACACATTTGATTTTTCTGGAAAAACTTGTGGAATGTCAGTTATTTGTTGACTGTTCCTGTATTCAATATTCGATATTCAATGTCTTGCTTATTTAGTGCAAGAGTGAGTGGAGACACATGACATGTGTAAAGTAACACGGTGTCCCGAGGGGTGCGGGCGGCGCCGCCGCCGCCCCGGTGCTCGCTAGCATAGCGGGGAGGTGCTCTATTGAACTTGCGGGTTGCGACACGGCATTGTCGCCCAAACGCAAAGGTCATGAGCGATTTGTTATGACAATTAGGCGGCGAGTGCCAAAAGGCGATAAGTGTTACCGCGCGGGGTGTGAATGGGGTGTCATGTCACCCAGCTGTTGCGAAATAAACATGTTTGCCCGCGCGTTAGCGGTTACCGCTTGTTACGTGCGACAGGTAACATCTGACCTCACGATGATCGCTGACCTTTGGCCTGTCGTGATGCATTCAATTGTTTTCACCTTCTTGAGGTAAATAATAAAAAATTAGCGCCTAATTATCGGCTTGGTCGCCTCATTGAAATTGTTCGCCGTGTTTAAGTAGCTTTGAACCCAAACCAAACAAGTTGAGTTCGATTTTATTGATAGCAAACATTGGCATCGCCCAAATGTCAACGCATTGGAATGTATATATTTGGACAGTTGGTTTGTCGCCACTGCTGCGAGACGAGTGCGATTTGATTCCGCCTCGATTTAATGCGTAAAAATACGTAAAAAAAATTTTTTTTTATGCTTTTTAAAAAAAATATCGCACCAGTGCCCGTTTTAATTGGTATACCAAAAAATCAGAAATAAATAATTCCAAAATAACCTAAAAGGAAATAACGCGCAATAATGCGATAGCTGAAAACGACAAATGTTTGCACATTTAAGTATGTACCGAGTCTTCTTAACAATATTTAAGCAAAAAAAAATACATTAAATAAATCGAATGAAAATGTCTAAGCCGATTTTCAGCCCACTGTGCGCCGCTCGGCGCCCGTTGCACACCGCTGCTGATTGATACGGTTTATAGCGCGATCGAATTTGAATTAAACCGAGAAAAATGAGTACCTATTTGGTAATAGATACGAACAAGGAAAGATTGTTTTATTAATTTAAATATCTGCACTGGATGTTGCAATCACTAAGTATGGCAAATCGTAAAATTGTGTCCAATTTATTTCAAACTACGGTTATTTTAGTATTTGATAGGGTTTATATTTCTATAAAAGTGATAAAACAATAAGTGCTTAACGATAATTATTATCGTTTAACCATGCTCGTTGCTAAAAAATAGATCTGTTTTGGACGGATCCCACACTGCACCGCACGATGCTCCGGTTTGTGGTAGTGCGCTTCTTAACTATGGCTGTAGAATTTTGATGTGCATACAAAACTCGCAGTAAGATAAAGATAAGATAAGATAAAAATATTCTTTATTCACTTAGACATAATAAATATGTACTTATGAATCGTCAATATTTTCCTACCAGTGTATGATAAAATCACGCCGCATCTCCGTCCGGTAGTGCGGAAACCGGAGGCAGTGTGTTGGACGCCTTACCGCGTCTTTCCTTCTTAATCTCAAACAATGTTTCAACAAAGCTTATTTCACTAATTTGTAAGAGAGAAACTACAGACAGTATCGTAATGTTTCACATGATAAATAGAGTTGCCCAAAAATGTAGCAAAGTACCGTATATCAGATGTTTCATTAGACAAATAACGTAATTGTACAGTACAATGTTCGTGGAGCATTTGTATATTTGTATAGAGCATTCACAGGGTTATCAATTAAGTACTGCGCGAGCGCCGCCGCTGGTGAACAATAGCGTCCAATGCGATGAGACCGCCGATATTAGACAAAATAGTTGACTGTTTCCACTATACTGACGGTTTCTTCTATTCGAAACATCTCATCAGGATTTAGCTTTTCACCAAAAATTGTAGGTATACCCAATGGGATGGTAGGGGTGCAAGCAATTGTAATATTTCCTGTAATAAAATAAACAACTTAGAAACACTTTCATCGCCACGGATCTCGGAATCAGCCCCTGTACCTAAAACATGTGGACATGGGCTTCATTTGACATTTGAAGCTCATGTCCATATCCATATTTTTTTGCCGATAGCCCCCAGATCGGAATGGATCTACTCGGTTCTTAAAACACATTATCAAATTGTTATCATCTTTGCTACTTGATAATTTTATGCCCCTCTCTTTTAATTATTTCTCATTAGGTACTTCTAGTAGTATTAAACTATACCATCCCTACCTCTACAAGATGGACCGCTCGAAGGATTGCATCATTGAAGTGGCAGTGGGCGGGACACACGGCGCGGAGAACCGATGGCCGTTGGGGCGGAATGGTTCTCGAATAGCGACCGCGTACCGGACGTTCCATGGGCAGGCCCCCTACAAGGTGTACCGACGATCTAGTCAAGGTCGCGGGAAGCCGCTGGATGCGGGCAGCGCAGGACCGATCGTTGTGGAGATCCTTGGGGAAGGCCTATGCCCAGCAGTGGGCGTCGTTCGGCTGACATGATGATGATGATGATGAGGTACTTCTCATATATTTTTAAAAGTTAAAGTTAACAATGGAAACAGCGTCACGAGCATTGCCAAACGCGGCATAAGTCGCCTGGTCTATTGTTGCACTGTCAATATATGTGTTTTTAGTTCCCCGCCGGTTTCCCATATGCCCGGGTGAGGTAACACAGAAGAATGGTGTATTATCAAATGTTGGTAACGCTCGATTGGCTGACGCAACCGCCCGGACCCCGCCGCAGACCGTTCGACGGATAATTAGCCTCAACGTGAATTGTTTCACATTTGCATTGCAACAAAATGTTAGCATTTGTAAAACATACTTAGACGAATTGAAATATTTCGGTGTGCTATTTGATCACGACTTAAGTTGCGAAGTTTTTCGGCACTTTGAAGCATTGCTTACGGGTATGTAACATTATGGGTATGGTTTTTAAGGTGCATGGAGTCGTGAAACGATCATTTTTGTGGCCCTAAAACTCATAAATTAGCTTACTGATGAATCCAGAATGAATATATATTAAATATTGATAGTTATATAAACTTCAATCTGAGCATTTAAAAAAAACATAGTCTTTAAGATACTACAAAAAAACCATTGAAATGAAGCTGTTTTCAACTTGAAATACGCTACTGCTTCTAAACTACAAGTGATATTTTCACGTTTCTTTCAGGAAAAAATTGCTAACTGTTTAACTTAAAACTGAGCATTTTTCGTTCTAGAATAATACATTGTTTTGAGAAAACGTGTGTTTAAGCTGTTTTGGTGCGGGTAGCGGGCGGGAAAATTAGGCCCGCTTCTATGCCCAAGGTCGTTGGCGATATCAGGGGCCTTAAAATTGAGCTTAATGTTTTTCAAAGCGAGCCCTTGCACAAGTAAAGAAGGAAAAAATAAAAATATGCTGGTGGAAATGTAGTAGTACTTGCAAAATCCAACAACCCAGACAGTTTTCAGGTTCACTTTTAAATAAAATTAAGTTTTGATGATGAATAGAATAATAACACGCATAATTTAAATCGAGTTAACTCTGTTACCTCATTGTGCCGATTTTTTTTTGATAAAAATACTGATATAATCTAAAGATGCTGTAATAAATAATCAGACGAGACTGTAAAAAGTTCGCAGCAAAACTATTAAGAATCCGTTTGGAGCCAATATAAACAAATCGATTTTTTCGCCTTATTTCCCAAATTCAGGTAAATCACGCTGCGCCGACAAAAAGTAAAAACAATACCCGCCACCGACGACGGACGGTTAGCGGTTACGTCAACGCGACCGACATTTTCATTTAACCGAATTGAGTTGTTTTGTCAGTTTTGCAACACATAACTGAAGATGAAAATCGTTCAAGTGTTAATTGAATCGTAAAAAAGAGAAAAAAGAAACTGTTAGAAGAGTCTATGATGCATCGAACCATCAGCATCGGGCTTTGATAATTTGCTGCTTTTTTAATATCTCAAACACACTAACAGTTAGTTAGTTATTATCAGTTTTTGATTCTGATATGTTACGAAAATCTGCTTGGGAATAAAATAAGTTTTAAGTAAAAATTTCATTTTTATGACAAGCTTTTTTGCTGACTGTACTTTAATATTGTATTGTCATCTGAACCAAAACTGTATACAAAATTTCAGCTCCATCGGATACTGGGAAGTGGGTCAAATTAAGCTTGCAAGATTTGTCCCCCACTAACTAACAAACATAATAACTAAATAACATGGCAAGTTCATAAAAAGCTTGTAAAAATACTTAACTTTTGGAATCATTTGTTGTATTTGACTTCAACTCAAAAATATTGTGTTTTGATATGGAATCGAGAAAGGTAATGTCTTCTGTAGCCCTAGCATGAAAATTGTCGCTAAGGTAATCGTAATAATAAACTATACCAACCCTCAAAAGTTGTCAAAGATCTATATTGACTTTTTTTCCTTATACGACCGGAAGAGCGCTGCTCTGGTTTTCATACAAATTAATACGGTAATTTTTTCGTGCTAAGGATAGGTACTGTTGTAGGTACACATTATAGCTCTAATAGTGGTAGGTTGCACTGAATAAAACTTTAAAAAAATATGTTGTAAATGACAAAGTCAAAGAATGTGTTACCATTAAGTTGACCGACACGTTCCAGCAAAACGACTCTTGTAATTTGTTCCGGAGCGTGTGAACATATTGTTTCATAATAAACGTCTCTAGGGTGTCTAGGTTTTGCGTTATTTAAATCAACTACACGTTCTAGAGGTAAAGTATGAGCTAGCTCTCACGTGGCCGCGGGCCGCCAAGGCCGAACTAAAGTATTATTTTAAACTTTTTCGTGCAAACATTTCGTCCGCAGTATTTCGTGTTTGTTAAGTAAAACTATTGCGTTGCGACAGATCATTTGTCGCAAGTCGCGTTATTAATGGCGGCCCATTGGAAATGGAAAAGCTGTAAATAATGTTTAATGTTAGTCAGCAAATTACTTGTTTATTTGTAAGTGGATTCAGAAATGGGCAATATGTAACAGTCTCGTTGTAGTTTTACCATGGTTACGGACCTCAGTCTATTTCATGTATATGATCTGAGTTACACGATGGAGGAAAGTAGAAATCTTAGATAAAAATATAGCGTTTTAGAATATTGTTATTAACAGCGAAGTCGGACAAAGAATAAAAATATACTAACTACGTGGATTATTCACAAGAGCCACTTTTCCCATAGGTATATTGTCTCAAAGGGTTATTATAAAGTTGGTCAAGGGGGCTATAAATTTTTCGTCTAAATGGAACATAAACACGCGCGTAATGAAACAGATTAATAGTTTTACAGTTTGCGAGTAATAGGCGCATTCCGAGCGAAATTACTTAAACGCTGGTATTTAAGTGACAGATATGTAATCAGTAATGAAATAACAAGTAAGACAAACAAGAATATCAACGTTTCTACCACAACCGATATCTTTAAATGATAAAATAAGTAATTTGCATGAGTTTTTATGAAAAACCACCCTGATGCTGAAGCTTCAGCCGACTCAGGGGGGTTACTCTCGACGGAATCGAATTCATGTCAAACCAGTACTAAGGAAACCATTGAAACCGTTTTCAAAATACCAAAATAACCGATTTTACAAGCTTTTTATTAACTTGCTATGTTAGTTAGTTAGTTAGTTAGTGGGGGACAAATCTTGCAAGCTTAATTTGACCCACTTCCCAGTGTCCGATGGAGCTGAAATTTTGTATACGGGTTTGGTTTAGATGACAATACAATATTAAAGTACAGTCAGCAAAAAAGCTTGTCAGAAAAATGAAATTTTTACTAAAAACTTATTTGAAGTTGATTCGATCCTAATGTCAACAGTAAGGGGGCAGACATGTTAACTGCGCCTCTTTCGCCATCAAAATACTTTCGATAATTTTTGCTGATACTATAACAATAACTCGGAAACAGCAGAGTGCCATCAAGCCGATACTGAGCTGGGCATAGCCCTCGCCTGGCGCCTGGCGTGGGCGGCTTATCGCATCCATCGCCGCTGTGGCCCAGAATGTGCCCGCTCGCTCTAACCGTGGGGTACGCTACGCTATGTCCGCAACTATTTTTTGCAGTCTAATCGCATATTTACTAAAGGCCTCACCTCAAACTGACCATAGCAAAAAAAAAACAAGATTTGTATTTTAAATGATGCTTTACTATGGCTGAGCAGCCCTTCTCGTAACCAATTGATAATTGTGTGGTTAAGGCGCTACTCGGAAAAATATGGACTTTTTGATTTAAAACTATAGGACGGTTACAGTTGTTAAAAATCTGGTAATAAGATATATGTTTCTTCATACCTTTATCTAGAATCGTATAGTTTCAAAAACACGATTTTTTGATTTTGCCTCGACACTTTTTATTTTCGAAAAGACCTCTAAAAAATACGAAAAGTGAAGATTATTCTTAAATGGGGTTACTTACACTATTGGAAATTGCTTTAATTAGTGGACACCAATAATATTGAGGATCGTATAGAAGCATTTTTTTTAATCGCTGTAGTTTTTTAATACGAAGTGATTTTGTGTTTTTTTGCTCATCTGCAAAATCGGTCTCACTCCCGCGCGCGTCGTTTTCTCATTGCTATCTCGCTTCAGCACATTTTTTCCGAGTATCGCCTTAACCAAAGAAAATCATTAATAATAAGAGCGTTTCAAAACGTCAATTGTTAACACTACATGGCCAAATACTATAATATTACACATGGCACTTCTGTTATATATTATTGACTTGCGTCTTGAAAATAAATGTAGGTACCTATAAAGGACGAAATATTATAAGGATATCGATATTATATTACACAACATGTTAATGTAAAAACCAAAAAACCCTTACCCCAACTACTTTATTTAATAGAATTCCATAAAAAAAATGTTTTTTCTTGAAAATTCCCAAGATATTCGTGCTCTTAAGTATCCGTGACTTGCTGACCGATTCTAAGCTCTACTACTATGACGTAAGAGAGCACGTGACGGGTCGCGCGGGTATTGAATGAATAGGCAGCAGACAAACATTTTTAGAAGCGGCAAAAATAAAAACATTTTTTTTTTAAATTTAACCCTTATCAAAAATGTGTGGGACCGATTCTGCTCTCGATTCTGAACAAAAATTTTTCTCAGTTTCGCTAAAAGTATTAACACGTCGTACTAAAGTAAAGAAAGATACATGCAGAAGATATCGCGGTCGGTGGCTAGTAAACTGGCAATATTGCCACAATGTGAGCGAAAAGATAACAATCTTAGTTACTCGGTAGACCTTTTAGAATATCGCAGTCACGAAATTATATGTTTCAGGATGTTCTTTAAGTGTTATTTGTTTCTTTACGCGAGGTAAGTAAGTACATAAAGGTATTTATCTTTCAACCCAGAAAGGCTTGAAAGATAACAGAGTAACAGACGTAATAGCATCATTAATCGAATATAATGTATACTATCAATATTTTTTTTGCCATGTAGACAAAGTTCAAGTTTATTTAAGTACTAGCGGCCGCCCGCGGTTTCACCCGCGTGGTTCCCGTTCCCGTGGGAATATCGGGATAAAAAGTACATATAAACCTTCCTCTTGAATCACTCTATCTATTAAAAAAAACGCATCAAAATCCGTTGCGTAGTTTCAAAGATTTAAGCATACAAAGGGACATAGGGACAGAGAAAGCGACTTTGTTTTATACTATGTAGTGATGATACAAGTAGAGTAGGTACCTGCGTGATAAGGTTGTTGTCTTGATGAAGTAAAACAGCTTTTACGGGTCTTGTTACTTATAACTTATCAGATTTTTCAGAGTCCGTAATCACGGGATGGCGTGTAAATGAAAAAAAATATATATAAATAAGATTTGCGGGTGAAAATTTACGGTGAGCGTTAGGTAATGAATATGTGCAAACTAAAAAATTGGTGTATTTATTTTGTAACAAGGAAAATTCCATTCCAAATCTCTCATAGAGACGTGACGTATATAATTATGATCAGACTGTTTTATATGTAAATAATTCGTGGGAGTTTTTCTAAATACGCGTCTAGCGCTAAGTGAGCGGCAGGGCCTTGGCAGCGCAGGCGCAGTGTCACCCGCTAAATTTTAGTCGTTGACGCGTCGATAGCTTAGTTCTGTCGGTGACAACCTCTGCAACCCAGCCGGGTTATAATGAGGTCTATTGGTGTATTAGCGGTAACGAGCTTTTGTTGGGATAAGGATAATGCAAGCATTTTGTGGTATGTATTACATCTGGTGGTTTCTGAATGTTCATATTGTAATTTAAACTATATTAAATGTCAACGTAAAGTTGACAACTTATGTTTACAATGTAACATAGATATGTTATAAATATAATGGAACTGAAATATATTAAGGCAGAGCATTGCATAAACGAAGCGAGTATAACAACAATGAAATTGGTACTAAGAGCATTCTTTAAGAGTTAATAAGTTACTCTAGATAAAAAATAAACAATAAATACCGCACTCTCATTCAAATATCAGATAATAGTTTATCATTTGTAACATTTATCATTTGTCCACTGCTGTTTTAATTCTAGTCGGTAGTTGAAATGCCAAGGCGCTGGAAACATTCGTATGGTCGCCACAACAGGACCTGCCGCCCAGCGTAGCCTGGCCCGCTGGACACAAAGCTTGCTCCACAACTGTCCACCAGTTCCACTGACCGTATCACCCGCGACCGGCCCGGTTAAAGTGGCGACAACTAAATATGATACAAATAATTGTATTCTAATAACACTCGGTGCGCCGCAGCTGGTTCCCACACTCGGAATTAATTCGATTTGTTCTTATAGGTCGTTCGTTGGATCTGGAATAGATCATTAAGTGACGCATAAAGTGCCTGGATAAGATCTAAATAGCGAGTCAATTAAATTAAATAACTAGAACTAAATTTGTTAGAAGGAAATAGATTTACGTTTATTTCTACAGCATATCCTCTCATGGTTGTTACCCGATCAATAGATCAGATCGGATTTTAAGCTTTTAGCCATTTTAAGCGTTTTTTATGGACCTATTTTCGGCGCCAGTTACTCCGCCAAGGGTCATCTACATCTTTTAATACTAATCCTATGTTACTTGATGTGTGAGCTTGTGTGAGCAGAGGAGAAACAATAACCAAATAAATAATTTTATTATTATTATTTTATTTCAAATCAAAAAGATGTAAGTACGTAATAGGGCATTTGATGTTAGTATTTAAAATCCGAGTCCTAGTCACATATTGGTATCAATGCTAGTTACACACAGAATAAGAAAGAAATTTATTTATATTTTCATTCATTATAAAAGTCGGAATATTAATCGTTAAACACCGAATAATTAAAATTTACAGCTAATAAATTATTCAAGCTTTCTTATTTTCATTAAATCATAAAGTTGATTTTAATTGAATTTGTAATATAAGTTAATGCAATTATTATGTAAATAGTGTTGACCTAATTTGTGCTATTATCGAGTGCGCGTTATCTGCAGCGTGACGCAACCGTTTGCAATACATTTAATTCGTGACTTGGAACAGGAAATCGTACAACGCTTTCCCTCGCGCAAAAAGTACCAGCGGTCACTGCAGGCGCTGTTAAGTAATTTACTGATGGACCCCGCAAAATGGACCAGTGTGCTCGCTGAAAGAAGGACGAGAAAGAGATCTCTCGTCGAATCCAGCTCGGATGGGCAGCGTTTGGGAAGCTCCGGCATATATTTGCGTCCAAAATTCCTCAATGTCTCAAGACTAAGGTCTTTGACCAGTGTGTGTTGCCAGTTATGACTTATGGAAGCGAGACGTGGTCTTTTACTATGGGTCTCATAAGAAGGCTCAAGGTTACCCAGAGAGCAATGGAGAGAGCGATGCTTGGTGTTTCCCTGCTCGATCGAATCAGAAATGATGAGATCCGCAGGAGAACTAAAACGACCGACATCGCTCGAAGGATTGCTCAGTTGAAGTGGCAGTGGGCGGGACACATAGCGCGGAGAACCGATGGCCGTTGGGGCGGAAAGGTTCTCGAATGGCGACCGCGAACCGGACGACGTTCCGTGGGCAGGCCCCCTACAAGGTGGACCGACGATCTGGTCAAGGTCGCGGGAAGCCGCTGGATGCGGGCAGCGCAGGACCGATCGTTGTGGAGATCCTTGGGGGAGGCCTATGCCCAGCAGTGGGCGTCGTACGGCTGAAATGATGATGATGATCGACACTGCCGCTATTTACACTGTAAAATAAAAAAAAACACTCTTCACTACTTTTCCTTTTTGTTCTTTAAAATGACAGAAAGGATAAAAGAAACTGTACATTACCAAATTCAATTTGACAAAGGTATGTAGGTACACTTGTCAATTTGTTAGATTAAATAACAAACCATTATTATTGCCTTCGCCTTTGATAAAAATGTATTTGGTCCACAACAGCTCGCTATTCAATAAATTTAATTGTTAATCGATCAAAAATGTTTCAAAACCAGCCGATAGGAGATCATTGATCGATTATAATGGATTATGAAATAATGTGCTAACAATGTTCTAGGAATAACATTCTTAGCAATCGGTATTCGGTATTGGCCCTAAAGAAATCGCATTGGCAAACCGACTCGGTATGAAATTTCATTGAGCATTTCTGTCGGTGTCGCAACGTGTCGCCAGCTGAATCGCGCCGCGAAACATTGTCACGTTCTGCCGCGACGACGCGCCACAACCACATTGAACTGTTTTATATTTAAATTAGATGTTTGACATTTCATACGCAAAATAATGATCTGTGAACTGTGATCTCTTTCTCAATCCATTGTGGAAGTTAGAATGTGATATTTATTTATTCTTGTTATGTAATAAATTAATAACAAAGCTCACATTCTATTATTTATTTGCCCAAACAAAACGATTGTGGTAGTTATCTACCGTTTGTCTGGAATTCAAATAAAATATTTAATCGTCCTCTTACTTCATAAAAAAATGCTCGTTAAGGGTATCCATGCTGATCGCATTTCTAATCGTATTTTTTTGTCCACAACGGGGTAGAACTTAGCCTTCATCACACCTGATGTTAAGTGGTGATAAGGCTGAACACATCAATATAGTAATGTTATGGCGTCAGACTTAAATAAGATGGTTATAAATAGCCAGGCGAACTAGAAACAAGTCATACCACCAACCAAACCGTATACAATATGTACCCCCTCTGGGAATCGAACCTGGATCAAAATGATCCAAATGAGCTCTCCGGCAGTTGAGGGCTGTGCTGTAAAGCCACTTTGCTTAATATGACAAGTGTGGAAGGATGTTTTTGACTCTATCACAAATATCTAAAAGATTTAGGAGCTGGGGATTTTTTGGAAACTCGTATACGTGTAGGTAAAAAAAACATATAGGTACTTACATTTTTATCTTTGCTAACCGTGAGACGATCTAACCCAAAAAATAAAAAAAGAGATGTTCAGGATGATCTTGTAATCTACGGGGACAAATTTTTTATACACCTTATTTATGATTCTGCAGTTGCTATGATCAATGTTATGCAATTATTATTAACTTCAAAATTTATGGCCCTGAAATCGTGCTCCTGAAAGTTTAAGGTTAACAAAAACAATTAAAGATTTTTAATTCAAGGATACATTCGTTACAAGAATAAGGTAACTTCACGCGGAAATAAATTGAAAGTATCACAGTCCTCAAAGAAAAGCTGATGACATATCAGATTCATTTACATTGTCCCATGGAGAGGTCGCGGGCCCGTCCCGCCGCCGGCACCGCGTCAAGTGCTACATTTCCTTACCTCTATTTACCTTAATAAATATCATGTATAGGAACAGTCAACATTGTTTATGAAAGAACAATATATTGAACCATAGCAAGTTATGGGCCTAGCTAAAGTCGAATTTAATTTTCTATAAATGTAAACAAATGTTTTTGTCATTAATCACTACACTAGGGTATTTAACAAGCATTGAAGCATGCGTTATTGAACTTTTATGATGCGCGCAACTCAATGATATTGTTTCATCATCATCAGCATTTGTGCATTAAAAACAAGTTTATTTATTTAGTTTAAGTAATTTCGAATTGAAAGTAAATGTTAAATAATAAAATAGAAAATAAAGGAAAAATTGTGAAAAAATAAAACCACCTAGCCTACCAGTAGATTTTCTTTCAGGGCAGGTGGATTTTTCTTACAAATTTTACGTAATCTTACAGATTGCATTGTGGATGCATAAAATTAATTAAAACCTTATTATAGAAGAAAATCAACTTGTATTGAATTGTTTTTAGATCGAATATAAACGTGTTTAGAAAGTAGAGTTAGGAATAAATTTTAACAATCAGTCAAAATTTTTCTGTATGCAATTGTTAATAAAAATAATCACCAACAAGTTGTGCGCGTGATGATACGAACGGAGCCATGCTTTGCAAGTGTTGGACACTACTATGTTTTGGACAAAACAAAAACACTTTAATAATGAAGAATTAATCTGTATACCGAATCAAAGGCGTGGCGTTAGCGTCGTCCATAACTAACAAAATCAATTTCCTGCGCCGGACCCGTTTTTGTCCTTTAACTTAGCGACAAAATATCGTAGTCATTATTTTTTGCCGCCATTACTTCGGCGACCTTCGTAATTTAATAAGTTCCAATGGTCATTACCACTGTGCGAGGGAGACGCATACAGGAAGTGTCCGGCTTGTAGGCCCACTCTAACAGAGAGATTTAAATGTCAGTACGCGGATTGTAAATTGATCTAAATTATCTGGGTGCATACCATCAACTTTAAGACAGCGATTCAAAAATAGCGCGATGCAGAATAGGTTCCTAAAATGAATTGCTTTCTTTCGTACCATGACCTTCTAAAAACTGGATAGCAAATGAATTGCTAAATGCGAATGACCGAATGATTTGTGTCCTTATTTCTTCTGCCCGTCTCTTTCAGTCGATTCTGTCATGCCAGGAGAGTGAAAGGGACGGGTATAACCTGCAGGTGACATGTTAGCTTGGCCAAGTTATACGTCAAATAAGAGTTGATGACAGCTCAGCGGCTGTGAAATGTCATTCAATGATCACTGAATCGCTGTCATTGATATTAAGCTGTCGTGGTACGAATAAGCGAAGCAGATCAGTTTAGGTTCCTAAACAAAACCGCAATAAGAGTTGATGGTAGGCACCCTGGTATTGTAACGTGTTTAGGCGTACCGGAGCACCCAACACCTAAGAAAATTCCATTCTGTTACACTATACTTAAGAATTTCAACAATACCTCTTATGTTTTATGGTCCAATTTCGAGTGCCATCAGTTTATTGTGGCGTAAATTGATTTCATCAACTAGATAAAAATATAAATCTTAATTATATGTGAATTTAATTACATCGCAAATGCGTTATTGCATTTTAGAGGATGTGATAATTATGATTTAATGCTAATTTAAACGATCTAGGAAGAATGCAAATCTACGTTTGTTTGGTTCAATGTTACTGTTTGATGAGATGCATTATTTAAATCACATTTTTCATATACGTATAAAGAGTTTTAGGATAAACAGAGTTATTACCTACTTAATACTTAGTTATGCGTAGTGAAGACCACCCGTATTTCATATTTCAATGTAATTCATTATGGTTTATTTTAAAGTCCTACTTATATTATAAATGCGAAAGTTTGTGAGGATGTTTAAATGAAATTTTCAACAGAGATAGGTTATATGCTGGAATAATACATAGGATACTTTTATCCCGATCTTCCAACGGGAACGGGAACGAAGTGTGTAAAACCGCGGGCGGCCGCTAGTAATAAATAAATATTGGACACCATAACACACATTGTTCCAATCCAAATCTAAGTATCTTAAGCTCCTGTGTTATGGCAATTGGAAATAACAACGAGTATAACCACACATACATCCAGACACGAGAAAATATGGAAAAGTTCGTTTCCAATATTTACCCGACCGGGAATCGAACCTAGGACCTCAGAGATAGCGGCATCTTGAAAACCGGTGGGTAAAGTCATGAGCAATCTATACTTCTATACTATAATATTATAAAGAGGAAAGATTTGTATTTTTGTATGTAACGAATAAACTCAAAAAGTACTGGATCGATTTAGAAAATTCTTTCACCGTTAGAAAGCTACAGTCTTCCCGAGTGACATAGGCTATATTTTATCCCGATATTCCCACGGGAACGGGTACCACGCGGGTGAAATAATATATATTTAAACAACATAATATAACTTTGTCACATTGAAGCGTTCCGAAACAAAGCTATCAGTCCTACAAAAGTCATTCAATACTGTAATAGGACATAGTTCCATGTTGTAGTTACATATACATATTATTTCTCGTGACCGTACACTAATTTTGTACGTCGTCAAATCAAAGCGTCGTATAAAAGCAGAGCTGACATAACCATTTGCTACACTACAATTAGCTTTTTTATCCTCACCTAAAAGTAAAATATTGCTACATGCCATCCTTAGTAACTCCCAACTGTATGTTGCTACGAAACGACTACGAGCTACGTAATATGCTACGCGAACGTCTAATTTACTCCTGTTTCCGCGTCAAGGATATCAAAGAGTTAATCATGCCACGATTGTAATTTCAGATCGTACTATAAACACAGATTACTAAATAGTTACATATAAAATAAATGAATAAATAACTTCTTACATTCACACCAATTATCTAAGCCCATGTTAATTTCATTAAGAAACTGTATCATGGAAAACTTGATAACGGATAAATATATAGGTACTTAAATAGTTTTTGTTTGTAAATACATACATAATATACATAGTTAACACCCAGACCAAGACAAATAGACATGTTCATGCACACAAATATTTGTCTTGTTCGGGAATCGAACCCGAGACCACTGGCGCAGAAGGTGGGCAGCCTACCTATAAGGAACGAAACTAATCATAATCATAAAAATTCGTTTGTTAACCTTAATTAGTTTATAGAGTTTAACTTATAAGAATTTTGTAAGAACCAAACTTTATGCAAGATTATAGGTTTATTTGATAAGGAACAGATATTTTTGACTTTTAAGTTGTTTTGTTAAGGCTTACCATTTGAGCTGGAACTTTGTTTAATCAGTATTATTATTGTGAGTTTGAAATCTTATTTTTGAAGCTGGTCATGGCTACTATGAGCCTCCAATAAATACAGCCGCGCTCCTAGCTCCAGTGGTGTCGTAATGTCTGCGGTTGTCTCCTCAACGGCTGCGGTCACACGAACCTTCGGATCAACCATGGATTTAACTAATGAGCCATGATTACGTTTGTTTAGCGTCATTTATACAGTTGACGAATTTTGAATACCAGTTGTTGCTGGCAGTAACAAAGGTTCACGCTATAGTTAAGTCAGTAAGTGTAAATTTGGCTTCCTAAATTAAGACTACAGCACTCTGTGGTACCGTACCGATGTGTCACAAATTAATGAACCAATACCACACCAAGCACTGCCCGCTTTGGTACAGCACACGAATAGGTACATCTGGCCAGATACCATCTCGCAGAAATGTGATTAGTTCATTTCTGGCTGCTTTAAATTGTTTACAGTCTCAGATAGTTGTGGGTAATGTAACGTGGATACGTACCTCACGATTATGTCCACACCACGAGACAAGAAATCTTAATTTTGAATGATGAAACTGAAACCGAAACACCTACCGAAACTATTTTATTTTTATTAAGATTTGCTAAAAAGATAAACCAATTGACTACGATTCAGAACATACCTTCATTTTTAAGTAGTAGCTTGCTTGCTTTCTCATCTCATCTGCGTGGATATAGCATTAATTTTCCTACGAGTGTTATTGCCAAAATAAAAATCATCCTAAATGTTGACCCGGGTCAGTAATAACATCCCAAGTAAAGTTTCCGTTTTCAGAGAACGGACCATACATCGATTTAGGAGCCAATCAGGGGGCCAATTCTGCTAACGTTAAGTCATAATCGTGTCATAATCGTGTCTCAATCGTCTTTAAATTGTAGTTCAATTGTAGTGCTTTTTTAAACACTGGTTACAAGAAATGTGTACTTTTTTCACCATACTACTGATGGTCACACCACACACTACATTTACATCACATCATATTGTCATAATTCTTGTAACTAGTGTGTAAAAAGGCACTACAATTTAACTACAATTGAAACACGATTGAGACACGATTATGACTTAACGTTAGCAGGCTTGGCCCCCTGGTTCATTACTGATAATCCTTATAACAACGCTATGGTAGGTGCAATAGGAAATTATATCGACATTATTTAATAAAACTACGTCTGAAATGTTGTCTCCCTGTCACAACGTAGCGTGTTGATAATAACAGACAATATTCAGAAAATAATCACTTAATTCGCCGCTAAAATACCTTTCAAGTTGCCGTAACTGCTGGTCCTCAGTCACGATTTCAACATAACATTGTGTTAAATTGATAATCTAGAATAGAGGAAAAGATAGTAAGAATCATTTATTTCTTAAAATTATTTGTATTGGAATTTAAGTGTTCTAAATTTATTTTTTATCAATAGACAATAACGCTTATTTATTTCATTACATTTACGTATATCACCGTTATTTTTTTCTCCTAAAATTAAGACTGTAGTCAAAATCCATTAAGGATTTAGAGGAGGAAAAAAGAAGCGGCTTCGCCCTTAAAGTAAAAAACTTCTTGTTTTATTTAATTTGTTTTGTTCTTTTTAATGTGGTTGGAAGTTTTCTCAATATCTCCTTCGCTTCAATAACAAAAGATATAAAAAATGTATATAAGCATAAATAGCCCATTAGGTTTGGTAAACCAAGCTCGGCGCGTACTCTACATGCTCATTGAATGCGGTTTCGCGTTGTTACAACTGCAATTATTTTAATTTACTACACTACACTATAACCCAACAAATTTAGCCTAGGTATGCAATACTGGGAATGTGATACAATAAATTATCGATTGTGCAATGTAATGTAATACATTTTATTATTACTTTTTCACTTAAATGTGGTTATTGTTTGTGGTTTGGGCGTTAGAATATGATCAAGAATTTTAATTAGGGATAATATTAAACTCCATTTCTAAGTAAGATTTTTGTAGTCATTTCATTACTTATAAATCAGCTTCGATCAACAAAGTACTGGGTACCTACCATCAACTTTAAGACAGCGATTCAAAAATAGCGCGATGCAGAATAGGTTCCTAAAATGAATTGCTTTCTTTCGTACTATGACCTTCTAAAAACTGGATCGCAAATGAATTGCTAAATGGTAATGACCGAACGATTTGTGTCCTTATTTCTTCTACCCGTGTCTTTCCCTCGATTCTGTCATGCCCGGAGAGTGAGAGGGACGGGTATAACCTGCAGGTGTCATGTTAGCTTGGCCGAGTTATAAGTCAAATAAGAGTTGATGACAGCTTAGCGGCTGTGAAATGTCATTGAATGATCACTGAATCGCTGTCATTGATATTAAGCTGTCGTGGTACGAATAAGCGAAGCAGATCAGTTTAGGTCCTAAACGAAACCGCAATAAGAGTTGATGGTAGGCACCCTGTTATTGTTAATCGAAGTAACTCCGTCATAAATCTTCTCCAACTTTTAGCATCTCCTTATTTTTTTTATGAACAGTGTACAAGAGTTTATATTTATCAAATATTTAATTTATTCTTTTATTTATGGGCTTTAGTAATCTCTAAGTAGGGAACTGAACAATAAGGAGGAACAATTTTCCCATTTGCGCAACGCAAATTACAAACAAAACAGGTACCAAGGCTGATTCCTTTTTGGTCCTCACTAGATTAAATTCCTCACTCCGTTCTCACTCGGCTAATCCGCAAACGCATTCGCTGCGTGTGAACGCCGATGGTTGCTTATTGCGATCATTTTGCGTCTCAAAGAATCTCAAACTGTAAAAGGAGCTGAAAATTTACATAACCATAATAGTAAAATATGTTTTTTTTTATCTACTACGGGGTACCACTAAACCACTTAGCCTTCATCACACCAGGGGGCCAATTCTGCTAACGTTAAGTCATAATCGTGTTTCAATTTTAGCTTAATTGTTGTGCTTTTTTACACACTAGAAGAAATGTGTACTTTTTTCACCATACTACTGATGGTCACACCACATTTACATCACATCATACTGTCATAATTCTTGTAACTAGTGTGTAAAAAAGCACTACAATTGAGCTACAATTGAAACACGATTGAGACACGATTATGACTTAACGTTAGCAGGCTTGGCCCCCTGATGTTAAGTGGTGATAAGGCTGAAGGTGGAAGCGCACTACTCCCGGAATCCTCACTGAGGAACTGGCTATCTTATCTTTAACTGCCGGAACACAATAATGCTGAAAACATCATTGTTATGGCGTCAGACTTAGATAAGATGGTTGTAGCTAGCCAGGCGGACTTAGAACAAGTCCTACCACCAACCAAACCAAATACAATATGTACCCCTGCTGGGAATCGAACCCGGGACCTCTGGGTCTGAAGTCAGTGGTGTGAACCACTAGACCACAGAGGCGGGTATGTTAATTGGCATTAACAATTTACAAGGCTTCTTAAACTAATGACCAGTACCTCTCTTTGAGCCAAATTAGCCTGTGTTAGGAGATCATCATCATCATCATCATCAGCCATTTAATGTCCCCACTGCTGGGGCACTGGCCTTCCTTATGGATGAATAAGGAGAATGAGACATGACCCACCACGCGGGCTCAGTGCGGATTGGTGGGTATTAACGACTGCAAGTGCAGCCGGGACCAACGGCTTAACGTGCCTTCCGAAGCACGGAGGAGCTCGAGATGAAAAGTTTTTGGTCACCCATCCCGTGACCGACCATTGCGAACGTTGCTTAACCTCAACGATCGCAGGCCGAGCGCGCTATCCACTGCGCCACGGGCTCCTCAAAAGTTAGGAGATACTCTTCCTTAAAATAGAATTATTCCTTTCATAAAAAAGTATAAATGCAATAAAAGTAAACTGTTATATTGCATTGCATTTGAGTCTGAATTTGAACTACACACCAGCTGCAAAATTGCAACTCGTATGCAGTTAGTAAGACTGCAATGAAACTGCAAACCATCTGCGCTAGAACGTCTCGGCGGCTGCAAGTGGACTAACACACCGACTACGTAGTTCATCACAATCCACTTGCAGCCAGCGTGCAGTTTTTTTTAACAGCGCTAGCTGTTTCGATACAGTCACACTGACTGCACAAAAACTGCATTCAAACTGCAATTTTGCAGCTGGTGTGCAGTTCAAATGCAGTCCGTCTGAGTTGACCCTAAGTAGAGTTGCAAGAGTAGCCTAACTATATACTCCAATGCAAACGTTGTGCTTCACCTCCATTACAATAATAGGCATTTTTGTTACATTGTTCACATAATAAAATGCAGGCAAAAATGTTTACCTACATCTGTTAAAATTAGTTTTTTCCACAACTCGCCAACTCCTTGAACTGCGCATAGAATTTCTCGTATCGAAACTTTGAGGATCACTGTCCTTAGAAATTACGCGAGCTTTAGTCATTCGTCAGATTACGCTCCTGTGCGAACCAACGCAGATAATTAAGATTCGGGCAGCGCCGGCGCAGCTTGCGGTCGGCCGCGAGCTCGACGCCTTTGTTGGAAAACAATCTGTGCTGAAATGGAGATGCCCTGCTATTATGCTTATGAGCGCTGCATAATAAGCCACTTAGCAAGTACTGCCACTCAGAGTTGTTGTAGCGATTTCAGGAGTACGTTACGTAATAAGTAGAAAAACTTTAATTTTAACAACAAAGAAGTTCAGCCGCTTAAATTATGTTATATGGCGTTGTCATTAATTTCTTTAATTTAATTAATAGTCTGACTATAGGAAACTTCAGACTCCATTAGAACGTACATACCTGACACACGGAACCATCAAACTCAAGTACGATCTAAACTTCCACGGAGTATTTTTTTCCTAACTACAATGCGCGAACCTTTCCTTTTTGCATTATGCATATTAGAGCTCGCACACAAACTGGTTTGCCAAAACTAACACCAAATAAGGCAATGATAATTTATCATTAGAGTAGTTACCCGAGAAGTTTATCTCGGTGCCGATTATGACACTGCGATTAATTTGGTCGTAAAATATATATATTGGTGCACATGATGCGGTCATACGTCTTGGCTAATGGCTGTATGCAGTAATTACAAATGACAAACTGCTGTCATTTCAATGAGAGATTTTCTGCCAGCAAATTGCAAAAAAAATATTATTTATTAGCTCGATAGATGGCGCTGACCAGACATGTATCTCATCTGATCTGACCTACACTTGTATTTCAAAGTTGTGCAAGAAGGTGCAAGGCCAAAAAAAGTTGACGTTGACGGAAGAAAAGAAATGTCAAATGATTCTATTCCTCTTGTTTTGCGTTGCAATACCATACCGACCATACCGCGAGTTGTAGATAAGCCTTTTCAGTCCTGCAAATGTTTTTTTTCCTTCTGCAAGTGTTTTTTTTTAAATTGACAGTCTTAACGTAGACTCCTTGCCAGCAAATAAAAAAAAGCAGACCCATGTCTGATGAACGCCATCTGTTGAGTTTTTTGGAACTAACTTTTTTCTTTTTTAATCATCTGTCAGAAAATCCCTCATTGGAACTCTATTTATATGTTTGGGTTTTATCTTTGTTGTTACAATATATAAATTATTCTTTTTTGTATTGACATTTTGACAATCGGTAATAGCGGTACAATTACGCGGTGTCCTTGATATGGTCGCTATAAGATTTTGACTCTATATTTAAAGCCTTTGCTGCAAATAGAACCTGTTTTTGTGGCATAATAGAATAAATATTACACTTCAAATTGTAGGTGAGGCTGTGATTAAAAACTAAAAGCTAAGCTATGTTTAAGTAAAAAATTGAAAATGAAGTATTTAGAAAAAATCAACCAGCTCCGATGGGACTCGAATCCACGACCTTTCGCTGTCCGGGCGACTGCTCTAACCACTGAGCTACGGAGTCGTTCACGGGTTGATTTTTTCTAAATACTTCATTTTCAATAATGAAAATTGCATTGTGAATGCTAAAAAGTAAAAATTTAAATAGCCATGTTTAATGTAGTAAAATTATGCAGGATTTTCTTAATTGTAAATTGTTTTTAGTTAATTTATCTGAAATCAAAGAATACTTAATACATAAACACATTATTTTTACACTAAATGGCTCTCGCTGGCTCGAGGGCTGAAGATGAGAACTTAGATGGTGCGAGCTGACCCATTAGGAGCCTTGCCACTTGCACCTTGAACAGGGTGCCTACCATCAACTCTTAATTATTGCGGTTTTGTTTAGGACCTAAACTGATCTGCTTCGCTTATTCGTACCACGACAGCTTACCTTATTGCGATCGAGATTCTATTGCATTAATGACAAGCGATTCAGCGACACGTCACAGCCGCTTTAGTTGTCATGAACTCTTATTTGACTTATAACTCGGTCGAGCTTACATGACACCTGCAAGCAGGTTATAGCCGTCCCTCTCACTCTCCGGGCATGAAAGAATCGAGTGAAAGAGACGGGTAAAATAAATAAGGACACAAATCGTTCGTTCATTGATATTCAGCAATTCATTTGCGATTCAGTTTTTAGAAGGTCATGGTACGAAATAAAGCAATTCATTTTAGGAACCTATTCTGGAACACACCTGTTTTGAATCGCTTTCGTAAAGTTGATGGTAGGTACTCAGGTTTGGGTTACAGGTACTCGGCAGTTCACACGCCGGCAGTGCATTCTACACACTTTGGGTGGATATTTCGTAATTGATTGTAGTTCACGTGATATATCCAATTGAGATCAATTTGTGAGGGCCTGTTGAGTGTGCTTGTAAGTGTTTCCCAACGGCGGCCGGTGGACAGCAAGGCCGTGGCAAGGCCGTCCAGCCGGATGCGGCCCAAGTCACAGGCGCAGTGAAACGGTGAGGTACTGTAGAGAAGTGCGACACTAAAATCTGTATTATTAATAATATATTATTTAAGCAAGAGCGACCCACTAGCCGGTGTTGCAATGCCAAAGCCTAAAAATATTGTTTAGATACCATAACAAAAATTCTTACTTTTGTTTGGTCTGGCTGGATTTAACGTGAGCAGAGAGACGAGCAAAAGCTAGTAGTATAAATTACGCTATAGCCTAATATATAATGGTCCATCGTTTCTAAATCTGGGCCCCGATCGCGGTAATCTTATGACGCATTAGTCAGGTTCACGTGCAGTTGACGTGCAAAACCGTTTTTGATAACGCGCGGCGTTGACAGCGCGACAACGTTTTCTGTTCCGGTGATAATCTTTGGAACTAAAACAGTTTTCATAGGACAGTCTATTTTGACAGCTAATTTCGTATTGCAAGTGGCTCCTCTGTCACGGATGTCACCGGAACAGACAGGTTTGCGTGACGTGTGTGCCGTTATGTCATTACGGCAGTACGAAGTCAAACGTCAAGACGCAAACGTGATCAAGACGCGCTGCATAGAATTACGGCGATTGGCCCACGTTTGTATTTAAATTTAAAGTTACTAATTAGGCAGGGATAATTAGGGAGGAAGCCCCCGCTTTTTTTACATATGGATTACTTAGACCACCCTGCTATAATCGTTTCATTTATCACTTCATAAACTGAGTGCTTCATTCAATTGTATGTGAATGCTCTTAAGAGGATTGTGTAGCAAACGGTGTCCATACAAACGGCGATAACGTTTCTCACCCTCTAAACCTTAACATACAGCAATGAATTTTCGGTATTATGTTGAAATGCATAAGAACTAGGGGTACGTTTTGTTTTTGTAATAAATTAATCATAGTTTTTGAAATATTGGCACTTTAGTAATTTCATACAAAACAAAAAGGTGCCAACATTGTCAAGTTTACAGTGAAAATAAAAAAAAACCTAATCCTACAACCCTAGTTCTAATACATTTCATACCGAAAATTCATTACTGTAAGTGTGTTAAGGTTTAGAGGGTAGAAAACGTTATCGCCATTTGTATGGACACCGTTTGCTACACAATCCTCTTAAAAATCAATATGATCCATAAATCTTCTCTACATTGGTGAGATGCTTAGGCCAGATCACAAACTCGTAGTTTTTCTAAAAAAACAACATCTATTCACACAGCCCCCATTTAATCGCAAGTGGCTCGTGTCTCGTGACTTGGACCACCGCCCCTAGGGCTGGCACGCGGAAACGCGCGGGAGAATTTTCGTTCACAAAATAGTCGGCATCGGCGCACGCGATCGCGCGAGTGATACCGATCGGCGGAATGCGCACGTCGCGTCGTCGCCGCACTCCGCCTCTGCTGCAATGCGACCTTCACTCTCGTGCAGTTTTTATAACAAGGCTTATCATAACATTAGCGCCGAATAAAGATGGTTTTTGCATGATATTTCTATTAGGATTTGAGACACATTTTACAAAGATAAATGGACTGTAAGCTTTGATCAACAATAGTAGGGCAGAGGTACCCTTTGTGGCCACTTTAAGGATTTTTTGACTTTTAAGCACTAAGTACTAAATGGTCTTAGGTATTTAAGACACAAATTATATCTTAAATTATAGATAATTTATCTAACTTTAAAGGTACATTTTTCAAATTTATAAAAGTAAAATAGTTTTTTTTATATTACACACAGTGTGTGAGAGGTACCAAATGTACCGGTTTTGGCCACTTACTGATAGTTAAACTTTAAGTATTGCGAAAAATCAAAACCAAACTTAGGTAAAATCAATATATTCTAATGCGCTAGAAACCAGTCAATTGTAAAACATCAATTTAATTGTAAAAAACAAAGGTTTATAAAGTATTTCATCCTAAACAAATTTCTTAAAATTTTCATACAAAACATTTTTTAAAACAGAAAATGGATTTTATTGAAAAAAAATCTTATGACATAAGGAATTCTAACGGTTGTTATTATTACCTTAAATTACCTTATTTTAATTGCCTTTAACAAAAATGGCTATAAGTTGTTTAGAAAACATTAAGAGCAAAAAGTGGGCAAAACCGGTACAGTGGCCAAAACCGGTACGCCTGCCCTACTAGATGAAGGCTCACGAACTAAATGAAAACTTTATATGGCCAGACTGACATTTTTTTAAACGGAGAAAAAAGGTTACAAATGTTACGAACTTACATTATGAATGACAAGAAGCGTTCCAAGTTTGAAATACCTTAGTATTATTGACACTGTCAAAATAATCTACTTATAATTATACTCTCAAGTGGGCTTATGAGGCTTGGACATATCTGTCACTCCAAGTATGTATCTAGAACTAGGTGTTATTGTTGATCGAAGACTGTAAGTACCTATGCTTTAAAATACAATACATATAAGTAAATAAAAAAACAGGTAAAAAGATAATAACGATTTCAAAATCCCAACTGCTCCGAAACAAATAAATGGAAGTTTAATTTTAACATTGTGTCTAACAAAAAAAAATCAAACTGTTAATACAAAATAAGACGTGTTAAACTGAAGCAATGATTTACACCTTTTATGTTTTATTACGGTCACCTCCATCAGATAAGTATGTAAGTCAAGTTCGGTCCACCCCTGCGCCTGCGGCTGTCGACATCATATTATTACTTATGAAAATAAATCGCAAACATGTTACATATTCTTGTCGTCGCTGCAATACACGAAGTTCAATCAAAGACAACAATGCCTATTGGCAAAATGAGTCTGAACGATTAATTACCTGGCTTAGGAAATAGTGAATTAAACGCAGACAAATGGCCAGAGAAGCCAGGCCTCTGCCTTGCAGTAGTTGAGGAGGTAATAGGGCCCAGTGATAGTGGTGGGGGTTAGATGAGAACGACCGATAATAGTTGCCTAATTGTTATTTCAACAATAGCCGCGTTTCGCGCGTGCTTTCTTTCGTCACGCGTCGCTGCCGGCCGCGGCATTAGGTCTACCGTGTGTTTACCTGCTGTATCAATCAGCTGGATTGTTATGGTGAAACATTGTTTACAGCATTATGTAGGTATTCAGAAAAGTTGAAATTATACTGTTATAAAGTTGCTACTCTTTTTTTATCCACAACTGGTGTAGCACTTAGCCTTCGTGACACCTGATGAATCTCCTCACCTCACCTAATGATGATGATGATCTTCGACGCCCGGGCGGCCGAATGGAGCCAAACTGAAATGAACTGAAAAGCATTTACTATATCATTCTCTGGCATTTTTCGGCGTCCTTGGGTTAAACATGTTGAGACCAAGAAAAACAGAACAGAAACACAGGAATCCTATAATAATTGTGTATATTGTGTACAAATAAAGGTACAATCTTCTAGAATAAAACGCAAAAGATATAGATTTCTTTCGCATAGAAAAGATAATCTATACAAATAAGTAAAATTGGAGTGTCTGTTTGTAATATTAAAATAACCGATTTTTACTACATGCATATGATTATATATACGGTACATATACCAAAATAACATTTTTTACAATTTTTGTCTGTCTGTCTGTCTGTCTGTCTGTTTGTTCCGGCTAATCTCTGAAAGGGCTGGACCGATTTTGACGGGACTTTCACTGGCATGTAGCTGATGCAATAAGGAATAACTTAGGATACTTTTTATCCCGATGTTCCCACGGGAACAAGAATTACGCGGGTGAAACCGCGGGCGGCCGCTAGTATCAAAATAAAATAGGTGGTAAGGTTATACATTTAAATTAAACTAGGTCAAGTCTGTTACTTGAATCAAAGACACTGCAGTGACACATTATGAGATAATTGCTGCTGCGAGCTAGAGCAAAGGTACATTTTAATTACTTGTTATTTTATTAGTGATATTTAACTTGTGGCTTATTTAATAATGTAATATTCCATACTAATATTGTTATTACTATAGAGTATGTAGTCTATGCACAGCCGGTAGATGAAATTGTAGGCTGTGGGCAGTTAGCTTTTTAAAAAGGAATAGAAACTGCTTTGTGATTATATTTAATAGTAGATTGTTTAGCAAGGGCTGTATGGCACCCATAACAGTCGAGTGTTTTGGCGCACGAACGAAGTGAGGGCGACGATAGTTCGAGACTGTTATGGGTCCATACACCCGAAGTAAACACTCTACTTTTCATTTCGAATATGAGGATAGTAAAAATAAACAGAAATAATCTACAAAATATTTTTCCAATGGCCGCGGAATTTTCGAAAAACTATAACTTTTTTGTTCATTTTCTCTATTTTAGGGAAGGCAAGGGAAACTAAGTCCATACAGTCTTGTTTGGTGTTTGACCCGTACTCTATGCAATTCCATGAAATGAATAGCCTGATTTTTTTATGTTACAAATAACTTATTTGGTTTAATCTGTTTCTAAAAATGCATTCTTTAAAAAAAACAATGTTTTAGATATTAAAATAATAATTCTACGATATTAATTATTTTATTTAATAGCAAAACATGCCTGTATAGGCTTCTGTGCCTTTGCCTGCATACTTTTGGTAAACAAATGTCCAAAGAGCCAAAGAGATACTTAAAGATTCTACACACGTTCCTATCCGACCTCCGATTCGGTCTGCTCCCAGACCAAATCGGAACGTGTTTAGCGCAGATTTGGTCTGGGAGCAGACCAAATCGGCTGTCGGATCGGAACGTGTGTAGATGCTTTTACAGATTTTGACATGACCCCTCCTATTCCTTTTTTAAATTTCATGACGGCCCTAGGGCCGCCACATACCACTTTCAACCCGCATTTTAGGCAAGTTAGCAGTTACTTTCAGAATATGAGACATGAAAAAATATTAGTTTAAAAATGAAAGATGGATTTGAGAATATAATCACAAAGCAGTTTCTATTCCTTTTTAAAAAGCTAACTGCCCACAGCCTACAATTTCATCTACCGGCTGTGCATAGGCTATAGAAAAAGCTACATTACCTACAGAGTACAGACGTAACTCTTTTCGTTACCTTTCACACCTGAACCGCAAGAGTAACATTGATGTTTTTATATATTAACTAGCTTTCCGCCCGCGGCTTCGCCCGCGTGTACTACACGACATTATCCTGATGGAATGTAATATTTTCCGGGATAAACTATGTCATTCTCCAGCTCCCAATCTACTCCCGTACCAAATATCACATTGATCCGTTACTCCGTTTGGACGTGAAAGACGGACAAACAAATAATACCTACTTATTGATTTTCCCGTGGGAATATGATTTTATAATCCTTGCCAGGGTCTCAAATTATTTACTTAAATACCAATTTCTGCCCCCAAATTAGCCCGCGCTTACAGTGATTTTTCCATACAATGAGATTTCCCGCGGTAAAAAGTAAAATATGCCCTTTCCAGGGCCTTAAACTGTCTCTATTCTAAACATCATTCTTCCCATGAACTCAAACTATCGCCTTAAATACCAATTATATTCTACAGCTTTGCCCAAACTAAAACTTATTTTACCATGGAAATGAGCTTTATTCCCGCGGTTACAATTTGCCTAGATATGTCCTTCCTAGCATCAGGACATGGGTGTCCCGGTGCTCCTATCAGTAGGAGTAATTAGTAGCACCCGAAAGCATTGTCTCAAACTATCTCCATTCTAAATTTCATCAATACTGGTTCAGCCGTTTTGACGTGAGCGTATACAATTTCGCATTTATAATAATAGTAGGGATAATAGAAATAGGAATATGAATGTCCGGCGGCCGCGATTACGTCCGCGAGTACTACATCGCAAAATTTTATGTCACAAAGTGGGTAGATAGGCATTCTTTAAGGTCACATCACTACCATCATCAATCTATTTTAATGTCCTCGCTGCTGGGGCATAGGCCTTCATAGAGATGGATAAGGAGAATGGGCCATGACCTTCCACAGGGGCCCATTGAAGTTATGGTGTACTAAAATCCAAATGCAGCCAGAAACATCGGCATATCGTGTCTTCCGACGCACGATATATTTTTTAACAGCAATCCCATGATAGACCATTGCAAAAGTAACATAACCTCGTCGATCGCATGCCGAGCACGCTACCGTATACGTATGAATAATATTCGGACATTCTCCTACTCTTGAACTATCAAAACGCAAAAAATCAAGTCAATACTTTTTAAAAAATGTGTAAAACAGATTTTCTTGAGTTTTATTCCAATGCATAAAGAATTGTTTGCTTTGCACGAAAATGAGCTGTCATGGGACCCATGCTTCATTGAATAAAGTGAACAAAAAAAAAATTATCTTTTTCCCGAGTTAAAAAAACCGTATGAAATTTTCCCGGCCAGAGTTCAATTATCCCGATCGATTTAGCCGTTTAAGTAGTTGTGATTGAGCAATAAACATCCAAACTCCGTATCTTTTATACCCCACCCACTCTATATAAACATTAACACCCCCCCCCCCCTTTTTACCCTATTAGGTTTTTTTTTTATTTTGCCTACGCAGATTTTTAATGATGACCTAGTATCCTTCATACCAATTTCCATTCTCCTAAGTTCAGAAATGAGGAAGTTTTCATATAAGCCTTAATCCCCCCTTTTTACCCTATTAAGGGTTTTTTATAACTTCGCATACGCAGATCATTTTCAATCGTGACCAGTATCCAACATACCAATTTTCATACTTCTAAGTTTAGAAATGAGGAAGTTCCATATAAGCTTAATCCGCCCGTTTTACCCCATTATCGGGGAGTTTTTTTAACTTCGCTTACGCAGATAATTTTCAATCGTGATCAGTATTCAACATACCAATTTTCATACTTCTAAGTTCAGAAATGAAGAAGTTCCATATAAACTTTATCTCCCCATTTTACCCTATTAAGGGGGAGTTTTTTTTACTTTGCTTACTCAGATAATTTTCAGTCGTAACCAGTATCCAACGTACCAATTTTCATGCTTATAAATCCATTAATGAGGAAGTTCCATATAACCTTAACTTTTTCCTAAAATCCGTTCTTAGCGGACGTCTCCTAGGCATAATCTACCTTCCTGCTAAATTACATCTTCGTTGGTCCAGTAGTTTTCGAGATTTCGTGATGAGTGAGTTATGTCCCCTCGATTTTATATATATAGATTTTGACTTAATTAGGGTGTGTATCTTGATTCTTGAATGCTTAAAATTGAGATAAAAGTTCACATGTCGAAATGCATCAAAATAGAGTTGACTCTACCTATATCGCAGGCCGGCAAATACTCGTAAATAGTAATTATTTGTTGTTGCTAGTTGTTGGCATTATGACCCACGGTGCAGAAGTCGGGCGTTGGCAGAAATCGAAAGTGTTCCGCGGCCCAGTTCACGCGTTTTGGGCACCGCGGGGCGGCGGCGGCGGCGGCGCTTGCGCAACAGCGCCTACAACTGCAGCGGTGCATACTGTCAGCGCCCGCGCCCGACGCCCGAACGACGGCGACGAACGCCCGGCGTCCGGCCCGCACAATTAGCCGCACGACACTACAGAAACATTATGCCTCTATTACATACATAGAATGCCAATAAATTAAAAGCACATTTTCAGAACATTAATGAGATTATAATAATTCTAGTGCGAGTCATGTAAGCTCTATTGATAGCAATACTCTATTGTTTGTTTTGTGTACTTGATATTGTTTTTGAAGTGTCCAAACTACTTACACACAAACACACACACACACACACATCACTCATAATACCACTCGCAATCACACACAAAGAGTTTTAATTTAATTAGCTTTAGAGAAAATAGTTTATTCAAAACTTACTGTATTTTGGTCTACGGAAGAGCAGAACTACCACCCAACACAGGCCTGTTCACAGGCTTCCTGGGATGGTTCTGACCACTGAATTTCTTTGTATTTAATGTGAATGAAATTAACTTTTTTTTATTGATAAAGTTGAACTAAGCTATCTGCAGAATGTAATTAAAGATAAATAAATCTACAGCCAACTGCAACTTCATTAACAAAAACATTGGTAACTCTAGTTCGACATACGATAGTACCTACACTTACTTACATCTGGACATGAACATTCTGGATATTTTTGTCTATAGATGCTCATTTGTAATACCGCCGCCGATTTTGATATTCATAAGACTCACTCAATCAATATCTTAGAATCAGATCAACGCTGTTGACGATCAACGTAGGTAGACGAAGGTTGACTGACTGACATGTAAAAAATAAATCATGTCAGGTCAGCTTTAAATCTCTTTTCAATACTAAACCTGTCTAAGATAACTGCACGCTAGTTTAATTTGCCGACCATTTTTTTGTGAGTTGGCTAGTTTTTACAACGTTTTGAAATAGAAAAGGCTTATTATTTTTATCTTTTTTTTGACTTAGGGCCACATTGCAAGAATTCCAATTTCTAATAACTATGACCTTCATAACAATTGGGCAAATGTTTCCATCACAATTAGCAGTGTTAGCATACCTAAATTAAATTAAAGTGTAACTTAGGCACTAATTCGCTGTGACTTAAACTTGGTTAAGTAATTTGCCCAATAGTTTCCTAATGAGCGAGGCAGGTTTGCGGCTAGTTATTTTAATTAGGGCAACGTCACATCGCGCGTTTCCTTCTCAATAATCCCTCACTAACATATCCGGTATTGATTACGCATGAAATTCGTATCCTTGTCTTACTTTATTTTTCTATCTCAGTATGTATGTATGTGGTTGAGTTGACACATAAATATCATATTAGAAAAATATGTAAAAATGATAAAAATATTCAATAAAATTTCTTTAGCATGAGCAGAGTAATAGGTTGATATTTCGCCTCTATAGACAACTTTTGATTTTTAATAATTACCCATAAAACTATTTAAACTTAAACTAATATTGTAAAGAGGAATGATTTGATTTTGTTTTGTTTGTTTATAACGGATAAACTCAAAACTACAGGCCCGATTTAAAAAAAACTACATTAAAGCTATATTACTGCCGAGTTACATAGACAATATTTTATCCCGCTATTTCTACGGGAACGGGAACTATGCTGGTACCACCGTGGCAAGCCACTATTTACTGAAAATAGAGAAAAATTTAAATTTTTTAAAGCACGAATGCTTTTTGCGCAATTTTATTAAAAAACAATCCAAATACAGAAATATGGTTTTAATCCTATTTACTGCGACTGTACCGTAAATTATACGTATTTCACGTGGCATGCGAAACGTTAAATATTATGAAACTTTAGTTTAAGCAACGCGAAGAAATCGTTTTAGGAGAGATACTTTTGCAACAACAATTAGTATATTTTCCAACAAATGAAAGTGGAAGGGCAGCTTCAAGGGTTCTACATGAGGTTCGTTCTAGATCTAGATCATAAAATTAAGTTTTAATACAGTGATATAAGTATTAAGATTTTACGACGCGGCCGAGCTGCCGTTATTGGGAGTTAACGACACGCGAGAACTAAAGTACGCATAGAAAAGACATCAACGCGCGACCGTATTAAAAGTGGAAGTTGGTTTAATTAATTTTTTAGCAATCTATTACTATTATGATTAGAGATCGGATAATCGGATGCATATTTACCTAAAGTTAATATTTTGCTAGGAAATTATGGAAGCGGCTTCTTAAAACACGTTTTTTTTTTATATAAATCCCGGGATTTCAGAAAATTCGTGAATGCAAAATTAGTCAATAACATGGTGTGGAAACGATGTCTTTAGCATGAGCTATTTATTTAAAAAAAATCGATACAAAAGTGCATTCCATAACAGCTAACACCTCAACTTTAGGTAAATATGCATCCGATTATCCGATCACTGATTATGATTATGAAGCTGAAGAGTTTGTTTGTTTGGTTGAACGCGGTAATTTCAGGAAATACTGGACCGAATTGAAAAAATATTTTTGTGTCGGGAGGCTATATAACATCACGCTATGACGAGCATTAGTGAAAACTGTTGCAGAAACGGGAAAAAGTAGTTTTAGTAGGTTTATTCCTTTTCCTCAAATTACAGATAGTTATAAATAAAATAATAAAAAAAAGTTTGTTTAATTCACAAGTCCATTACAAAGTGGATGTGTGAATCTCATTATTTTAAGTTTGAAATCATATGACTTGAACAACGAACCGAACATGCCGAAATAAATTAAAAACAACAGTTTCACAATTATACTATATGAATTTATAACTAAGTACCTACAATAATTAGAACTCATTAAAATGGGAAACGGTGGCTTCACTAGTGTGACATTTCGAGATAAAAAATAGCCTACGACCTATTCTCAGACCGACCAAATTTACACACAAAAGTTGTGGAGGAGTTCGATAATAAATAAAAGTGACACGAGATTTTTATATTATATGTAAAAGCTTTTGTCCGTGGCATCGCACGCTTGCTATCCAGGGAATGCAAACCCTCGTTTCATTCCCTTAGAGGTTCAATTTTACTAAATCCTTTCTTAGCGGACGACCACGTCTTAACACCCATCTTCGTGCTTTTCAGTTGGATCCGTCCATTAGTTTGAGCTGTGCGTTGATAGATTAGTCAGTTACCTTTCGTTTTTACATGACTGCCCAAGGAGTGTTTTTACATCAGGGTGCCTACCATCAACTCTTATTTCGGTTTTGTTTAGGACCTAAACTGATCTGCTTCGCTTATTCGTACCACGACAGCTTAATATCAATGAAAGCGATTCAGTGATCATTCAATGACATTTCACAGCCGCTAAGCTGTCATGAACTCTTATTTGACTTATAAGTCGGCCAAGCTAACATGACACCTGCAGGTTATACCCGTCCCTCTCACTCTCCGGGCATGACAGAATCAAGTGAAAGAGACGGGTAGAAGAAATAAGGACACAAATCGTTCGGTCATTCACATTTAGCAATTCATTTGCGATCCAGTTTTTAGAAGGTTCGATACATAGTACGAAAGAAAGCAATTCATTTTAGGAACCTATTCTGCATCGCGCTATTTTTGAATCGCTGTCTTAAAGTTGATGGTAGGCACCCAGATTAGATGATTTACTTCCAAGTTTACTTTCATGATAAAGGTACTCGTAAATTGTAAATTTTAATCCATGTATTTCATAAATTAACGTGTGAATAAAGAACATCATGTAGGATGTAAAAGTAGGCAAAAAAGTAATTTTTGGAAAAGAAAATTGATGAAAGAAATAAAGAGCCTTGATCGATCAGCGACCATTCGCGAGTCATCTCGTCGCCACCTTAACAATAGTTCGTTATCAACAAAGCGTATTGCGAATCGCCCTCGTACGCGCGCCTTGCACCGAATCCCTGACATTTCGCCCGCTTCCGTAACCCTTAGGCCTGCCCCCACCACGGCGGCTTGCGGCGGCGCGGGCGCAGCTGGCAACCCGCTCGGCACTCTCGCGACCGCGCGCCGCCTGCTCGCGCGCCTACGATGCCCCGGTGGTGACAGTGCAGTGCAGTGATTTTATACCCCGTGTTCTGTGCGCGCAAGCATTAAGATGAGGTCCTTTGGCGCTGTGGCGCTCACACTAGCAATCATTACAGGTGAGACGCGAACTTTTCACGGGGTGGATTTCGGGTTTGGGCGGAATTTTGTTGACTGGAATATTTTTTATGGAACTATGGAACTTGGAAAAGTTTACTGAAAGTGCTCTGACCTAATAAAATTTAATTATCAAAAGAAAATTTTACGTGTTTTGAAAAAAAAGTAGTTTTCTTTACCAATAACACAAAGAAAGGTACATAATTTTATTAATTGTAGTTATGAGAAGTTTGGATAATTTCTCATAACTGTTAAAGATAACTTTCGTAATATGGAAACTTAGTGAATGATGTGAACTTAAATATGCTCGTTCATCGTTGATAATGTTTGTGTGAGCAGTGATAGTTCTCAAAATTCACACTTTCCTCGCGTTGCGTAACCTGATTGACAGATAATAAGCTCTCTTTTATTTGTTTTGCTTACCAATAACTGTAGTGACACTTCTTGTTATGATCTAATTTATATTACCGTGACAATAGAGTTTCTGCATAATGTAACCGAACCATGTTGTTCTTTTTTTGCAAAGCTATTATTATTTAGAGACTTTTTACTTGCACGGATCACTTAAAAAAGGTAAATTTTTTGATCAAAAACTAAACTTTTTATCAACTATAAGTAAATACCGTTGGACTCTGCAGGGAACTGCGATACTTTCGCGCCGTAAACGCTACCTGTACAATAAAAGTGTCTCGGTATCGGTGGATAATCACTTTCGTTCTCGTCTTGTGCGCGCGCTGCTCACGCACATGCGCCTGGGAACCGCGCGAAAACTATTGTTTATGGCTAATTGACGCACGGGCACATGCGCTCCCGACCCAGACATGTGGCTGGTGCACTGTTTCATAATGCTTTGACTATGCTATAATGAATCTTTTGATTAATAAGCTGAAGAGAAAAGAAAGAATTCTATTGCATTTGAGAAAATGTTCACAAATTATGCGTGTAACCGCCTCTGTGGTCTAGTGGTTCACACCACCGATTTCAGACCAAGAGGTCCCGGGTTCGATTCCCAGTGGGGGTACATATTGTATTCGGTTTGGTTGGTGGTAGGACTTGGTTTTAGTCCGCTTGGCTAGCTACCACCATCTTAATTATCTAAGTCTGCCGCCATAACAATGATGTTTTCAGAACTATTGTGTTCCGGCAGTTGGAGATAAGATAGCCAGATCCTCAGTGATTGAGGATTCCGGGAGTAGTGCGCTTCCACCTTCAGCCTTATCACCACTTAACATCAGTTGTGATGAAGGCTAAGTGCTACCCCGTTGTGGATAAAAAAAAAGAAATAAAATAAGTAGGTAGGTATGTACAATCGACTGTTGTCGACCTGATGTGCTCATCAAGTTAAACAGTTGAACTGCGATAACAGCTTTTATTACGAAGGGCATAAAGGCGGTCTCAAGGTCAACATTTGTAGAGTCTGACGTGCCGCCGTGTATACCAAATCAATTTGTATAAAGTGATCGATACAGTTTCAGTATACTGAAAGTGTTTTTCAGCGATTATTCAGTATAATTGACGCAATGTTTTCACCGGCTATGGCCACTTCCTTATCGGCTGTTGTTGGCGATGTTTGAATAAATTACATGTAGGCATGCGCAATGTCGATATTTGCATACTCGCTGTCTTAACAATGATTTAATTATCGCAATTTTGAATGGTAAACAATAAGAAACTAATTTTCTATACCTACTGAAACATGTTCATTTATTGAGGTATATATTCCTTTTCTGTACTAAATTTGTAAAAATACTTAACATAAGAACAAACTTACGTAAGTTTAAATTAATTAAGCAATAAAATTTGTAGTACTTAAAATTTCGCAAACTTTATTAGTAAAGTATCAATTACGCGTAATAGAACTGGTTATCCTTGTCAATTAGATTAAAATTTGGACAAATCAATTAATAGGTTTTATTTGACAGTGTACTTTCTTTGTAAAGAAAGTCACTAACTTTTTTATGAATATTCAACGTGATTTTGGAAACAAACTCGTTAAAAACAAATACCTTTTTCGTATAAATAATTTTCCTTAAATAATCCTTCATGAAATTTCCGAAGCACTCACAAGCTTTACAATGTCAATATTACTAGAAAATACTATTAAAAATTAAATTAAAATAATTTATTATCAGATATCATAGATCTAGGATTCCAGAGTTGTGAGTAAAAAAATAATTGAAAAAATACTTCAACACTATGTTTATAACTAGTATAAAATATGCTGAATTAATTTACGTAATAGTATGTAAAATAATGCCCAGCAGTGGGCGTCCTACGGCTGAAATAATGATGATGATGATGATGATGTATAATAAATTTATTGCCATTACATATTATAATGAATAAAACTTACCGCGAAAATAGTTTGACAATGTTCAGCTGTGTTGGAATTGGTCACCTATAATATGCAAGAATTATTGTTTAAAATAGTAGTAGCCAAAGTTTTTATGTTTTCAAATGCCGTATTTGATATCAAATTGATGAAATCAAATCTAAATTAATTTATTATGTAGGTACATAACCACTAACATACTAGAATTTTACATACATGTTTTACATTTTTTTTATTTGATTTGATTTTGACATACAAATCTTTTAAATAATGCTCGTTATATCACATATATCAGTGTGTGTCATAGGCGTATTGTTTTCGCGTATCTCAGTATAATCGCTGTAGTTTCCATCTGGTAGAGTTTCCTTATCGTGCGCGTACGCACAACGGCAGCAGCAAGACTATTGGCCCCCTTATCTGATCCAGATGCTCGCACGCCGGGAAATGCACAGCGATCCATTGATACGATCATAATGAAGCTTTTAAGCCTAAGTAATGCCTGACAATGTTTACGATTATTTTAAAATTTTTGCATTCATAAAGCAATTTTTATTTTTGAAAATATTGAAAATCAAGTATAAGAAAAAAATCGACACTCTCACAACTGGCTCCGAAGGGAATCGAACCCACGACCTTTCACTGTTTGGGTAAATGCACTAGCCACTGAGCTACGGAGTTGTTTTTTTTGCAATATTTTTTTTAATGTATAAATGTATTTAACAAACAATAATAATCTTTTATACTTAGTTGGTTTTTCTCTATTAGAGGTGCATCGTCATATGGCCGTGTGGCTTGCCACTCACTGCTCGTCGCTTTTACGGTGGTTTCGTTCCGTTCCCAATAACCACCCTCGGTGTGATATCGATATGTATTCACTAAGAATTGTTTAATTAGGAACAATTTAACCACTCAATGGTTCCTTGCCTCCCAGAGGCAAGTATTTTTACCCGCTCCAATGGTTTCTTGCCTCCTGGAGGCAAGCTGACATCTAATTAAAATACTTTAATTAATTATGTTAAAACACTCTCTGTTCCTATCCAAATTATACCAATCTTAATCTAGACACCTTATTTTAATCGTAGAATAAGAAATAATGTCCAATTTAATAAAATTTTGTCGGATTATATTCAATTGAAGTTCGCCGACTTGCTTGCCTCCAGGAGGCAAGGAACCATTGCGTGATTTAGGGAATGTTAGCTAAGTATGGATAAATAAAATATAAAAATATAATTAAATATATTGTACTAAATTTGTTGTAATGCATTAATATATACTTGTTATGCCCTCAATACCCATAAAAAGTATATATTTAAAATTTATGTACTTACAAAAAAGAAGTCGATACGAAATCGATCCATACTTTTGTAGCCCGTAAGGGTGATTCTTTACTTACATTTTTATATCTTTAATTAAACAATATTTTTCTAAAAGAGAGTTATCTTTTTTTCTTTTTTTACTTTTATCTAATAACAACATTGTAAACTATTATTTAAACACAAATTGGTCTGTAATAATTGTTTATTTATTAGTATTTATTGCATGTTTTAACAAGAAACCGGTAAAATATTACCTTTTCTGCAACTTCAACTCGCTGTTTCTAATTAAATCGTAATAAAAATCCATCTACAAATCATACAATCTTATTGCAAATTTAACTAGCATTATAAATCAAGAATTTGTTTTTATTAAATCCTTATAGTTTTTGAGTAAAACTTAATTTAAAGCCGAGCGAGCGAAGCGGAGCGGAGCGGAGCTGTGCTGAGTAACCATTGCCCCGTAAGCATATTTAAGCGTGCGTAACCATTGAGTGGTTATTTTTTCACGAATTTTCGAGGTGTCACACACCTCGTTGACACCTCTAAATTTTAATTAGTAGAAAAATTTTAGGGGATGATAGTGTCCATCAATACGAACAATTTTTAAGAAGGGCCCAACCACGGAACCGCGAAAAAAAAATCACCCTGTTCCATACATTTTAGTCGCGTTGATGTTGTTCATTTGTATGGAACAGCTGATTTTTTACTTTTTTTCCATAGCAGGGCCCTATTTCTCGAAACTATTAGTTTACTAGTATATTAGTTATTAGTTACTAGTGAAATATTTACGAGTTCTAATATTTTCTGTTTCTCAAAAATAATGATTAGACTGGTAATTAATACCGGTAGACTAATAAAAAATATTAGTCTGGCTTGGCTGAATGCACCTACTACCCATACCCCTACAAAAATAAAACCGGAAGAAGTTCCTGCCACTTTTTAACCAACTTCAAAGAGAAGGAGGTTGTCAAGTTTGCCCTGTATGTAATATGTGACATTGTTGGAATTGGATAGTACCTGTTTTGTATTCGTTTTCTTTTGACCTAAGTATGCACATTGGCGGTAAAAGAGGATTCTTGCTTAGATAAAGACATAGTATAAAACAAAGTCGCTTTCTCTGTCCCTATGTCCCTTTGTATGCTTAAATCTTTGAAACTACGCAACGGATTTTGATGCGTTTTTTTTTAATAGATAGAGTGATTCTAGAGGAAGGTTTAAATGTACTTTTTATCCCGATATTCCCACGGGAACGGGAACCACGCGGGTGAAACCGCGGGCGGCCGCTAGTTAGATATACAGGGTGTTTTTCTATAAGTGCAATACCTCTTAGGTGGTGATTGTGCTCATGAATATGAATAATTTTTACTATTGGGCCAACTGTGCAACTCAACAAAAAAAATCAGCTGTTTCATACAATTTGTTAATACCTACCTGACCAGAATGTATGGAACAGCTGATTTTTTTTTGTGAAGTTGCAGAGTTGGCCTCATAGTAAAAGTTGTTCATATTCATGAGTACAATCACCACCTAAGAGGTATTGCACTTATAGAAAAACACCCTGTATATTTAAAATGGATCTCAATCTCAAGTTAATGTTTGAAGCATAGGTAACCTGATAAAAGCGAAAATTCCGTTTGGGTACTTTTCCGAAGTTTTGACAAAACAAGAAAAGCGGAAAACCTTCTTCACCGTCGGAAGCATCCGAATCGGTCCACATTTTATAGATTTGTTGGGTAAATTAAAGTAATAGTTTCGACTAATATTTTTTACCAACCTTCCGAGACTAATAGCTTTATTAGTGTATTTTACTAGTGTATTTAATTTTCTTTTTATTCATTAAACCAAAACCCAATTGACTCTAATAATATTAGCTAATATTTATTAGTTGGTAACTAATAACTAATATTTTATTACTGTAGCTTCGAGAAACGTACACAAATAAACTTGTAAAAAATATTAGTTCATGGACTAATAATATTAGTCTAATAAGTTTCGAGAAATAGGGCCCACGTTAACACACTTTTGGATATGAATCTTTACTTAAAACGAAACAATTCTTGGAATGATAAGATCGTACAGTGAAATAAAATAAACTATTAATAATATCTTATTAAACAGTGGAAATGTAGCGAGTGACAAGAAGTGGTTACTTTTAATAATTAATGATCTAGAATCACAATGCGGTAAATGTGAGTGATGATTTATGAACAAATGCTTTTTTTTATCGCTTACGTTTTATCTAGCTAAGTATACTAATCCTACTAATATTATAAATGTGAAAGTTTAGATGTTTGGATGTTTAGATGTTTGGATGTTTGTTACTCAATCACGCCAAAACGGCTTAATACTTTTTATCCCGGAAAATATCACATTCCCGCGGGATAACGTCATGTAGTCCACGCGGGCGAAGCCGCGGGCGGAAAGCTAGTATCATATAAGGGAAAGATTAGCTCTTGGTTTGTAATTAATAAACTCAAAAACTGCTAGATCGTTTTTAAAAATACTTACTATTATAGAAGAGATTTGATGTTTATATTAACTTTGTTTTAAGTTTGACGCTATAGTAGATTGTATTACAAGGGAGCAAAATAACATATTTACGGCGAGGGCGCTATTTTGAATCCTGAACGCAGCGAGGGATTCAATATACGTCGCCCGAGATGAAAATAATTTTGCGGCCGAGTAATACACTCTACTACTTTTCATTTCGAATATAAGGAAAGTAAATACACTCTGCTTTTCATCCCCCACTATAAGAAAAGCAATAAAGACAACTAAAACTATCTAGAAAAATAAAAGAAAGGTGGCGGGGGGCTTCGCTTTCTCTGTTTTTTCTATAATAGGTATATAAAAAAACTGAAGTTTTGAAATAAAAAAAAATTTTTGAACAAAACATATTTATGCAAATAAATATATTGATTGATTGATTGATTGAAAAAAAAAAATAATAATAAAAAAAATTTTTTGAACAAAAATTTTTTTTTATACGTCTATCGGATGCCTCCTAACTATCTCCGGAGTACCATCGGAGGTTGTAAATTTTGTTAGATTTCAGCTACCTACGCTACGAGACGCACCGTTTTTGAGATATTCTCGTTTTTATAAAATTCACTTTTTTAAAGTCCCGTCCCCATACAAAATTAGTTGAAAACTTTTTCATTGCCGATGAGGTAACTCTATGGTTGACTGTAACCAAATTCAGTTCTATTCTTAAAATTCATTTCCACCCTAGGGTGAAACGGATAGTTTTGGACCCGCTGCTCAGTTTAAATATATATCACTTTCCGAATCTGAGAGATGAAATAGTAGATTGTATTACAAGGGAGCAAAATAATATATTTACGGCGAGGGCGCTATTTTGAATCCAGAGCGCAGTGAAGAATTCTAGAGTAGAATCTCGAGCGCAGCGAGGGATTCTAGAGTAGAATCCTGAACGCAGCGAGGGATTCAATATACGCCGCCCGAGGTGAAAATAATTTTGCGGCCGAGTAATACACTCTGCTTTTCATCCCCCTCTATAAGAAAAGCAGTAAAGACAACTCAAACTACCTACCTTTCTTTGTCGTTTGGATACATCATAGCGCTAGTCGGGCAAGAAAAAAAAAATTGAGTTTTGAAATAAAAAAAAAAATAAAAAAAAATATATGTCCATCAGATTCCTTATAAGTATCTCCGGGGATGCCGTAGGGGGGTTGAAAACTTTATTAGATTTTAGCTACGACTCACCGTTTACGAGATATTCTCAATTTTATAAAATTCCGTTTTTAAAAATTTCTCGGTCCCGAAAAAAGTCCCGCCCCCATACAAAATCAGTTGAATTTTTTTTTAAGTACTGCACACCCTTTGCTACACTCCAACCAATGCTTCTTTAATTATGTTCTAAATTCAAATCTCATCGTTTTGGACCCTGTTATGAAGCTGTTCAATATTCAAATCTCATTTATACCCTCTCGTCATAACAGGTAAAAAATGAATCGTTTTGGACCCTGTTATTAGATAAACAATCATCGCTTTTCGAATCGATGGGATGAAAAATACATTTTAGTATTAAATAACTTGTAATGAGACTGTTGTTACATGTTAAAAGGAAAATAATAGTTTTTAATATGTTTTCAAGTTATTTTTAGTTACTTGTACTTACTTTTATCTCTACTTTTGATGAATATGGAAGGATATTGATTGAAATATATTTTATTCGCAGGACAAACTTGTACGTTTGTAGCATTAAATCTTAAAAAGAATGCATCCAGACGTAGGAAGACGCACTGACCACCTTAGCTAATGAAACTTACGAGTTGGAAAAGTTTAAATCTCTTTAAATCAATCAAATAAAAATATCTGATCATTCCGTACAAAATAAATATCTTAACGTTGACTTAAATTGCTGCTCCATCAAAGTATAATTTCGTATTTTAAATGATAAGTCGGCCGTCTCAATGTTACGCTTTTATGCCAAGGCGTTGCAGCCGATTGCTGCAATAGCTGCAGCGACTGCATCGTTGTGCCACTGTGTGCGAGCTTCCTCGTACTGCCATAGGAATGCACGTTGCCTCATCCACTCTGAGATCACAGGAGCCATTAATAATCAACGTCGTAAATATATCAGTAGGAATCCACATTGATTTAATATCGATGAAAGTCGGGCTTCAGCTTAAGTTAGATAACTTGTTTATTAGTTGATATTCATGAAACAGAGAGCAGTTCATGAAAGTTAAAATAATGCGAACTAACTGGAAAAGTAGGTACATTCATTTAACTTTCATGATCAGAAGCAAGCAATAAGTAATTTTGTATTTATTTTGACTTTGATTATACATATTACACATTGAGATGTAAACAGTGACTATCAGATAGTTGTTTTTTTTTGTATTGTACCTACATAAGTTTGTTGTAGAGCTCCAGGATTTATTGAAAGCACGAACAAATTTAGATTCTATGTGAATCGCTGTTGTTAGAATTTCTTTCACTTTCCGAATTTCTTTCAAACATGACTTTCTATTTACATATTCGCATAGTACATATTTTGTTGAGTTTGATAGATTTTCCTTTCACAACTTTCAGGGCCCATAATAATTCCTTTGAATTGGCTAAATCCGTGAACCATGCCAATGCCAATACTGCGCAACACCCCATATTAGCGTAGCCACGACGGGGGATTTTCGCGGATCGTTGTCCAATGATCAGCCTCAATGAGCCGATTACACGCAGCTTTGTAGGACGCAGCCCTGAACGATGTCCAGCGGTCGTGAGCCGTGCCGGCCTTGGCTGTTGGCTAACTCTCTATTGAAGGGTACTCTCGCTGTTTCGTTTTGGTACAGATATCTGATATGAGAAACCCCATCAAAACGTCTCTATATTTTACTTTGTTGATTTTATGTGTGAGAGGATTTGTGAAAGAAGTAGTTCCTTTACGCGTATTCAGTGGTTTGTGAGAAACGTACGCGGTCGAGTCATAGAAGGAAACGATAACTGTATATAGACAGAATAGACCAAAGTCTATGAAGTGATATGAATTACTTTTGCAACTAAAATAAAACATTGAGACAATAAACAGCGACAAACGTTTTAACGACTGGAAGTTATTAATAAAGCATTATGAGCGGACTGTATTGCGTATACGTTTCGTTTTCACGTCGCTGTTCGTACGCAGTGCAAGATAACAACAGATAACTGTTAGTTGCGAACCAATCAATCTAAATTATGCTCGCAATATCGCCACTATTACGACTCTTAACGCTTAATGTTATTACGAAATCGCTTAACTTGCGACGTGTCTCATTAAAATATGTAATGTAATTATTTAATACGAGTACTTGGTCATGTTCGCGTTTCGTGTTTGCTGAACGCAGCGGTCAATTCCTCAACTTTGATTAATATTTGATCAATCTTTTGTAACATTATTGAGCTCTGAGATTAGTGGTATCTTGTGAATTAACGTGACCGTCAATGTTAAAGAGTAACGTCATTCTTAAGAAGTGTTTCCTCATCACGACCAATAAAATTAATGTACAATTGACACTATAATATAAAATTATTTCATCCGGGTTTTTTGTAAAACTCAAATTAACAGTTAAATACAAAAGCCTACGACTACGAAAGTACTTTCGTAAGTAAGTACTTACTTACTAGGATGGCGCAGCGACCCAAAGTGAGTCTTGGCCTCCGATAATAGAGCTTCCATCTGGGTCTGTCCTTCGCCACCTCCTGCCAGTAATCCGCGTGGAACTCGCGCAAATCCTACTCAGATCTCTTACTACGAAAGTAAGTAATGTGAATTGGTTTTTGTAAATATTTGGACGAGTAATACCTACATGAGTTCCTTAAAACTTTTAACTACTTCTGTGGTGTAGTGGTTCGTACCACCGATTTCAGACCCAGGGATCCCAGGTTCGATTCCCAGTGGCGGTACAAATTGTATTCGGTTTGGTTGGTGGTAGGACTTGTTCTTAGTCTGCCTGGCTAGCTACCACACTCTTATCTAAGTCTGACGTCATAACAATGATGTTTTCAGCATTATTGTGTTCCGGCAGTTATTTTTTTTTATCCACAACGGGGTAGCACTAAGCCTTCATCACACCTGATCTTAAGTGGTGATAAGGCCGAAGGTGGAAGCGCACTACTACCGGAATCCTCAATCACTGAGGAACTGGCTATCTTATCTCTAACTCTGGAACACTGTAACAGTTACAGCTAAGCTAGCCAGTTCCTCAGTGATTGAGGATTCTGGGAGTAGTGCGCTTTTACCTTCAGCCTTATCACCACTTATCATAAAGTGTGATGAAGGCTAAGTGCTAGCTACCCCGTTGTGGATAAAAAAAAAACAAAGCTACGGTGCAGAGCGTGGTCCGGCGCGGCGCGGTGGCGCGGTGGCGCAGTGGTGGGGCGAAGGCGGCCAAGGCTCGGTTTCCTAACAGCTGCATTAGCGATGCGGCACCGGCCCGGGCTACCAACAAAAGAGTTCGGTGACGAAATGCGCGGACGCACGCGGAATACCCATGCCTAGTGCCCACCGCCAGACACTCAATATTCGATGTCTCACCTAGTTCTCCGTAATTTACACGCTACTTTTAACTAGGTAGACAATTGCTTGCGCAACTTCTTCATGACTTTGTTTTGGGTCTCTGTTATTGTTACCTTCAATACTGATGAATAGCAATATGTTATGGGGTTATTTCTAAAAAAATCTTTGCTTAGTGCTCACTTACGTCATTTGAAGAACTTATAAACAAAGTTTCAACTGAATCCATTGAACAAATAAAAAGTTTCGTACAAATTCTTATCTCCTTTTTCAAAAAAACCTTTTCTTAGTGCTCCCCTACACTCCCCAAGGAACATACATGCCAAATTTCAGCTTCTTGCGCCCAGTAGTTCGACTGTGCGTTGTCTGTCAGTCAGTAACGGGAGAGTTTTATATATATTGATATAGATTAAATTGTAGTTAATTTTCACTCCCATTGGATTATGGAGCACAATTTAAAGAGTATCTTCTAAACGTCGCATAACAGATGTGTCACCAACCGACTAGCTAGCAGCTTGCCTGGCATGTCTCGGAGATGAGCACGACGCGACGTCGCGGCGCAGCGCAGGCGCCTGTCAAGGCTGTGCTAATGGCTGGCCATCGGGTAATTACAATAAATATGTCATTATACTGGCCATTTGGCAAGCGGTAACTGCCGAACATACTATAAGCCTTATGTTTAAACGCATTTTAAGTTATTCTACTTTTACACTCGTGACGACCCGAAATACGACTGGGTGCTTACCATCAACTCTTATTACGGTTTTGTTTAGGAACCTAAACTGATCTGCTTCGCTTATTCGTACCACGACAGCTTAATATCAATGACAGCGATTCAGTGATCGATCAATGACATTTCACAGCCGCTAAGCTGTCAGAAACTCTTATTTGACTTATAACCCGGTCGATTTAACATGTCACCTGCAGGTTATACCCGTCCTTCTCACTCTCCGGGCATGACAGAATCGAGTGAAAGAGACTGGTAGAAGAAAAAGGACACAAATCGTTCGGTCATTAACATTTAGCAATTCATTTGCGATCCAGTTTTTAGAAGGTCAGAGTACGAAAGAAAGCGATTCATTTTAGGAACCTATTCTGAATCGCGCTATTTTTGAATCGCTGTCATAAAGTTGATGGTAGGCACCCAGGACATATTGCCTTATTTTATTGTAAGCGGGTCTGTACACATATTTATCTAAATTATTACAAAAATAAATAATTAAATGATAACATAACTAGAGATCGACAGTATATAGGTAAACAATAGCCCAATCATCTCCAATAAATAAGGATGTGATCTGTTCACCTTGGCCGGGAGCAATTTTTTATTGAAATCAGGTGAATTGGGCAAACGGCGCGCTTATATAAGATCTTTTACCAAGTCCCACTCCCACGTGTCTGCCATAGTTGACATTGGCAATTGGCCATATTTGTGGAGTTCTTTATTGGATTTGCTTACCCATAAAATATATGAAGACATTGTTATAACTTGAAACATACCAAAACTGTCCGAAATTAATATACTTAAACCGGTAAATGAACTCCAAATCAATCCAGTTCCTGACCAAAACTAATACTTAATAGATCTTTACCTATGAAATTACCGTTTTCTATAGAGAAATTGTAGGAAGTTAGAGTTATCATACAAAGATATTTCTGGACCGGAGAGGCATTAAGCTGCAAGTGCCAAAACCATAATTTTACAGTAGAAACAACTTTGTGAAAGAATTGCTGTTGTATGGACTATAAGTAACTAAGAAAGGCAAAGGTTTTAGGCGCATTTTTTAAATTTGTTAATAGAATAACTATACGATATCATCATTTTTGTTGGAATTTAAAAAAAACTCCGTTACATACTTACAGTTTTGTGTGTCATGTTTTTATAGGAATCGCGACAGGACAAGGTAGAGGCAGAAATATGTAACTCCGCACTTACGTTAAAATGCCAGTTCATAATTCTAGATACAATATTGGTAACGAACAAGTATTTTACTGTATTATCACTTGCATCAAGGCCATAACGGTCTGTTACGTTGTTATACACTTATAGAACTCTGGGTTCTGACCGACTTTTTGAATATGCAGTTTTACCGCTGGAAAGAATACGGGGTTTTCTGTACCTACATTAGGCTTAAGAAGCAAAGAACGCTAAAAATGGACTAACAGTGTTATGATTCTCAAGTCCAGATTTGGGCATTTCTTAGACATATGAATTCCGAATTCAACGAAACCTTAGAGATAAATTAATGAACTTTAACTGGTAAATGAACTAATTCAATCCAGTTTCAATAAACTCTACGAGTATATCGTATATCATCATTATTTAACGGATCGGCATAATTTACAGAGTCGCTGTAAAATAAAGGTTAAAAAAAAACAGCAAACCAGCTTACAACAACACTACCCATGTTGTCACCCAAGGTGTTCGTGAAATGAGACTGAGCGGCAGCATAGCAGCCATATCAAGATGTGTTTTTAACTTGCTGCTTATCTTATAAGCCCTTGCCATAACAATAACTTTATATTCACATATAGTAGCGGCGTAACCGTTTAATAACGCCACGTAACCCGGTGTTACGGGAATATGATATCCCTTGCATAAGCGCGCGGGCAGTCACGATCGGCCATTGTTTCGTTCCGCGCTTTCACGGTCATGATGCGTGCGCCACTTTCTTGCGCCCGCGCAGACGTAAACGGTCTGGCTACAATCCGCTGGCTAGGGGAAGGACCATGGTCTGTCAAAAACGGGGTACGTTGTTGACGCATTTCAAGAAACTCATAGTTTGCTCTCCGTGGTTTTACCCACAAGTATCCGTTCTGGTGGGAATAGCGGGATTATGAATATAGCATGTTACTTAGCACTAATGTAACTTTCTACTGATAAAGGAATGTTCTCAATCAGTTCACTAATTTCAGAGATAACTTCAAATATGTAAACAAACTTGACCTATATAACCACTTTACAATATTAGTGTACTTAGGAACATATATTATTATAGAAAAATGGAAAATGAAGTATTTAGAAAAAATCGACCCGTCTCACAACTAGCTCCCATCGGAGCTAATAAAAATAAAAATAATACTAATAAAAATTGCATTGTGAATGCAAAAAACTAAAAACTAAAATATATTATTATTCTTAAAAACACTGTATTGTGAAAACTTTCAGATACCTATAAGTAAATATGTTAAAATTGTCGTGACAGCTAACGATATGGGTCACGGTAGAATACTTTTTGAAGCAGAACGGAAGTTGTTTAGGCCTATTTGGGAATGGAAAGTATTGAAAGAATTCCACACTTTGTAAAGAAAAATGACTAATTTTTCATAAGCTGTATAAAGTTAGATACGTACTTGTACCTATAGTCGGTTTGATCATAATGGTAATTAAAAAAAACAGTTTGTTGCACAAAAGTAGACAATGTAAAGTAGCAATTTTTTCCAAGCAATCTTAAAAGGTTAGTCAAAGGATAAAAATGGAAGTATTAAAATTATTGAATTTGCCAAAAGTTGGCAGCATTGGTTGAGCTAGTTTTGCCATAGTTTGTGAGCGTGGTCAATTTCGGCGCGTGCGCAAGCTCTTTGTTCGGCGCACGGGTCATTAGTGGCGTGATGCAACAACACATACATTTTCGCGTTTAATCAAGTAGCTCTTGGGAAAATTACATGTTATTTTTGCTAACCAGCCTACGTTATGTAATGGTCAACGTACACTGGTCTAGTTTTACCATCATCAATCCATATAATGTGACAGCGAATAAAAACAATCTCTATTATAAAAGTTTCATATGTGGCGAAAGACTAATAATACTTTTGTAGTTAGCGCAAACAAAGACGAACGTTTTAGATTCAAGAATTGGCTTCAATCGGTTGAAGTCTGTGAAAATCAAGTGAAGTGCAAAAGCAATAAAGATGAACCAAATAAATTAAACGACTAAAGGCATTTTATAAATTGTTATATTGAAATATTTTAGATTAGTAGTCTAGTCTGGAGTTAATAGTAAACATTCATCGCATTTTGTTAGTAAACTTTATGGCATAGATAAGATTATGATGATTGAAAAAGCTCCCAACCTTAAGTTTATTTGGAACTAGCGGTCGCCCGCGGTTTCACCCCCGTGGTTCCAGTTCCCGTGGGAATATCGATATAAAAAGTATCATATGTGTTATTCCAGCGTATAATCTATCTCTGTTGCAAATTTCATCAAGATCCGTTCAGTAGTTTTTGAGTGAAAGAGTAACAAACATCCATACATCCAAAGATCCATACTCACACACTTCCGCATTTTCATTATTAGTAGGATGACATGAAAAAACTAAAATGAGATATAGATCGAATGATTCCAAATTATATTTTATCTGTGACTACACGAAACAGCGTTCAAGCTCATCCAACAATCGTATAGTAAACTATACCTTTCTACAAAAGCTTCCAAAAGTCAAGTGCTAGTGCTACTGTCAAATTTTGATTGAATTTTATTTCTCTAAAACAACCGAAATAGCCTTTGCTCTGGTTTTCATACAAAATAATCTATATATATAAAATTCAAAGTCCTGACTGACTGACTGACTGACTGACTGACTGACTGACTGACTGACTGACTGAGATATCAACGCACAGCCCAAACCGCTGAACCTAGAGACTTCAAATTTTGCACATAGATACGTTATATAGTGTAGGCATCCACTAAGAAAGGATTTTTGGAAATTCCACCCCTAAGGGGGTGAAATAGAGGATGAAACTTTGTATGAAAGTCCGTCAGTTTAGAAGTTAGAATTTTTAAACAATGTATTTAGGCTGGCAATTGAAAATTAATATTTACCTGTGTCAGCGTTTTTGACAATTCCACCCCCGAAGGGGTGAAAAGGGGGATAAATGTTGTATCTGGAAAGTCCTTTATTTAATTTATTATTTAGGCTTATAGTTGGAAAGTTAAACAAATAAGCAACCACATATTTCGTATTTTTTCGAAAATCAACCCCTTAGAGGTTAAATGGGATAAATAAACCTAAAAATCGATATGGATGTCGTTATTGAGGTTTTGTGGGATGACGATTGCAAAAATGGCATTTATTTTGATGTTTAACACCCTGAACATGATTCAACCTCTAAAAGGTTGAAATAGGGGTGAAATTTTGAATGAAAAATCAGGGGTAAAATAGACATTTCAACTTGAAACTTTGTAGGCTTACTCTTTAAACAAATAGGCAACCCATTTCGTAATTTTCCCATAATCAAACCCAGGGGGTAAAATAGGGGATGAATATGTGTATGAAAGTCCGTCAGTTTTGAAGTTAAGATCTTCTAATTTTGTATTTAGGCTGGCAATTGAAAATTAATATTTTCCTGTGTCAGCGTTTTTGACAATTCCACCCCCGAAGGGGTGAAAAAGGGGATGAAATGTTGTATCTGGAAAGTCCTCCATTAAATTTATTATTTAAGCTTATGGTCGGAAAGTAAAACAAATAAGCAAACACATATTTCGTATTTTTTCGAAAATCAACCCCTTAGAGGTTAAATGGGATAAATAAACCTAAAAATCGATATGGATGTCGTTATTGAGGTTTTGTGGGATGACGATTGCAAAAATGGCATTTATTTTGATGTAACATGATTCAACCTTTAAAAGGTTCAAATAGGGGTAAAATTTTGAATGAAAAATCAGGGGGTAAAATAGACATTTTAACTTGAAACTTTGTAGGCTTACTTCTTAAAACAAATAGGCAACCCATTTCGTAGTTTTTGGAAAATCAAACCCAGGGGGTAAATATAGGGTAGGTATAGAAACCTAAATCATCTTAAGTACCTACCCTAAAAGTTCTTGGTACCTAATAAGTTCTTGGTACCTAAGCTACTCAGTACTAACTTTTTGATTGTGAAACAGACATTTACTATTTACTAGCTTCCGCCCGCGACTTCGTCCGCGTGGACATTCGAGAAAATACTTAGGGGACCAATAACCAGGATAAAAAGTATTGTATGTTTTAATTTCATAAAAATCCGATCAGCCGTTTTTACGTAATTAGGCGGGTCCTCCCTCACCAAGCGAGCAGCCTCGTGCGAGGCCCGCCGCACGTGGCAAGCGTTCTGCCTCGCGCGAGGCTGCTCGCTTGGTGAGGGAGGATCCGCCTAATCACGAAAAAACGGCTGATCGGATTTTTATGAAATTAAAACATACAATACTTTTTATCCTGGTTATTGGTCCCCTAAGTATTTTCTCGAATGTCCACGCGGACGAAGTCGCGGGCGGAAGCTAGTAAATAATAATACGATTGTGAAAAACGAAATATATGTAGCTTACTTCCGCAAAAACACAATATGCAAGATGCACCGCCCGCCCGCCCGCAAAAAATTGCACATGCACACCACGAAAACACCAGTGCACAATACCTGCATCTAGCAAGACAGCAATACACCTTGCACCGTCACCGATTAGACTACTCTACACGTGTTTCGCCCCAACCCGGGGCATCCTCAGGAGATAGTTCGTGCTAGTTCGTGCGAAAAACCAACACCAAATGTAATATTGTGTTTTTTGCGGAAGTAAGCTACATATATTTCATTTTTCACAATGGTTAGGGACTTCCGCCAAGTGACGCCTGATTCAATCAAATTCTAATAATACGATCACGATTAGATCTGTACCATAACGACAGTTTTTCGATTGTTAATCTCTGATAGCGCTTGCATATTCATGGCATGCAGATTGCAGTTGCTCCCACTCGGCTGCATTCTCGGCGCGCTTATACAATGAGATGAGTGAATACATCATCACACTCACTCACTATGTAAATAAAACCGTAACTCTATGAATGGCCAGTGATGTTTAAGGGTCAACTTACATTGGCGCTATTACGTTGTGGAGATAAGGGTGAATTTGCTATGTGAAATTTCAGATTGCTGGAGTGTGAGTTGAGCGTTAGATGTTATAGATCGATGGGATGATGACAAGCTTTTTATTAACTTGCCATGTTAGTTAGTTAGTGGGGAACAAATCTTGCAAGCTTAGTTTGACCCACTTTCCAGTGTCCGATGGTGCTGAAATTTTGTATACAGGTTTGGTTCAGATGACAATACAATATTAAAGTACAGTCAATAAAAAAGCTTGTTATAAAAATGTTTTTTTTTTATTAAAAACTTATTTACGTTTTACTACTACTGTATATTGATATTCCATTTGTTTTATAATACTCGTACACGCTAGCTACCTAGGACAGACGGTTCAGTTAGGTAAGTCCAACTTCGAGAAAGAGATCTCTCGTTGAATCCAGCTCGGATGGGCAGCGTTCGGGAAGCTCCTCCATATATTCGCGTTCGAAATACCTCAATGTCTCAAGATGAAAGTCTTTGACCAGTGTGTGTTGCCAGTAATGACCTATGGAAGACGTGGTATGGGTCTCATAAGAAGGCTCAAAGTCACCCAGTGAAAAATGGAGAGAGCAATGCTTGGTATTTCCCTGCTCGATCGAATCAGAAATGATTATCTCCGCAGGAGAACCAAAACAACCGACATCACTCGGATTGCTTCGTTGAAGTGGCAGTGGGCGGGACACATAGCGCGGAGAAACGATGGCCATTGGGGCGGATAGGTTCTCGAATGGTGACCGCGTACCGGACGACATTCCGTGGACAGGCCCCCTTCAAGGTGGACCGACGATCTAGTCAAGGTCGCGGGAAGCTGCTGGATGCGGGCAGCGCAGGACCGATTGTTATGGAAATTCCTGGGGGAAGGCTTATGATAAGATAATCAAAAGTAAACAAAAACGATTCCGTTGAAATAAATTTTTTAAAGAAAACTCTGAAAATTAAAATTCGATGTGCCTTTTGGTTTTCGGTTATGAGAAAGATATGCGGCTTCTATTATCATAAGGTGTACTAAATACCTTAAAGCAGCTTACTACAAACGAGTAAAACTCGATGACCTTTGACGTAAAGAGAAACTCCTTAAGTAGGACTCTGTTTATCTTTAAAGTGTTGAGTTCGAATTGCGATGTGTAATAATAAAACGTTATTATAACTGAGTGAAGTAACAGGTTTTGCAAAAACGTATGTTTATTAACTGCAGGTAGGCAGCGGGTCTGTCGGATGTTGCATTTTCCTCATTTTCCGGGTTATAATCGTAAAAACGGTAGAAACTGCACGTAGGTTATCAAACTTATATTCTTGTTCCGGAAGTGCTATTTTATAGTATGTTCCCAATACAATGTTCAATGTGGTTATTATGAGAGAGAGAGAGAGAGAGAGACAGAGATAAATTTTTATTTTCACAAAAGACCACACATATCTATACTAATATTATAAAGAGGAAAGATTTGATTGTTTGTTTGATTGCATCGAATAAGCTCCGAAACTACTGGATCGATTTAAAAATTCTTTGACCATTAGAAAGCTAAATTCTTCCCGAGTGACATAGGCTATATTTTATCCCTATATTCCCACGGGAATGGGTACCACGCGGGTGAAACCTCGGAAATCCGCTAGTACATAATAAAGATATATAAAAAAGAACAACAGAACAGTAATAAGATATAAAAAAAAACAACAACTGAACAGTATAATAATGATAGGAAGCCAGTAGGTATGGCCTTTGAATCAATAAGGTGATTGCCCTGCCTCAGCATGAGTTGCCATGACACTAAAGGTGAATAAAGTGTATCACGGCAACGCTGGTATTCTGGCAGGGTCTGTATGTACCTATGTAAAGGCGATGCGGAACACAACAAATGCACTAAATAAGAAATTGTGTGGAAGTGAAACAGTTGGGACGTAACGTTTGGCACATACATGCCAAGTTGCCAAGTCAGCGAGAAATCGCGGCGTTTGGCGGCCATCGGAGAAATGCCGCGCTTTCGTGTTGCGTCATCGGCTTCATCTAATTACTCAATAACAACCAATTTATCCAGACCTCCACCACCGAATGCATGTTTCAACACCCGAGCTCTCAACGCCCCGGTTGCTGTGAAATTTCTTCTGTTTTATGATGATCTCGTGAATGGAATATATGGTTTCAATGATAGGTAACGTAACAGACACCGTCGACTTGTAACGTATGATTAAATATGAATAAAGTTAAGTTAGGAAAGTTTAACTTTTACATCGTAATAGAGTTAAATTAATGTCTCAGTTTTATAATATCTTTTGTATTCGATGAATACGAGGCATTGAAAAACCGAGAACTAAGGTGTATCAAATGTTACAGAGATCTGTGTTAAAAGTTTTATAACGATCGTCTCAGTCGCGGTTCGCGTTGGCTAGCAATTATATTGTCATTTACACAGGTAATTACGTTCATAATTAATTCAGCGAGAATTAGCTGGTAAGGAAAGAAAGTAATAGGGAAGTTAAAAATTGCAACTTACTACACCATACCAACTTATTACTTTTGTACTGTCGAAATAATATTTTATAAATAACTTTTTCATCAGCTGCATCCATTTTATTGTTATTACAAAAAAAACTAAAATAAAAAAAAAAAAAAAAAAATACAATTATAAAAATAACCAAACAAACATACGTATAATACATAACATATAATTTCGTAATTGGTTTTCAAATTAATTTTCGGTTTAATTTTTGTTTAATTTATTACCGAATATTAAATACAATCATCCTTACAAACTGGCAGTTTAGACGATTTGTTTACTTGTCCTGTACATATACCTACTATATAATTTAAACTGAACATACCTAAAGTCTCTGCAATAAGGGAGATCCTTAAGTACCTACTTATTTACTTTGTTTCATCTAATCTCATTACAATCCTAATATAGGCCCGACATTTATGTACTGGTATTTTTAACCGATAACTATAAGTACTTAACTTGAGTACCTAATTAAAAACTCCAATGGCTGATATATGATGCGTAAATATTATAAACAAAGTACCTAGTCATAACCCAGAATACCAGAAAACAAACAATAGTGTTATGATGAGACGATCACCGTAGGCGCGTCGCAAGAGTGGAGAGCCGCGTCGCTATAATTGCAAGCGACAACCTGCCTCTGCATCGCTTTTCACTTGTCGCACCGGCTGCGAGCCATTGCGTCTGTATACGCCATGGCTATATAGTATACGGTATACTGTGCTGCTTGTGGAACGCTTATCAACAAGTGATCGATAGCTCATTAAGAGAAATATTATGAAAAATCTTTGACTTCTCACTTGTTACTATAAAATCATTTTTTTACACACAACGGTGTAGCACTTGGCCTTCATCAAACCTAATCGTAAATGGTGATAAGGCTAAGGGTGTGAGCGCGCTTCTCCCAGAATCCTTAATCACTGCAATACTGGCTATCTTATTTCTAACTGCCGGAACATAATAATGCTGAAAATATCATTGTTATGGCGTCAGACTTAGATAAGATGGTGGTAGCTAGCCCTTCGGCAAGAACAAGAGCAAGTCCTACCACCAACCAAACCGAATACAATATTTACCCGAACTGGTAACCGCTGGTGTAAACCACCGGTGGTGGTGTAGGCCACAGGCGGTTAAAAGTTAATTGATATATCTGTTGAATATCGGCGAGCTCGCGCTTGTACATGCAGCCATGCAATAATAAGTTTGGTCATATGTTTGCATTTGTTTTATTATGAAAATGTTTATTTAACATCACAGATTTGAGTGTAAACATCTGCGACACATATTGGTATCAAACTTGAAATGTCAAAGTACCAATCAGTATACAATTCTTTTAACTGACAAAGGCACGTGAATTAACGTGTTTTAACTTTTTTAAAGTGGCGTTGACGGGTGCCAATCGCGAGATAAAAGGACAGCTGTCATACAATTTTGTCCCGATTTTAATGTCGAACATAACAACTTAAAACTTTATATGCAGCTTCAGCTTACAAAGCTGATAAATGTCATTCCAATCATACACCGATATGAATGGGTCGTTAACCCGCCCGGATCATTTCGTAAATATTACAAGTTTAAAATGTCACTCTGACATTCGAAAGTTTGTTACCGAGGACGCTCTCATCAAAAACATAGTGCTTAAAATACATCAAATAAGCATCAGTAAGGTCTCAACTCGTTTAAAAGTCCGTTTGTTTTTAAAAATCAATGACAATGCTTGTCACAAAAGATATAGACATATCGAACAGAAGTTTAACATTTGAAAATCAAATTGATTAGTTAATCGCATCATGGTAATGCAGCAATAGTATAACTTCGGTGGCAATTGGAACTCTATGGCGAACACATAAGGAAGAGGTGCCGAATGGTACAAGTTCACCTCGGCGACCAGCGCTAAACCCGTTCCACTACGCTCACCGTTGCTTTACTACGACGCCGCGACGACGCCGTCGGCAGAAACGCGGCTATTTTCGAATAAGCATTTGCAAATTAATTAGACATTCAGTGAGATCCGGCCCAGCTACCAAAACTAACCGAGTATCAATCGATTTCTTACACAAGTCTCAGATACTTTTGGTATTATATTCTTTTAAAAGCACAATCGCAATGAATTGCAGCCACTTTTATTGTTTCAAAATTGGTTTATCGTGATGACTTTACAATAATAACTAATTTCAGCTAAATGTTACGCTTTCTCTTGATTTAAAGTAAATCGGACAATAAGGCAGCTTATAAAAATATTCGTCGCTATTGGGTAATAGGATTACTAAATTGGCTTTTAGTTTTGTTACCGACATTGTTAATAGAGGCTCGACCACCTCTGGTCCGGCAGACTTTTACGTCACTCCACGAATTAGTACCCCCAAGGAGAAGTTGCGAAAAACTAGGTTACTGTCTGAAACGTAGTCATCAATTAGAAGGTTGCACACGCGCTGAGCTTTTGTTTCGCGCTCCCACAATGGTTGCGAATCCCTGCCGAAGAGGCTTCACACAAGAAAGTGTTCGCTACTTCTGACTATTACGTTAATGCAGGGGCTATCAACTTTGTGTAAATTACCTCGCTTGTGGGAACAGTTGAAATTCATGAGTGTTACAAGATTCCTATGTTTTGTAAAAATCTTTCAGTTCAAAGTTAATACTCAATACTCAATACTCAATCATTTTATTGCATACCACAATGTAAATTAAGATGGTGAACATAAAAAAAATTACTTAACTTGTAGGTACGGTTACGCGAAAAATGGAAGACGTTGCTCATTCGCAATTTTTATTCTTGTCAATACCCAAATTCATCGCAATCTGTGCATCACTTACATTATTTTATACATATAAACCGCCTATGTGGACTAGTGGTTCACACCACCGGTATAAGACCCAGAGGTCCCGGGTTCGATTCCCAGTGGGGGTACATATTGTATTCGGTTTGGTTGGTGGTAGGACTTGTTCTAAGCCCGCCTGGCTAGCTACCACCATCTTATCTAAGTCTGACGCCATAACAATGATGTTTTCAGCATTATTGTGTTCCGGCAGTTAGAGATAAGATAGCCAGTTCCTCAGTGATTGATGATTCAGGGACTAGTGCGCTCCCATATTCAGCCTTATCACCACTTAACATCAGGTGTGATAAAGGCTAAGTTCTAACCTGTTGTGGATAAAAAATACATTACAAAAGAATGCCATATTAAATGAAAGAAGGACAATATAACAAAAATATACTTCATTTTACATACAGTAAAGTTAAGTGAAGGAGTAATAAATAAAGCTTCTTTTAAATATAATACTCGTATTCTCGTATGTTTTAAAATTTAAAATATTTTATTTTTTCGTTGTTTATTATGTTTACTTAGCGTTAATTATTCTTATTGTTGTCTACAATCTAGCCTAGACCAATAAGGCTAGATTCATTGCTCCACGATTACTTAATTCTAGATGTCGTCGATAGTTTTGTTAGAGCACTGCTCCATTGTGTGCCTAGTGTGGTCCCGTTTGCCGGTTATGAATTATGAACGAGCCGAGATACCATCTCTGTATGCATATTAAGTAATTTTATTTAGACTGTAGTTTAGTGTTTTAATGTACTTGAGTACGTACATTTCCTTGTGGAGCAAAACAATCCATATTGAGAAAAACTTACCTTATTTCATTACTTGCTGTCCAAACTCTGTACAAAATAAGGCTTACAAAATTATGACAATACTTATATGTAATTTATCAAAGGTATCAACATAATCTACCTTAAAATTAATATAAATCAATAAGAACACGTCATGGCGCCTAAAATAATTAGACACGGTTTTGTTATGTGACTGTCGAAAAGGCTTGAATAAAGTAGGTATAACTAGCAGCACGTAAGTCTAGCGCTGACCGTGGCGCAAGGCCCAAAATACCTTATTTTTTTACTTCTGCGCATCCCCTCTACGTTTTGGTCAGCGCTAGACTTACGTGCCGCTACTTGTATTTGATACTAGCGGATCCTCCGTTCCCGTAGGAATATCGGGATAAAATATAATCTATGCCATTCGGGAAGAATGTAGCTTTCTAATGGTCAAAGATTTTTTTAAATCGGTCCAGTAGTTCCGGTGTCTATTCGATGCAAACAAACAAACAATCAAATCTTTCCTCTGTATAATATTAGTATAGATGAAAATAGAAACTTATAACTAATCTTTACTTGTAAATTGAAACCGTGTGAAAACGGGGCGGGTTAGTACTAAATATCCTCTGCGATGAATCATTATTGTTTGACATTCAACAAATCACATGAACTCGCTAATTAACGTTTGTTTTAATGTGTTTCAGGTAATGGAGAAAATCAATCATGGCGGAGGTAACAAGTGCTTACATTATAATAGTGGTCGCTTGAACATCCCAATTAAGGCGATACTCGGAAAAATCATGCTGAAGCGAGATAGCAATGAGAAAACGACGCGCGCGGAAGCAAGACCGATTTTGCAGATTATGCAAAAAAACACAAAATCACTTAGTTTTAAAAAACTATAGCGATTTAAAAAAAAATGCTTCTATACGATCCTAAATATTATTGGTGTCCACTAATTAAACCAATTTCCAATAGTGTAAGTAACCCCATTTGAGAATAATCTTGAATTTTCGTATGTTTTAGAGGTCTTTTCGAAAATAAAAAGTGTCGAGGCAAAATCATAAAATCGTGTTTCTGAAACTATACGAATCTATATAAAGGTATGGAGAAATATATATCTTATTCCCAGATTTGTAACAACTCTAACCGTCCTATAGTTTTACGTCAAAAAGTCCATATTTTTCCGAGTAGCGCCTTAAATGCATTATTTTGCGGTTTATATTTAAATAGCTTTAACAAATTCATAGATGTCAAATTCACATTTTCACATACATTAATAGTTTGCCGTTAAATATGTAAGGCGTACATTAGGTATACGGTCATGCAACCATCAGTCAATTCCATCAGTCATGACAATCTAACTAATCGGTATATTCCCGATGTTCTTCTATATCGAAAGCGTTTTGAATATTTCATTTTGAATGACTAAAATAGTCATGACTGACAGCAAACTGACAGCAAAACCTACCGTCTAATGTACGCCGCCGTTTGTTAACAGTTTGATATTCTTGTCTCCTGTCTCTGTTTGGCGTTACGTCGTTAAAAAAGACGAATATATCGCGTGGGTCCGCTGTCCGGTGAAAAAACATCCGCTAACAAGCGGTCAGATACAATCAAACCTTATATTATAAATGTCGTTTCGTTGATTGTTTATAGTTAGGTCATGGCCAGTTACTCCTATTTATTTATCGCAACTTTTGAATGATTTCCTCTCCATATAAAAACAGTTGGTTTTAGTTACGTACGTGCGTAAGTAAGTAGTACCTATTACTAATGAGTGTGAAGTAACTTCTCCATGCAGTTCAATTACATCTGTTTGTGTGTTTCTGTGAGTTCAACTCGAATACCTTCCCAGGCTTCGTGTCATTACTTTGATTAGTTCAAAGTTGGAAATGGCTAAAATGTCATAAAGGTGTTATTAAGGTCAATCAGCCTTGTGAAACGCGGCCAGTCTGTCGGTTTTGTCAAACGCCGTAAGTACGCGAATAAATTGTCATTATGCGAGCCGTAAGAGCACTAGGCTAATATCATATCATAATACACTTGCGTGCAATAAAATGTTCTACTTCTAGGTCATAACACAACTGTGGAGTAATGACCCTATAACTCATTATGGAGAATTTTAATCACTGATAATTTATTTCTTTATGACGAAGTAAACTCATTAATCAATGTGAATTCATGGTTGGGAACGTTAAGTTATGGATTATTAGTATTTAATTATGAATCTTATCAAAAAGTATTTAGGAAATAAATTAGAGGTTTAAATAAAAAAGTTGATTATCGTTTGTAAAACTTGTTTGTTGACCGCGCACTGTGAAGGTTAATATCGATTGTGTTAATACTTTTAAAATAACTACAATCTGGCACTTTTGGTTCGACGGACAAACACACGACTTTGGTTCGACGGAACGTCTAAACATTTGGTATGTTATAATATTTAAAATTATTAACTGTTTCATCAAAGATACAAATGTCGGTAAAACTAATGAGATTCTCATGTCGCACATATGAATACCTCCCTATACCACTTAGACACCAGTCATGATACATCGCGCGCGCACACGCAGGCTCTGTTTCAAGTTTCAACACCGCACCACTTGCAAAATGTCTGAATGACTTCATCTTGTGAGAGCTCCTCAAACAGCGACACTAAAGGTTATATGGTAGAAGTAACGCTATATAACAATATTGTCACAAAATTATTCATTTATGTCCTCAATGCCAGTGTGGTGCATTTCAATAACGTAACCCATAAAACACGGTTAATCTAACACCCTTAAAAACGACCTTTGAGATTTATTTTGGGAAATGAGCTTTATACAAACTACTTATAAGAAGTATTATAACAATAATTTGCATAGATTTTCTTTGTTATATTTGTTTATTGACTGCTTACAATCATGGTGTTTAGCTTCAAACAGGAGGCAAAGGATACAGGATGTTTTTCTATAAGCGCAAAACCTCTTAGGTGGTGATTGTGCTCATGAGTATGAACAACTTTTACTATGGGGCCAACTCTGCAACTCAACAAAAAAATAGCTGTTCCATACACTCTGGTCGAGTAGGTATTGACGATTTGTATGTTATAGGTACTGTATAACGATGATGTGAGGATACTGCGACTAAATTAAAACAAACGTAAACACCTCGGGTCAAGTTCAATTGTATAGTGTTGGAGGTTCCATCAAGCACTTAGTATTATTCGCACTTGACTTCGACAGTGTTGTTTGCCGAGCTATTTGCGACTCTATTAGCGCGCCGCGACCTTACAAACTGGTACTATTTAGGTATGATTGTTGCGGTTTTGCTGTTGTTAGCTATTATGTTTTGGTAAAAATAATACCTACCAATACTCGTAATATTACCATCTGAGAAATCTGTTTGTGTTTGAGAATTACATTACGCACGTATACGAGTTTCATCTGATTATGGTTTTGTTTTTTATATTCCTCAATGTATCTCATAAGCATACTGAAGTATGATTGCAACATATTACACAAACAAGATGTTTGCATTATCGCGCATTTACAGAAAATTGGAACACACGCGTAGCATTCTCAGCAATCTAGAATAAGATCGCTTACTAAGATAATGTATCTTTAATTGTACTCAATATTATTATCTAAATATACATCTTGACACCGAACAAGTCACATCTCTTTTATTACCTTAGCCTCGGTAAAGCGTCATACCTCTTCATGGCGACCCTTTGCCAACCGAACTTATAAATTTTTGCGGGAAAATCATTACTACATGGAGCAGCAAAGCAAAATTTTCAACACCATACTAGCAGCAGTCTTCGTTGCGGTGCTATTTGGCTCTACACTTCTGTTCATCGCATTACTTGGGAAGACAAAACAATAATATGGGAGCACCACAAAGTAAAGAAGAAGTTATCATCGCACAAACCGCCAGCGGCGACGCCCAAGCAACGCAGAAAACTTCAAGCCAGCTCACTACAACAGAAATTGTACTATCCGTCATACTGCTTCTCATCGTTATACTCATCATTTACGCCTGCATCCGGAAAATTTGGGACCGAATTGTCAACCGACTCCGTAGAGAATTCAACAGCGCAGTTCTAAGAAACACAATATCTTCCGTGGAACTGGCAACGACGTCGACTCAACCATCAACGTAGACCAGGAGGTGTCCAGGGTAGAAACCCGGCCCATTGTACGAGGGGCAAGGGAAATCCCAGCCCGATCTTCAGTTAGCTGTTTCAAGCGGTCCAGGAACCCATCTTAGAAGTCTGAAGATCCTACACACTCAAGGAGCATGAGAAAACCCCCAGCCCGCAGCCCCAGCCCCCACACGCCACGCCGGTCACCACATACCTACTCATCGTGCAGAGACGTAATTATTTTATTCGCGCGCTATAATGCCACCGTAAGTCGTAAGTTATTTTATACCTAAACGTTTTAAATAATATGTAGGATGACATTTTTTTTTTCTTATTAGATAATGTCATTTATTATTTCCGATTTAAATGAATTGCATAAGAAACTATTGTATATTAAAGATAATTTAGTAAAACTAGGACCAGATAGACGTCAAAAAGAGTTAGGTTTTACGAAATTTAATGAAGCGAAACTTGAATACGCGAAATTAGAGTATATTTTAGCTCAAGTACATAATTTAGTTGAAAAATCGGAGGTATCAACTAAAGATATAACTTTAATTAATAAAATAGCAAATGACATTCAGATCATTTATGACAAAATTATTTCTTTAGAGACTTTAAGTGTTAGTAGTATTTCAAAAATGGCAGAAAAAGATAAATTTGACTTGAAGACAGCCATTGCACTTTTACCAACGATGACAGGTCAAGAACACGTCACTAAATCTCTAATTGATGGTATACAATTATATAGTTCAATGATCAGCGATGCTACTCATGGGTTACTTATTGATTTTGTGATTAAAACTAGGCTCTCTCCTAGCGCAAAATTACGTTTAAAAAGTAGTTATCCAACTATTAAAGATTTAATTAGAGATATGAATACGCATTTGATTCAGAAAAAATCTGCTGTTGCTATCCAACACAAATTACAAAACTGTCGTCAAGGTCATAGGTCGATCGAGTCATTCGGCTCGGAACTAGAACAACTTTTTGTGAATTTAACCATAGCACAAGCGGATGACGACGCTACTAAGTTTGAAGTATTGCGTCCCATTAATGAAAAGGTTGCAATCAAACGCTTTTCAGATGGATTAGTGAATCAAAAGCTTAGTACTATCATAGCATCACGTCACTTTGATTCTTTACCAGAGGCTATAAGAACTGCCCTAGACGAGCAGTCAATGTCTACCAGACACGAGGAAGTTATGAACATTAAAAAGTTTCATACTCGTAATTTCTCACGCACACCTACTAATTATCCGCGTCAGCCAAGTAATTATTCTAATAAATATAGTTACTATAATAGATTTAGCGCAAACAATAGGTACGCTGCCGGAAACACGAGACCACAACAAGGTAAGTACATGTCGCGAGACTCCCGCGCCGCGCAAGGAACACAATCACGTTCACGTGACCGCGGTCGGCCGAGCCCGCGCCCGCCGCGCTCAGCTGTGCCTTTTCAACGTGTGCAGTACGCTAGCCACGAGCAATCGACCAATAGTGAGTCACAAGCGCGTTCTGAGCCCCAGAACGATAATAATTTAGATTTTTTTCGTTCCTACTGAAAATTATGTTTTAAACTACAATAATAGTAGTACCGTAACTTTTAACGTAAGTAATAGCAATATCGATCTTTTAGTCGATAGCGGAGCAAGCCTTTGTGTTTTAAAATACGAATGGTTATGCGATTATCCGAAGTTATTGAATTTAATTACATTTGAGAAGTTAGTTATAAAAGGTGTTAGCGGTAAACTAGTATCTGAAGGATATATTTACTTAGATTTGTCTTATAATGGGTTAGTTTTTAGAGAAAAAATGTATGTGTTTAAAAATATGTCTTGTTCTGCAAATGGTATTTTAGGTGATAATTTTTTGAAACGCTATCAAGCTATAATTAACTATAAAGAAAATACTTTGCTTTTAACTAAAGATAGTAATTATGTGTCTATACCTATATTGAGTCACTATAGACATTTGATACCGCCACGATGTGAGGTAATAAAATATATACCTACATCGTTAGGCGACGATTGTGTTTGTTTATCTAAAGAGATACAGAAAGGAGTTTTTATAGGAAGTATAATAGCGAAACCTTGTAATGGTCGCATGCCAGTAAGGATATTAAACACCACTGAGAAAGAAGTTGATCTAGATCTTACCGATTTAAAGACTTTTTCATTGAATGATTTTGAAGTCTGTAATTTTGAAAAAGAGGAGGTTTCTGTCGATCGTGTAAAAACATTATTAGGATTATTAAATTTACCTGAACTGAATTTAGAAGAAAAACGAAGTATTGAGAGTATTTGCGCTAAGTACGCAGATGTTTTTCATCTGCCAGGCGACAAACTCTCTTGTACAAACCTAATGACCCATAATATAACTTTAAAACCTAATGTCTCGCCAGTTTATGTCAAGCCACATAGATTACCGTTCGCACTAAGGAAGGAAGTTCAGAAACAGATAGATATTATGCTCGAAAATGATATTATAGAAGAGGCTACGTCAGAGTGGTCTAGTCCCGTCTTGCTTGTACCGAAAAAAACAGATAGGTCAAACGAGAAACAATGGCGATTAGTTATAGATTACAGGCAGTTAAATAATCGTATTGAGGACGACAAATTCCCTTTGCCTAATATAACTGATATCTTAGATTCGCTTGCAAATAACATTTATTTTTCAAAATTAGACCTTTCGCAAAGCTATTATCAGTTATCTTTAAGCGAAGATTCACGAAAGTACACAGCTTTCACTGCTGGTGATAAAATTTTTCAGATGAAACGCTGTCCCATGGGTCTCCGGACATCTGCGAGTGTATTTTCACGTCTTATGACTATTGCAATGTCAGGCTTAAATTATAAAAAGGCTTTTATTTATTTAGATGATTGCGTAATTTTCGGGAAATCTATAGAAAACCACAATAAAAACTTAATTAGTATACTAGAGAGATTTAGAAAAGTTAACTTAAAATTAAATCCTATGAAGTGTGAATTTTTGCGAAACGAAATAATATATCTAGGACACAAAATAACTTCTGATGGAATTTTACCAGATGAAAGTAAAATTGCAACCATGCAAAACTATCCAGTGCCGATGAACTGCGACGATGTCAATCGTTTTGTCGCGTTTGCAAATTACTACAGACGATTCATACCGAACTTTGCAAACATTGTTTATCCTTTAAATCAATTAAGAAAAAAGAATGTACAGTTTCTATGGTCATCAGAGTGTCAAACGGCATTTGAAAAATTAAAATCAGCATTAATTCAACCCCCTATTTTATCTTATCCAGATTTTTCAGAAAGTAACATCTTTCGGCTACAAACAGATGCTTGTAAGACAGGTTTAGGATCTGTTTTATCTAACATGAACGGTCAAGTAGTCGCGTATGCGAGTAGAAACCTGAAACCCGCCGAGACGAGATATCCCATCATAGAATTAGAACTTTTAGCAATTGTTTGGTCTGTGAGACATTTTCGCCCTTATTTATATGGACGTAAATTTAAAATTATAACAGACCACAAACCGTTAATTTATTTATTTAACTTGAAAGACCCAACAAGCAGACTTACTAAATTCCGATTATTCCTAGAGGAGTATGATTTTGAAATAGAGTATGTTCCAGGACGAAACAATGCAGCTGCAGACGCATTGAGTCGCATACCTATTACATCTTCTACTTTAAAATCATTACATCAAAACACAGTATCAGTTTTAACTAGAGCACAAAGTAAAAAATTAAAAACCCCCACTGATTCTTCTTCAGAGAGCTCCACCAGCACTAGGCCTGATCAACCTATTGCGGTAGAACTTCTCAAGAAACCCGATGACGTAACTGAATTAAGTTTTAATCAATTAAAGTTTGACAATTATTCAAAGTCTAAAGATAGCATTATTTCTAATGCAAGTTGTTACGTTTACGTACCTTCGCAATCAGCGATATATCTGAGTACCCGATCGTCATCTACCCCAGAGGTGTTAGCGAGGGACTTAGAGTCATTATGTCAAAAAATAGGCATACATGAGGTACTTATTATTAAAGAAAAATGTAACGAGAGTAAAATCAAAAGTCTTGTACAAGCAACAAAAAGAATTAACTCTGTTACCCCGCGCTTTCTCATAACAAAAAATATATTAAGAATATATGATAGTGAACAAAAAAGAGTAATACTAAATGATTTCCATCTATTACCTACCAGCGGACACGCAGGAGTTAATAGAATGATGAACAACATTAAGCAATATTATTTTTGGCCAGGTTTGAGTAATGATGTAAAACTTTTTGTTAAAAATTGCCATCAATGTCAATATCATAAGCATAGTAATAAACATATTAAGCAGCCCTTAACCATAACATCAACAGCCCACTCATCATTCGAAAGAATTAGTTTGGATATAATGGGTCCACTCGATGTTGATGACTATAATAATAAATATGTATTGACATTACAATGCGATTTAACCAAATTCGTTGAAGCGTATCCATTACCTAGTAAAGACTCGGTCACAGTTGCTCAATCTTTTACCAATAATTTCATTTTACGTTATGGTATTCCTAGAGAAATATTGACTGACCAGGGAACCGAATTCATGTCATCAGTGATGTCCGAAACATGTTCTCTATTACATATTAAAAAATTAAATTCTACGGCGTACCATCACGAAACTGTAGGCGCTTTAGAAAATACTCATAAAACCCTAGGAGCTTTTCTGAGAATCCAGTGTAATAATTATAAACATAACTGGAGCACCTGGATTCCATATTGGTGTTTTTCTTTTAATACCACAGTGCATAGTGAAACTAAATATACGCCTTTCGAATTAGTTTTTGGAAAAATTTGTAACCTTCCAAATAATTTACAATCAGAAATCGACCCCTTATATAACTATGACAGTTATCCCCGAGAACTTAAGTATCGTTTACAACAAGCGCAATCCGACGCACGACGTAACTTGATACAATCTAAAGAGAAAAGAAAATTATTGTATGATAAAACTAGCAATAATGTTACCTATCAGTTAGGCGATTTGTTATTATTAAAGAACCAAGTAGGAAATAAATTAGATAGTATTTACAATGGCCCTTATAAAGTTTTAAGAGATATGACGTCTAATGTAGAAATTTTAAAAGAAAATAAAGCTATAATTGTGCATAAGAATAATACCAAACCATTCAATAAATAACTATTTTATTTGATACGTAATTATAAGTATAGGTACTTAATTACATACCATGTTACTTAACACTTTGTTATTGTTATGATTAAGTGTAAAATGTGAAGCTTCCGTTTTAATTCAATACCATTTCAATTCGATACCATTTTAATTAGATACAATTTTAATTAGGTATATTGTTTATATTGTAAAACGTTTTTGTATTAGTACGATTTAATAAATGAAATAGTTTTAACTTTGCTATGTTGATAATGTTTAAATTTTGTTTACTTATTTTACTTAAGTAATTAAATTTTGGTTAAGTTCGTTAAAGTCAATGTTACGAGTCTGTTCCTTTTTGCAGGGAGGGGATGATCCTTCCACTTTTTCAGGGGAGATGAAGTATGATTGCAACATATTACACAAACAAGATGTTTGCATTATCGCGCATTTACAGAAAATTGGAACACACGCGTAGCATTCTCAGCAATCTAGAATAAGATCGCTTACTAAGATAATGTATCTTTAATTGTACTCAATATTATTATCTAAATATACATCTTGACACCGAACAAGTCACATCTCTTTTATTACCTTAGCCTCGGTAAAGCGTCATACCTCTTCTCCATCTGCAGCGTAACATGTGCGGGAAAACAGTAGCATTTCCGCGAGTTAATTGCGAGCACGTAACAGATTCACACCGCACAATGAGGATTGTGTTCCTTCCGACCTGCGCTTGCGCAGATTGGGGTAATGTGCCTCTGTAAGATAATAATATGCTTCCTTAATGACATTTTTGCTTGAATTGTAGACAATGACTACTCTCAAACGATGTGATGAATCAATCATCAAAAAACGGGATAAAAAGAAAATGTTAAACAAAAATAAATAAATAGACATCGGATACTATCAAATATGTTGCACCAATCCCAAGCTAAGTATGCATCTGTGTTATGGGTATGACCACATACACCCAGACACGAGAAGATATTGAAAAGTTCGTTTTCTTCATTTATCCGACCGGGATAAACGATGATAAGTCTGGCGCCATAACAATGATGTTTTCAGCATTATTGTGTTCCGGCAGTTAGAGATAAGATAGCCAGTTCCTTAGTGATAGAGGATTTCGGGAGTAGTGCGCTTCCACCTTCAGCTTTTATCACCACTTAACATCAATTGATGAGGGCTAAGTGCTACTCCGTTGTGTATAAATGAAACCGACCGGGAATCGTACCCGGAACCGGAACCTTAGAGATAATGGCATCTTGAAAACCGGTGTGTACACCACTCGGCCACAGAGGTAGTCGAGTGATAGCTTTAACATAAGCAAAACTCTGGTAGCTTTTTAACCTGTACGATCGGATTAGGAACACAGACGACCTAAACGTTATATCGACATATTACTCGGATTAGGTAAACACGTGTGCCTCAGCCAACCACTCGAAAAATGACGTTACAATGTAATTAATAAAGTTTTAATTTCGATTTCCGCCACCACAAGTTCGAGACTGACGGGTGTCAAGTTGTTGATGCAACTTGACACATCTCATGACATCTCCGAGCGTGGTTTTCCAAAATCTATCGTATGGTAGCACCACACTTTCCTTAATCCAGTAGCAAACTATATTATACCGGCTCATACGACTCATTATCGATGGTTTATCGCATTTTTTCCGCGTTGCATCACGCATAGAAATTGACGGTGACGGTAGTTGTTTCGCCGCAGTTTTTGTGATACTACAACTGGACAGTATTTATTTAAACAACAACACTGAAAGTAAGTATGATGAGTGTTAAAAATACAGTTTCAGTATACACAGTTGTGATACTCGTGATTTTTATAACTAGCAAAATAATAGGTATGACATAAAAATAATTCAAGTTTCTGGGCGGGTTAAGTTTCGCGTAACCTTAAATGTTTACAAATTCCAACAACAGCCTGAATTGAATAAACAATTTTAGTTTAAATAGCGTGTCTTTAAGAAGGACACAATTTGTAAACACGATTTTAGTAATATAGCATATCAATAATTTATAGCCAATTATGACATCCGTCAGAAATCACTGCAGATTGCCCGTGCGTGTCCTATGAGAGGCCATACATATTCATACACACGTTCAAAAAAAGTAAGCAATATCATCAAAATAACCTCTGCGCACTGGTAATAAGGCGTCGGTTGGATCTTATCAAATTGCATTGAATAAATCATTGTTTCAAACACATTATACTTGGTATTCGTGATTTTAATTCTCTTCCGCGGTCAAATGAAGGAATCAAGTTAAAATAAAAAGGAGATAAAAGCCTTGTCTAATAAACATCTTCTAGTCATATCCATAATAATTATCGACCGGTATTCACCTTACAAATATTAGTAGCCATAAGCAAAAAGTTATAGGTATTACAGCTATTCATACTTACTATTTATGTTTACAACATTATTTATTAGTCGTAACATACCGCTGTTTGTTTACAGCTGTTCACTCTGTCTCGGCTACACATAGCCATTGTACACGAACCAAACAAAAGAAAATGTAGTGAGAAAATATTGTTTGCCTAATGTCAAAGTAGCGGTTAGAGCGCTGCAGAGCGTACATCGCGCGGCATGTTGCAACCGACGCGCCCATGTTGCCTCACGCCCGCCGTGAAACTTCTAATGGATTCTATTCTATAATTGCAGAAGAATTAACCACTTATGATTCTAAACACTTATGTTACTATCGGCTTGCGTTGTATAAAGTGATACAATTACAAATGTAAGTGGCCAGTTAATTACCAGTCTTGATAAAAGTGCCACTTTTAAAATTGTAATTTATTTTTTATAACGTAAAGTGTTGGGAGCTAAATTGTTGTGAAATTGACATAGATAGCATACACTTTAACAACTTTAATATAATATTTTGAATGTTAAATAAGTCCAATACTTCTTACTCGCTGTATAGTCAGCGTAAAATAACTTGTTAAATAAGTTTCAGTTAATCTTTATTCTCATCTTCGACTGTAAAAAGGCTCCTAACATTTTCCTAACCAAGCTAAAAGCTAATAAGTTGCATTGAGTGCATTCCTCAAGAGGTCACGATGGGCGAGATCACGCATGCGTCATGACGGCGGAGACCGCAGCTTGTTATTCTTCTGATCACTCGCTATCCTTCACATAAACATCTCGAATCAAAGTGCTAATCATCTTATGAAACGCACAGATAACACAACTTCACAACTCAATTCAATTATTTTGGCACGATTCACAACTTTAGTAGGTATAGTGATTTTAACATTAGTATTAAACTAACTTACAGTTGCATATGAATCAAGAACTAATTAATAATAATAAGGTCGTACAAATGAATCTCATTAGGCAGCAGCATCGCAGCCTTGTGCGGATTTCCAACAAAAGTGGCAGCAAGGTGCGTGCAACGAGGAAATTAGATCTTTACGAACGGAATTTCAGTAAATTTCTAATTCTTTTGGTGATTAAGGTATAAAGCATAATTATTGAAGTGTAGGTATTTTTTATGAAGGTAGGCATATATTCGCGTCCAAAATTCCTCAATGTCTCAAGACTAAGGTCTTTGACCAGTGTGTATTGCCAGTTATGACTTATGGAAGCGAGACGTGGTCTTTTACTATGGGTCTCATAAGAAGGCTCAAGGGCACCCAGCGAGCAATGGAGAGAGCGATGCTTGGTATTTCCCTGCTCGATCGAATCAGAAATGATGAGATCCGCAGGAGAACTAAAACGACCGACATCGCTCGAAGGATTGCTCAGTTGAAGTGGCAGTGGGCGGGACACATAGCGCGGAGAGCCGATGGCCGTTGGGGCGGAAAGGTTCTCGAATGGCGACCACGAACCGGACGACGTTAGGCCCCCTACAAGGTGGAATGACGATCTGGTCAAGGTCGCGGGAAGCCGCTGGATGCGGGCAGCGCAAGACCGATCGTTGTGGAGGTCCTTGGGGGAGGCCTATGCCCAGCAGTGGGAGTCGTACGGCTGAAATGATGATGATGATGAGGAGGTATTTATTTAAATAAATGCAATTATTGATGTATTGCTGGTTTTGTACACATTTCATTATTTTATTATATTTTTCAGATATAAATAAGAAATCTATTCCTTTTGAAACAATCATTATCATTATACGTTTGCCTTATTTCTATTTAACTGCTGTTTCATTACAATCAAATTATTCACGAATGGATCAGCATCAAATTTTACTCCCACTAAACCAAATCAGGCGACTAAAAACTGTAGCTAAAAATTAACTGTAGTGAATTGAATTTGTACACATAATTGGCGTTTGATTAAAGTCTGACGATTGTCTATCGCAATAAGGAACTAATATTCAAATGGTCTGGCCTTGCCCCTGCGCCAGCGCCGCTGCCGTTTCGCTCCGGCCCAGATTAGGTTATTCAATTACACAGATTAGCGTCTATTTTGCCTACTCAATTTTTTTTTTCACAACAGGCCTTAGCCTTCATCACACCTGATGTTAAGTGGTATTAAGGCTGAAGGTGAAAGCGCACTACTCCCGGAATCCTCAATCACTGAGAAACTAGCTATCTTATCTCTAGCTGCCGGAACAGACTTAGATAAGATGGTGGTAGCAAGCCAGGCGGACTAAGAACAAGTCCTCCCATCAACCAAACCGAATACAATATGTACCCCCACTGGGAATCGAACCCGGGACCTCTTGGTCTGAAATCGGTGGTGTGAATCACTAGACCACAGCAGAGGCGGTTAAAATCTGGTGTCAATCCAGCTTGACCACTTGGGACGTTGAGGAACCAAATAAAGAAGTTACCCAGCATATTGTCAAGTGTACTAACATCATAGAGCCTACGTGTAATTATTTGACCTTTTCTAATAGCCTTGAAGTTCAAAGTAATTTTAATGATTAATATTATATCTGGAATTGTGTGGCTCGACTGTACAAAGTTATTGACCTTAAACGAACAAAAAAACCATTAGTTTGTGGTTTTATTTGTAAAATATAAATATAAGAGTTGCATTCGCTTTCCAGGTAAAGGACAGGCCACTGACTTTGGGACGAGGAAAGTTTGGTTGGATGTTAATAAAACTTGAGATAAAAAAGACGAAGCCACAAGAAATAACATGATATGTAATTTTTTTTTAAAAGGTGAGCCATAAGTTTTTTAGGATGCATATTTAACATTTGATAGGTTAGATGACTCATCTGTTGTTTTCATAATTAATAAACTGTTTCCATGAGTTGAAAATTGATTTCGATATGTAACTAAATTGATTTTCTGAACCGGGAAAAGAAAACTAAATAATAGTGGACACCAATTTTAGATAAATTTTAAGCAGCCGCTTACATTTAAATCTTTTTGAACCGAATTGAATTGAAATGAGGACCAAACTTATAATAGCCAATAATAGTAAATATCACCGGGAGGTGTTTTACGAGATTGAGTTTTGTCCAAATAAAAAGGTCGATGAGCCCGTCGGGTGCGGCCACAAATTGGTGAACATGTTGTAAACATGGTGGTTGATGTTGGTGTTGATGAACCCCACAACGGCGCCAGTTTCGCATAATCATTACGCGTTGGTAGATGATCCGTTATCTAAAATTATATTAATGTTTAAGTTAATAATAGCTCCTCGTAAAATACGTACAAGCACCGCATCAATGAGATCTAGTTTTAAAACTAGTGAAATTGATAGTAATCTCAAACGACCTTCGCTCATTTGGAGCTATTTGGTAAATAGATCAGCTGTTTCGGTTCTTGTTTCTTTTACCGGCATCTCAATTTATGCTATCAATGTTTATGTTTATCAAATTTCTTAGTATTATAAAACAAAACATAGGTATTCTTGTTTTATATTTAAGCTTGTATTAAGACTGTATAGTTTTACTTAGAAGACTATTAATTTCTGTTATTACGGTTCAATATTTTGGTACGAACGGTACGAACCGTTTGATCCGTAACGTAATATCAAATGAAATAAATACACCATCAATCGTTAATTATGTGGTATTCGTAGGAACTTAAAAAAAAGTGATGTTTATTTTTAATATGCTTAGGAAAATTATAAGCACAACGCCGACAAAACGTTTACTTTGTGGCGTCCGAAAGAGGTTGCATTCCTTGCGGCTTTCGGCGTCACAATTAAGAGAATAAATATGAGGTGACAAGTTGTCATCCATGTCAACGGTTTTCGTCTATATTGACAGGAACAATTTTCCTTTAAAGAATTTTACGAGTTACGTTCTAGATAATATTATTTAGCTGTAATCGTTTGTACATAATTGCAATATGCAAGTGTAAATATATATGGTGTAAATACAAGTGCGAGTTTGATTTGGTTCCGTCCGTCCTGACCTGAGAGAGTGCGGGACATTGTCACCCGCACATTGGTGACCCCGATCGAAGAAGCAATCCTTCCGGCGGGCGGCGCACACTGGTAGCGGTCAACAGCTGCTCACGGTGTGGCCCGTATCGACGCGACGCTACCGACTCTACCGAAAACGGTTGAAGGACTTCGCAGGTTTCTCGGCATGGTGAATTTTTATCGCCGTTTCCTGCCGGGTGCAACTGAGATGCAGGCACCGCTTATCGATGTGTTAGCATCATCTAAGCTGAAAGGTTAAATAAGTAATTTGTTTTTACGTTTGGTGTTATGTTAAATATTGAATTGATATCCATAGGTAATATTAGAATTTTTTGTAAAATTAAATTTAAAAAAATAATTTTAGGGATTTTTTTCTATTTCTTTTATGTTCTATTCACTTGACCTGAACACCTCCTGCTCGTTTTGCAGTTTGTTTTACAACATCTTATATATACCTAAGTACAATTCCGACAAAACGTTTTTAAGAAAATTACGGAAATGCATGAAAACCGTGTTATAATTATAACGCTAAACATTTATGCAAGAGAAATCGCAGGATGCGGCGAGGTATGTAAGGAAGGTCTCGCCTTCGGTGGATTTGAAGAAGCTGAATTAGGTACCATCGGCAAAACAACCAGGTATACACCGTAAAATGCAACGCCAGTTTTAGTATACTGCACTAAAGACCTTTTGCAACGAACTGCAATCTGGTCAATCTACCAATAGTGTCATACATGGGCATTTCAACCAAACCAAACCAAAATTTTATATTTTGTAAGATGTTTTTTAAACAAAAGGTCATTTGGGTCGACCTGCTACCGGCGATCTAAAACTTTAAAAAGTAATAAAACAACAACCGATGGTTACTGTAGTGAATGCCCAAAGCAGTAAAATTTTAACAATGACACCGTTTATAAAATCCTAGACAACGCTTGTCATTGAACCTTCAGCTTCGTTGGTGGAAAAAAAAACCAAAGGGGGCGGGGCCTAGGAGCAGCCCTTGTTGTTCATGCAAGCGAAAAAGTTTTATAAGTGTATATCTGGTTGTTTTGCTGATCGTACCTACCGCAGCCCTGACACGCCGTCGGCATGCGCTTGCGCCGCTCCTAACGAGCATTAGCGATTATGAACGAGGAACTACGCATAATTTACGATAAAGTTTTGAGCATGTTACCCTTCATACTTGAATAACAACAAATGGGATAAATTTAAAATATTAAAATAGGAGAGATACTTACCAATATGTTGATGAAAATAAACTATATAAAGCTTACGCATAATACGCATGTAAGGTGTAAGGCGTTGCCGAGCCAATGTCATAGACCAAATACTCATGACCTTAGCTCAAGACATTAGTATTGACTGAGAAAAATTGACATTTTAAATTGGAATATCCGACATTCGAAATGTTATACATTAAACAAATGACTCCCATCTCGCGAAGATATGACTTTCTTCGAGTGCATGAATGAGGTTCTCATTGCCCGAAATTGTTTGACAAATGCGAGTTCGAAGCGAGCGAGCGTTGCGCGTGAAAGCTCCCCTGTCTTCACATCCGCTCATGTAATAATTCAACAAGAGCTTGATTAATTATCTTATTAGCCCATTCTTGCCGCCATTGTTGCCCGCCGAGTGCAGTTGTCAGCGCACGCAGTGAAAACTGTTGCGTAAGCGATTATGATCTGTGCGCATTAAGAGGATTTTGGGTAATGATAAAAGTGGTCTGGCCGGGCTGGACGGGTGACAGGCTTGAAGTGGCTGCGTAGAAAGCGAGCACGATTAGCTGACGACAAATGTGTGAGCTATGGTCACGTGGTCAGCTCTATTGATACAATATACTCATTTTACAAGCTTTTATTTAACTTGCACTGTAATATGTATGTGTCGCAGTATAGTATATTATGATACAAGTGAGCTAACGTTGCTCATTATACACGAGGCTGTGGGTTGCAGCCCGAGCCGCAGGCGAGGCCGTAGATCAGCCGAGTGTCTAGTGAGTAAGTTGCTCACGAGTTTCATACGCACTTTTTCGACACACTTGCGAGGAAAAACAAACAGTTATTGCATTAATTCATAAATTAATTAACCTAATTAGCTAAGGGAAAAAGTTTTTTTTTGCACGCGGCAAATGTAAGGTCATTGATAGCATACAGCCATACAGCCTACTTCAAAATAATTATAATAATACTGATAAAACGCAAATGTTTTATAACAAATTATTGTGAATAATAAATAATTTGATAATAATATACAATTATGTTTTTTTGACTTAATTAGGAACATATTTATTTATTCTAAAAACGTAAATCGATTTTCAACCGTATAAAACCTCTTTGTTGTTAAAAAAAAAGAACTGTACGTATTACCCGGTGAAATTGAAAATGCTCTGTTAACTCGCATATAACTTGCAGTTAGGTACTAACTTAACTTTGTAGGGATACTGTATTACCCGGTTAAATTGAAAAGTCTCTGTTTACTCGCATATAATTTGCAGTTAGGTACTTACTTAACTTTGTAGGGATAATTCTATTACGCAACTAGTACTGTAATATTATTATGCACGCGTGTTTTATAGTTCGGTTTATGGCCCTAAGATCGATGTAATAAGGCTCACTTTATGAGCAAGTGTGTTGAAAATATAGTTATAGCCGTAATATAGCTATATCCCTAGGAATATAATTATATACCGTAAGATAGTTATACGAAAGCAACAAGAGTTGTGTAGTTTGAAAAAAAAATAACCACGAATTTCTAACCTATCACGTGTTCTACAGGACTACACCTACAATTATTTCATTAAACAAATATAATTATATAACTAAACTTGAACCGTATTATAATTATTAAGATAGTAATAAACTTTCGTATAACTATCTTACGGTTATATCCCTAGGGATATTGCTATATTACGGCTCTATCTTACTGCGACATTATGCATGTTTTTTTTTATACACAACGAGGTAGCATTTAGCCTTCATCACACCTGATGATAAGTGGTGATAAGGCTAAAGGTGGAAGCGTACTACTCCGGGAATCTTCAATCACTGAGGAACTGGCTATCTTATCTCGAACTGCCGGAACACAATAATGCTGAAAACATCATTGTTATGGCGTCAGACTTAGATAAGATGGTGGTAGCTAGCCAGGCGGACTAAGAACAAGTCCTACCACCAACCAAACCGAATACAATATGTACCTCTACTGGGAATCGAACCCGGGACCTCTGGGTCTGAAATCGGTGGTATGAACCACTACACCACAGAGACGGTTAAAATTGTAATTGGCGGTAATGATTGTCCGTTCGTCAAATCTTGCAAGCTAAATTTGACTTACTTCCCAGTTGAATGGGTGGTAGGAAAATATGGACGATTCATAAGTACATATTTATTATGTCTAAGTGAATAAAGAATATTTTTATCTTATCTTATCTTATCTAGTGTCCGATTGAGCTAAAACTTTGCGTAGGTAAGGTTTGGTTTGGATGACAGTACAATATTAAAGTACAGTCAACAAAAAAGCTTGTCATAAAAGTATTTACAAAAAAACTTATTTTTGTATAAACTTTATGTAAAGTAAAGCTATTATAAATAGCTCGTAGGAGTAACATGCATATTATATCAGTCCTCCCGTTAGCGAGTGTGTCATCGACGACGCTTAACCGTGAACTCGCACGTATTATTGTTATGTGCATATCATTTAAATAAATATATGCATAGTTGAGCCCAATATAGCAATTTTGAATTCAATAACAATCGAGATAAAGTTGAAGTTCCAATAAAGAAAATATTTTTGGAAATTACGAATTTCAATGCCACACGTTCATAAATTAAACTTTTCGAGAGGCAACTTTAAGGATTAAACGGAATGATGTAAATTTTGTCGTAACAAGGAGAAACTATAAAGGATTTTTATTTGGTTGTGTAATTTCTGTATTTTCCTTCTTCACACAATCGATGAAGACTTATTTGGCGCAGGGGTAGGCTACCCACCTTCTGCGCCAGTGGTCTCGGGTTCGATTCCCGAACAAGACAAATATTTGTGTGCATGAACATGTCTATTTGTCTTGGTCTGGGTGTTTACTATGTATATTAAGTATGTATTTACAAACAAAAAGTATTTAAGTATATATTTATCCGTTATCAAGTTTTCCATGATACAGTTTCTTAATGAAATTAAAATGGGCTTAGATAATTGGTGTGATTGTAAGAGGTTATTTATTTATATTTTAAGTTATAATTTAACAGAATAAGGGTTCTAAACGGTGACTCCGTTTACTATGCTTTTTCTGCTGCATCAAAGCGGGCACCTTATACAGAATCAACAGCAAAGCTACAATTAAAATCGTTAGCATACTCATCATATCTGGAAGTTCCCCATTGTTAGTCAAAGTGAAAGGCGTTTAGCGCAGCCACCAGCCACCATAGCTCAGTACTCAGGTATCTGCAGCATCTGCGAGGGTCACGACTTCCGAGACAGGTGCCGTAAATTAGTGCATTGCAACTGACGCCGCGGCACCCTTCCCGTCCGCTTTCTAAGGCCCCCGCGATTTGTGTCCGATCGGACAGTAATTACAGTGTACTGGCAGAGTAAAAGCTGAACTAATCAATAGAATAAATGGACGCTTAACGTTTGGCATACTGGGTGCCTACCATCAACTCTTATTGCGGTTTTGTTTAGGACCTAAACTGATCTGCTCCGCTTATTCGTACCACGACAGCTTAATATCAATGACAGCGATTCAGTGATCGATCAATGACATTTCACAGCCGCTAAGCTGTCAGGAACTCTTATTTGACTTATAACCCGGTCGATTTAACATGACACCTGCAGGTTATACCCGTCCCTCTCACTCTCCGGGCATGACAGAATCGAGTGAAAGAGACGGGTAGAAGAAAAAGGACACATATTATTCGGTCATTTACATTTAGCAATTCATTTGCGATCCAGTTTTTAGAAGGTCATAGTACGAAAGAAAGCAATTCATTTTAGGAACCTATTCTGCATCGCGCTATTTTTGAATCGCTGTCTTAAAGTTGATGGTAGGCACCCAGGGCCCCGATCACGGTAATTCTATGACGCATTAGTCAAGTGTACGTGCAGTTGAAGTGCAGTTGACGTGCAAAACCGTTTTTGATAACGCGCGGCTTTGAAAGTGCGACAACGTTTTCTGTTCCGGTGATAATCTTTGGAACTAAAACAGTTTTCATACAACTGTCTATTTTGACAGCTAATTTCGTATTGCAAGTGGTTCCTCTGTCACGGATGTCACAGGATTAGACAGGATTGTAGGACTATAGGTTTGCGTGACGTGTGCGTCGTTATGTCACGAAGTCAAACGTCAAGACCCACACGCGATGAAGACGCGTTGCATAGAATTACGGCGATTGGCCCGCAGTACGGTGTTTAAATACAATCGACAACATCTCTACGTAGTAACTTTTAAACTTTCATGGAGCTCTATTTTTGAATCACTCGGGTCGAGACGAGCGCTCGATTTCTACTGATTTTCGTTCGGAATCTAAAATTCCGTATTTTTGAATCGCTCGACCGCAACGAGTGCCCCTACCCACTCGTTGCAGACAGGCGAGCGATAGAATAACTGTCAAAATCAATGCGTGTGTCACATCTCACGTTACTTGTTCTTGTCAAGTTTGTGAAAACAAGCAAATCTTTTCGTTTTGTTAGTAAAAAACAATTTATTGTTTTGACAACATAGTCACAAAATTAAAAGCACAAAGTATACTTTAAGAAGGAACAACTTAAAAATGCGGTGCAAGTGCAACACAAATTCACAATTCGCAATCACAACAGTTTTTTCTTATGTTGTGACATTGATTGACAGTCAAAAAAGTTTTTTAAACATAAATATTACGTTCCATTTTCGTTGCGGAAGTTACCGGTTTTTCTAAATTCTGCGTGAAACGGATAAAACCTGAAATATCGTATTATGTTGGCAGCACTGGAAACGAACGATTCAAAAATACGGAAAATCAGCGTCATGCGACTTGGAAGACGAGTGCGACTTATGTCGCATGCGGCAACTCGGTGTCATACGAGTGATTCAAAAATAGAGATCATGGTCATTAACACTCCGTACAATTCGTTATTCGTTACTCCGTGATCATGGCGTGTGCAACTGCGCCGAAATATCGGGGACTCGACAACCAATCAAAACATGGTAAAAATCCCGTTTTCCGTAATATTTAAATCTCTACGAAGTATTAAACACGCTCTACCAATCGCCGCCAATGTGGTTTAATGGTTCACCCCACAGACTTGCCAGCGACCACCATCTTATCTAAGTCTGACGCCATAACAATTATGTTTTCAGCATTATTGTGTTCCGGCAGTTAGAAATAAGAATAAGAAGATAGAGCCAGTTTTGCAGTGATTGAGGATTCCAGCATTAGTGCGCTTCCACATTCAGCCTTATCACCACTTAACATCAGGTGTGATGAAGGCTTAGTCGTGGGCCACACTGGAGCGGCGCGTCTTGCGTCCGCGTTGAGCGGGAAAATCAAATATATTGACGCGGACGGGAGGGGCCACACTGGCGCGTCCAGCAGTCGCCGCGACCGGCCGAGGGAATAGTACGTGTTCGCGGGTCGCTCCAGTGTGGCCCACGACTAAGTGCTACCCCGCTGTGCATAAAATAAATCAACAAATTATATTGCGGTTCTCAAAATAGGATCAAGGATCAAGAGGAAAGTTTATAGGTTTAGTATAATACAAGCATAATTTATGTACATACTCCATAGCACCCGTGCGAAGCCGGGGTGGGTCGCTATAGTATGTTAGAAATACATTTGTGAAGAACCGACAGCATTTATGAAAACGCTTTTATGCGTACGGAATATGATCAGTTTTCGGACTGCAAATTGTTAAGGCCTTAAGAGGAGTGAGTGACCTTGACGATTCGGAGCTCGCATATTCTTTTGCCGACGTCGCCGCCATCTAGCGGAAATGTTCGGTACTGCTAAGAATAGTTCAATGATTAGCTAAGTGCAGAGGGAATAAGTATTATGTTCTGGTATACTGCCTATTTTAGATGCGCATCACCGAGTCATTCATGCGTGTCTTCCTTCGGTATATTGTGGACGCCAAGACAATTCGTCGGCCGAAATTCATATTACTTACATACAAGCTTTTATTTAACTTACCCATTTAGTATGTATGTATGTATGTAAAGCATGACCAGAAAATGAAAAAGGAAATGTAGCGAATTTTTTTTTTCTATTTTGCCATTTTGTAACAGTGAGGAGGTGAAAGGTTTTTATTTTTTCTAGTCAGGCTTTAAGTATATTATAATTTAATAAATCGTAAGTGGCGGATTTTGGTTTTTTTTTAAATCCCTTTAGACTGTTCTTTAGGTTTAGAAGTGTTCCACGTTATGTAGGAACCGGCCAAGACTTTACGTACTCCAATTTAAGAACTATAAAACAGTGGTACTAGTGCGTACTAGCTAGCTTTGATATGTTAGTTAAAAATGCGTACCTACTTACGTATAAGTAATAATAGTTTTTATAAATTCAATTGACGAGCTTGTTATGTATGTTTTTTCGAACATATTGAAACGTAATGTACCTACATTTATATTTGGCGGGTACAAAGCGAATCTTCGATTAGGAAAAAACCGGCCAAGTGCGAGTCGGACTCGCGCACGAAGTGCTCCGTACCATCAAAAAAATTACGTTTGTTGTATGGGAGTTCCCCTTTATTTATTTTATTTTAATTATTATATTACTTTTGAAGTGAATAAGTGTATAAGTAACTAAATATTCTATGAATATATCAAGCTTCTACCTGCTGCAGTTATTAATGTCGAGCAGAAAACGGCAAATAAATCCTGTTTGTTGTATGGGAGCCCCCACTAATTATTTATTTTATTTTGATTTACTTATTTATTTTTAAAGTGAAAATACAATCACATATTCTGTGAATAATTCAAGCGTCTACCTATTGCCGTTATTAATATCGAGCAAAAAACGGCAAAAAAATCACGTTTGTTGTATGGGAGCCCCCTAAATATTTATTTTATTCTGTTTTTAGTATGTGTTGTTGTAGCGGCAACAGAAATACATCATCTGTGAAAATTTCTATCTATAGCTATAGCTATCTGGCTATCACAGTTCATGAGATACAGCCTGGTAAAATCTCAGTAATAGGGTCCCGTTTTTACCCTTTGGATACGGAACTCTAAAAACTACGCAGCCCACGAGAACGGCAGAAGTTGTACCTATGTGTACCTTCGATGTACCCCTAGAATTTATCTTTGTTTTAATAAATCAATGAAACCTACGGGCTAATAAATCACTAAGCTATTCTACCACAGAGTGTGCGTTACTCCAGCACGAAAGAAACTTCTAAAGGGAAACGAGTTAACTGAACAGTTCGTGCTTAAATTTAGTGCATCTACACTTATACTATACTTATTACTTTTATATTAGGGGAAAGGTGTCCAAAATGATCCCCCTAAGGGAAATCGGTTACTGTATCCAAAATATTATAGTAAAAGCAAACATTGAAAAAGTTTTGGGCAAGTCATTTAAGTATTGTTTGTTATACTGGCATGCCATTATTGCAGTTTGGTTTTATATCTTTAGATTTATTAGAGATTTTTCAAACCTCTAATAAAGGATCATTTTGTACACCTGGGTGTCTAAAACGATCCCATACTATCTTGTTTGGTTAACCCATACATTTTTGGTTCAATATATTTTATGTACTCAACGAGTTCTCCCTCATGCTTAGTTGTAAACACCGTTTGTTTATTGTCCAAACTGCACAAACTGCCTTTTGTTTTTAGCACCATTACAGGTACAGAAAACTGTCTTGTCGTACAGAAACCTCACTCCCAGTTTTGTCGGTAGGTTTTTCTTTGAATGTACGTGGCATGATCTGTAAAAAGTACAAATAGGTAGGAATACAATAAAAAACATGACTAATTTTAAATTGTTTTTCAAGTTTGGTGAAATTATTTCTGGGATCGTTTTATTACTACTAAAGGGGATTGTTTTACCCCGAATGTTGAATTTACAAGAATTGTCGAAGTATGACCTCAAAACATTATCTTGGTGAGATCAAAACGAGTTTCAAATGTTACTGAATATCAATTAAAACTACCAGGAAAACTTTCATTCACATATCCACAAAATTTTGATTGCAGGCTTATCTTAGATCGAGGACAGGTACACTCGAGAACAAATTCGGTGAACCACCTCTTACTTCTTTTCACGTGGCTGGTGCCTCGCCATTCACGCACAGACCCTTTTACTATTTTTTTATGTATTAAACTAGGATAGTACAATGCATAAGCAATTACGGGTAGGGACTGCAACTGAACGGCGAGGCACCAGCCACGTGAAAAGAAGTAAGATGTGGTTCACCGAATTTGTCTCCGAGTGTACCTATTTTCAATTTTTTGCAATAAATCGACGCACTGTACTCACACCGCCATGACACTTTATTGGGCTACTGAGTGAAGTACAGAGAAGACGTTAGCCAATAAATCGCAAAGATGGCACTAGTATTTTCGTTGAAACTGTAGGGAATCATTTTACCTCGAGGGATCATTATGTACACCTTTCCCCTATATATAATAATAATAATAAGAGAAAATATTTGTATGTATTCATGTATGTAACGAATAAACTCAAAAACGACTGGACCGATTTCAACAATTCTTTCACTTTTAGAATGCTACATTATCCCTAATTAACATAGGCTATAGAATATTTTGAAAAAAGTTAGGGATCAGATAGAGAGATTCCGGCAGTTAGAAATAAGATAGCCAGTTCCTCAGTAAAGGAGGATTCCCGGAGTAGTGCCGTTCCACCTTCAGCCTTATCATCACTTAACATCAGGTGTGATGAAGACTAAGTGCTACCCCGTTGTGGATAAAAAATTCTTAATATTTCTTTTCTTGGTTGAATGTGTTTTACACATTAAACCTAGAAAAGAAAAATTAAAAACCCTATTATATCCTTGTTAATAGCTACAAAAGTTGCTCAGTTTTAGTTTAATTACTATTGAACTAAAATATTTCTGTAAGAAACTTATTATTAATCTATGTTTTTTTTTTGTTTTGTTTGTTAGTAAAATATTTCAGAAAAGTTAAAGTCTACATAATATTCAGTTTGTATAGGAAAAATGTGTGATAGTAAAAAAAACCACGAGCCATATAAGTAGCTTTCAGGCGGGATTCGAAACCGCGCCTCCGGGAATCCGGCCCGATGCTCTGACCCACTAAGCTACCGAAAGGCTTACACGACTCGACGAATTTTGCTATCACTTGTTACGCTGTAGGCCAGCGTTGCTTCATTGGGGCGCGGGTTCGAATCCCGCCTGAAAGCTACTTATATGGCTCGTGGTTTTTTACTATCACACATTTTTCCTATACTTACAAAATTACATTGTGAGTGCATAAAAATAATATAAAATCTCAATACGGCTGTTTCATCTTAATCGATTGTTAAACATTTGTAAAAATGTTTCTTTCGGATGCGAGGGTTTCCTCACATTGATGAAGCAACGCTGGCCTACAGCGTAACAAGTCATAGCAAAATTCGTCGAGTCGTGTAAGCCTTTTGGTAGCTTAGTTGGTCAGAGCATCGGGCCGGATTCCCGGAGGCGCGGGTTCGAATCCCGCCTGAAAGCTACTTATATGGCTCGTGGTTTTTTACTATCACACATTTTTCCTATACTTACAAAATTGCATTGTGAGTGCATAAAAATAATATAAAATCTTAACATTCAGTTTCTTAATTCAAGTTTAACTTCGTTTGAATTCACAAATTGTTAAAAAAAATCTTAATTTTATATTTTTTTGTATGTACGTATGTAATAATGTATAAAAAAAGTAAATTGATGTTTTCATTTAAACACTTCTGATGCTTGCTTTTATTTATAATCTCTTTTTAATATCTTTTTCCTACGGGCTACATTTTTAATCAGTGCATACATTTTTAAATTCGACTCAGAATCAGTAAGTGAACAACTTTCTCCTAGAAACATGGGTCAAAATACGACAAAAATTTTTGGACTTCCCATAGTAAATCAATCACTTGATCAGTCCGATTTGTATGAAGAGTAAATTTTTTTTTGTCATATTTCGATTTGAATTATGTTTCTAGGAGAAAGTTGTTCACTTACCGATTCAATCTTAAAAATTTGTGCACTGATTAAAAAATTATCGTGTATAAACTTATAATTTACCCCAAGAGGCATACTTTTCAATGCCCTACTTACCTCCCAATACCATTTTTGAGGTATTGTATGCCGACTAAATTAAGAGGTAAGAATTTCTAAGAATAATGAATCAGACTATCTATTTCAATGTTAATGTACTATTTACCCATACTGACCAATAAAAAGATGAAAACGCATGAAAAGAAACGAACGCGACTGTATGTTTTTTTTTACGAAATACAAATATTTTGTTGTCATTCCGCTTTGTTCGGTTTATCAACTCGTTTTCTTGTAGAAGCTACTTTCCTGCTGGAGTATCGCGCAATGTGAAGTGGTGATGTATGAAAAAAAGTTAAAAGCTATTTATTATACCAGTAGGTTTCATTGATTTATTAAAATTAAGATAAATACTTGTACAGCGAAAGTACACATAGGTTTTTACTTTCCGCTCATGTTCATCCATAATGTATGTTATTTGTGTAGGGTACCTAACTCAATTTGGTTTTTCGAGAACGGTTTGACGCGGAAAATTGGTTCGGGTACGTACCGTTTTTAGGGTCCCGTAGCCAAATGGCAAAAAAACGGAACCCTTATAGATTCGTCATGTCTGTCTGTCTGTCCGTCCGTCCGTCCGTATGTCACAGCCACTTTATTCCAAAACTATAACGACTACAGACTTGAAACTTGGTAGGTTTCAAGGTATATTCTGTGAACCGCTTTAGGATTTTTATAGAAAATTAAAAAAAATAAAATTAAGGGGGCTCCCCATACATGGAACTGAAACTGATAAAAAATATTTTCATAATACATATTAGTGTGAGGTGTCTTTAGATAGGTATTTAAAAATGATATTTAGGTTTCTTTTATAATTTTTTATCAAAGTCAATATTTTAAAAGATATATACTTCCAAAGTGGTAAAATGTGTGTCCCCCCCTCTAACTTTTAAAATAATAAAGTGAAAAATCTAGAAAAAATATATGTTGTAGATCTTAATAAAAACTTTCAACGAAAATTGGTTTGAACGAGATATAGAATGTACTTTTTGAGATATAACACATTTTCAAAAACCGCAAATGTGACTTGGTCATTCATACAAACTCTATGAAAAACAAAGTTATATTTTGCTGACGAAAAATTATAGTAGAATTTTGGCTAGGTTTAAGCAATAGGTAAGTTAAGTGGGTACGGAACCCTACATAGGCGAGTCCAACTCGCACTTGGCCGATTTTAAGGTCTTGCGGTCGGACACTACGTATAATTATAACTGAACCAATTTTGATGAAGTTTGGCAATAGATACACTTTAATTTTTTTATCACCTCGGATAATTTTAGGGTGTAATCTACTTGTATGGAACAGCTGATTTTTTTATCGCGATTTCAGTGTTGGTCCCATAAAAGTTGTTTGTTTTCATGAGTAGAATAATCCCTAAAATTATCCGGGATGATAAAAAAAATAGGTACCTTGTATAGCCTAATTCGCCACATGCAAAGTAACTAGGTACTGTTACTATACTATACTGTACTTGCATTTTCTTTTGAGCACATCCCAAGAAAAAGAAATCACTAACTCTGACATGAGCGCGACTGCATCCTGTCGGCGCTCAGTCCAAAGGACAAAAAATATGTCGTAGTGTCATCTAATCTTAACCGTCTAGTCATATTTTTTCTATGATTACTCAAAAACAATAATTTTGCATAAAAGCAGTATTTACAGTTATTAAGCTAAAGATATCAACTGAACTAAGTATTTCTATTAATATGTACATGTAAAAATGAGTGTAAACTCTTCAAAATCTATAAAATTATTTACTGAAGTCGCTCCGAAACCGGCGCGCAGTCCACTCTCGATGAAATACCGAAACTGACTGCCGGCAGGGCTCGCGGGTGATTACAGGGCGACTGGGCAGGCACTCTCGCGCGAATACACTTCAATTTTCGTGTTAAAATTACTTTTCACCAGTTAAATATGGAATAATAATAAAACTCTCAATTAAAATTATTCGCATCGTTAAGACCTTTCGATTGGTATAAAAACTAAATAAAAAGCTTGAGCCGATTTAGAGAAATTTTGCAATTTATGAGTGAAATAGGGATTCATTGGGGATTTTTTTTATAAAAAGTGGTTTATGAAAATACAATTTCTTTCAATTAAAAATGTTTATTAGGTAGTCGTTCTTCATTGACAATTTTTTTTATTTGAATTTAATAGACAGATATTTAGATATTTTGCTTCAAACATGCCAATTTTTAGGCATTTGACCCCTCTTAAAGCCTTAAGCTCGATGTTTTGCTTGCTGTTAATAATGATGATGCTTTCGTTGTTTATTATCGCAAGGTCATTGATTCACCCTTACGCCATAATTTACAATGGATGGAGTATACGAGTATGTCTAACGCACGTACGTATTTAGTATACGTAGGTACTAGCTAGTTAAGCACGACCATGGAAATTGGAAAGTAATACCTACAAGTGTAACACTAACTCAAATCATTTTATTTCGTAGTTTCACCCGCGTTGTTCCCGTTCCCCTAGAAATATCGGGATAAAAATGAGCCTATGTGTTATTCTAGCCCATGATTTATCTCTATTGCACGTCCTTATCCGTTTTAGTTTTTACGTGAAAGAGTAACAAACATCCATACATCCATCTATACTCACACTTTCGCATTTATAATATTAATAGGACAATGTATGTCCATACAGTTAATCATATTCATCATAAGTAATCATTAATATTAATAAAAAATAAATGAAGTACCTAATACAAAAATCATAACAATTCAATCCAAATAAATTAATTAGGTAATTACAATAAAAGAAAAGGATATAACATATAAAGAGTATAGTAGTATAGATAGAGTTTAAAATTTAATTCGCATTTGATTTGATCTGCATCATTGCAAATACTGCATAAAGGAAAGCAGCTCTATTTTAGAGTTGATGGAAATGTGTTTAAAACGTTACAGATTGTACTTTGACTGTATAGCCACAGATTAATAAATAGTTACTAGTAACAGATACTGCACTCCGCAAAGCCATTTAAATAAATAGCAACTCTAACTATAACGCAATAAAGTGAAATTCAGCTTGTACGGCGCAAATTACGAACGGCCGCTTGTTGCATCTCTTTCTATCGCATATATTCTAGCTCTTTTGCGGACCTAATTTCTATGGGTTTCACCGCCGTCGGTGAGGGCGAGATTTGCGCGCAAGTACATCGAGTGACAGTTACAGAAAATTGAAGAATAATTTATTGGTTTCATACAAGACGAATGATTCTAAAATGGAAGTCCCAAAGCTCCTAAGCCTAGAAAGTAGTCAAAAACTCTTTTGAAAATACATGATGCATATGAATTATGACGTAATTATAAAGAAAAACCATCATTACACCAGTCAATATGAACAAATTAAGCCGTCACGATTTGTTAATGATCCGCCTAAAGTACATAATAAACAGCTGCCTCAACTTGGCGTCTAAGTTATCTTTTTGCGAACTAAGCACACATTACGACACGAGTGAGTACTCCACATTAAACAGGATTATATAAGTTACGCGTTATTATTTATGATGGCCTTAAGGCCTGTTCTATTGACGAACGGCTGGGAATCGACGATTTATCGCCGGTTCGGAGCTTAACCTCACATGTTTGAGCGCTTGAACATTAACCTCGATTGTTTATGCTCTTATTTAACCGACTTTATGTACACCGCAAATAAATATCTGTGCACGCCTATAGGTCTGGGCAGATGAGGTACAGTCCCCCGGGTACTTTTTTTGTCCATCGATATAGATCTCTTATAAATTGTATCGAATAACGCATACAAGGAACTAAAAGTACCCCGTACAAAAAGTCCCCGAAATTACCGTGGATACCGAGAGACTGGACTGGACAAAAGCACGGGGGAGTCCCTGAAAAAAATAGAACTAACGTAACTAGGCTAGGCGCCACAACGCACACGAGTACGTTTCAAGGCAACAAATGACCGCACACCGTATGCGTATGCGACAAATAGGTACTCGGTCGTCATTTTTTAGACGTTCAGGGACTTTTTGTCCCCTCGTATGATAGGCCTTAAGGAATTTAAGTTTTAGCAGAGAACGTAGTGCTCTTTGGTGTGTTTCGGGTGGTTTGATGTGATGCGTGATTGGTTGTTGAATAATCTTGGTGTTTTTGTACATCAACTAAGATTCTTAATTTATTCAGAGTTACACGTATGATGCTCGGCAAATGCGATATTAGAGGAGTTTGACATTTATAATTAACCAGTGAGATAGTTTTTATCACTATGCAATAAATGCACATTAGTATAATAATCATCAATAATATTTCCCACGATGCCTGTGGTTTTTTAATATTACAAATAGCTTTCCACTCACTACCATTCGGCGGCTTATGGCGGAAATACACGGTTCACTTATTTCCTTTTAATTTGGATAAAGCAACCAAATTGAACAATGTAAACGTAAAAGTGAACTTCAATGTCAATGTGCGCCTGTATTTCTGCGCCTTTCAACCAAAGTGAATCAATTTGGTTGAACCGTGTAATATTAGCATAACAGGCGGCCAGTCACGGCACCCCACATACGTGCGACTGCGCGACTCTTCCACGTGCGGTGGATCGCATGCTGCTGCCCGACAGCGACGATTATTCATCTTTATTGATATCTTAGCTATTAGCCAGCTGGTCAGGAAACTTAATATACTTAATGTAACAACTCTATCTCATTGAGATGCCTTGGTTGCGATGCCAGCCTCCGAGATGACAATGAAAACGTAATTGTATCACAAGTTGTGATACAATTTGTGATTCACAACATTCCTAGCCTCACTAGGAGTCGGCTGGGTTGCGATGACAAGCAGTAAAAAGTTTCAATGCTCTCAATGAAATGTTTCTCAATCAGATAGAGTCGTAAGACTAAAGTCTTAGCTCAAACCAAAAGAAGAAGAAGGTAAACAGACTCATAACACACAGCAGATTGTTTGCAATGCTGTTTTAGTGATATTGGTTTGTTGTGTCTGGTAAATGACTTATATTAATTAAACAGTGGTGATGCTTGTAAAACATTAATTGACAGCACAATATTGGTCCATGCGCCTAAAACCGTAACGACCTTAATGATGCCCTTATACGGACATTCATCAGCCGATTAATCGTTTAAGAAAATAATCGATTTCATCTGCAAATCGATTCGGTAGATTTATTAAGGCCGAAGTGTCGAAAAGTTCCGAGATATTGAGTAATCGTCGGACGTGGGAGGCGATTGTTCTCGTCCATTGCAACTGCTCCGACGGTTGAGGGGAACGAATCGGTAGTTGGATCGTTATCGCATCGAGGTGTTAATTAGGTCTTCGATGTGTGTTAGTGGCACCTACGGCGAGCTGTAAACATTTACATAACTAACCACTGTTAAAATACGTTTTAATTGGGAAGCAGGGAAAGGAACATACGATTTTAAAGCAAATGTTTTTGGAAATTATTTAGAATCGATATCATGTACTGGATTTAACTATATAATAGGTACATTTTGACCCGACACCGTTTAGATTTTCTAGCATCACATAAAAATGTGCTTTCTTAAGACATAAAAATAATCCACAATGATAGTTTTGTAAAAAAGTTTTTTGTAAAGCATATCTTTTTTACAAGCTTTTTATTAACTTGCCATGTTACTTAGTTAGTTTGTTAGTTAGTGGGGGACAAATCTTGCAAGCTTAATTTGACTCACTTCCCAGTGTTTGATGGAGCTGAAACTTTGTATACAGGTTTGGTTTAGATGACAATACAATATTAAATTGTATTGTCATCTAAACCAAACCTGTATTATTTATATATTAATATATTATAATATTACACTCGGCAAAAAAACTTGTCATAAAAATGAAATTTTTACTAAAAAAATATTACAATTTATTGAATGCTATAAATAGATGAATTGCATAACAAATACACCTCTTAAATACAACATTTGCAATATTTCGCTAATGTTTGATGTGGAGTCATCAAATTACAAAATTATTACAATATCGTAGTTTCCTCCAATAAATTACAAAACGTTGAGTTATGGCTCTGCTCCGCCCGTCTGTCGCATAACGGCATATTGTTATCGATGCTCTTTCGATAATCGATTAAGAATTTGGCGAGTCGTCAACCGATTATAAACACAAGCCCTTGACCCACCGAAGACGCTTTAACATAACTAGTTTCTGATAGTCAACTGACAACTGAAGATATTTTTTTGTCTGTAAGTTTCTGTAAATGGTTTATTCTTCTCTATATAGAATTTGAAATTTGGTTGCCGGTTTTTGAAAAATCATCTGAAAATTTAAGATTAAGATGGTGTTTTTAATCATTCCCTTTTTTAGTCAAGGACACTGGGAACTGTAGCTAAGCTTTACTCGATACATGTATTAGTAATGTGTGTATTTTTTATAGAACCGCCTATTTAAAATATTAAAATTTTCCGAGTGAATTATGCTCTAACCACTGAGCTACGCGGAGTTTTCAGTGGTAAGAGCATTCGCCTGGACAGTGAAAGGTCGTGGGTTTGAGTCCCATCAGAGTTAGTTGTGAGACTGGTCGATTTTTCTAATACTTCATCTATACTGATACTATAATATTAAGAGGTAAGATTTGTATGTATGTACAAAAAAATGTTAGACGATTCATAAGTATTTCATTTTGCAAATCTATTTGAATACAGTTTTTGACTTTGACTTTTGACTTTGTATGTTTGTAATGAATAAACTCAAAAAGTACTGGACCGATTTCAAAAACTCTTTTACTTTTGGAATACTGTCCCTGATTAGCATAGGCTATATTTAATCCCGATATTCCCACGGGAATGGGTACCACGCAGGTAAACCGTAAGGATCCGCTAGTTTTTAATAATAAACATTGCATTGTCAATGCAATAAAAAAAAATAAAAAAATCAATTGTTTATTTTCATGATTTGATTATGTGCTTATATGTAGGTATATGTAGTATAAAATTGAACCAAATATTAATGAAGTGTCTTTTGTTACAGGTAAGCTTAAGTTAACGTAAGTAGTGCGCTTCCAGCTTCAGCCTTATCATCACTTAACATCAGGTGTGATGAAGGCTAAGTGCTGCCCCGTTGTGGATAAAAAAAAAAAAAGAAAAAGCTTGTTGTGCCTGAAAGCCGACTGAAAGTCACCCACTGCCACTAAGAGAAAAATACTAAACCGCCAATTGAGGTATTAATTATATAAACTAAGGTTTTGCAGAAATTCGAATCCATTTATTAATGGATTAGGAGTACGAATTAGATCATAACAACGGTAATTATTTGAGAGAAAAACATATTTTTGTTAAGATTCAGTTTGAAGCTAAGTACAACTAAAAACAACAGATTTATATGAATACATAACTACATATAACGACCTCCATGGCTGAGTGATGTACGCACCGGTTTTCAAGGTGTCCTATATATATTTATTTATATTTGTTTATATATAGTACCATAAATACATGCATATGTTCATACATGTAAATTGTACCGGGCCATTCAATGCCTATGCATTGAATGGTTATGAAATATTCTTAATCTATATATAGCTTATATGGTAAAGGTATTAAATTGAGCATTGGGAATTGTAGTGGTTCTTGTGAAACTGTCGAGAGTCAATAAATCACCGACTCAAAGGGTGCTGATAGTTCGACAGTCGTCAAATCAAACAGTTGTAAATTAACCTTCTGACGATCTGCCACAATGGAACTGAAGCCATTAATAATAGCCGCTGTTATTGCACTATCAACTGAACTAACAACCTATTAAATATAGCATTAAGAGCTTCATACGAAACATTCAGAGATAGTTCAGAATAAGGTTAAGACCCAACATGATATTATCTTGTGATTTGTGACTCATTTTTCACTTATTAAAAGTAATCCGAAGCGGCTAAAACGGTAGTGATTAAATACTAAATAATGTGGACGAAATTAGTCTTGTATCGCATGTCAGTTAGACGATTTCCCAATTTTCCCATACAGAATTACCATTTTTATTTTACAATATTTTTTATCTTTTAGGATTTCACTTAAAAAAATGAAGTAGGCTGTACCAAAAATAAAAAAACGGTGTCAATTCTTTGCCAATCGACACTTGAAGGTTACTACTTACTACATTTGTCGCAGCAATTAACCACCGTAGGCCGGCGACACCACTCGTTATTATGCAACTTATAAATAACTGGCTCGAATAATTAGGCCTTTTAGAAATTGTAACACCGTGTAAGCAGGTTTCGGTGACAATAAAATTAGTTAACCTTACTTCGCCGACTGTGGCACTCTTTCGTCATTGCGTTAACGATACTTTATAAAAAACATTTCTTTATACATTTTATAAATTAGAAAACTAGAATTAGTTTTTTATATATGTATGTCGGCGCCTGGCCGATATCAATAATTAGGTTCATAAAAACGTACAAGTTATTTTTATTTATTGCCTAAAATATTCGAGTGCTACGTAATAGCTCTTGTTGGGTTTTAAGAGTCTAGTGTTAAAATATTGATTTGACGTTCTGGGAACAAACGGTGTTATAACACACTGAACGAGGTCGTGGGCCCGCAATTAATAGTGATTTTTGAGACATTTATAAAAAACTAAGGGATGCGAACTTGATGCATCTGAGCCAGGAATCTTGGCATTCGGTCTAGAGACGTTAAACGGTTAAAACGTGGCCCACGAACTCGTTACTCGTTTCCTAAAACCTAGTCTTAGAAAGAATGTTAATAGAATATCTAGATCTTCACTTAAATTCAGTGTTAATCGCAGTTACATTAGATTTGATTATTATCAACCCCTCTTATTAAGCATTCGCTAGCGTTTCCCTTTGCCCACAATCATAAGCTCGTAATAAATAATGGTAACCCATCCTAATGCTGTTCACGAGCTTCACGCCCCAACATGTATATGTATGCCATTAAATTTCGTCTCATTAGGATTTGAAGATGATGTCTCTTAAATGGTGACCTCTAGAGTTGACGCACATTTGAGTCCTATTTATGGTATTTTCCATAACTTGTCGTAACACTTCCTGCGCTGCGATATGTAACTTTTCTTGAAAAATGTTTCCTTTTAGGGCTGATAGAGTCTGTGGCTTGTTCACATACACCAGAGATTCAAATAACCCCAAATAAAGAAGTCTGGACAGGTCAGAGCGTCTTAAATCGTCGACGAAATTCATGTTGTGTTTTTATCACTGATGAATTATTACGTAAAAACATTGACACGACTATTGCACGTTCTTGGGGACTATATTGGTCCATGTTTATTTTAAGTGAAATTTAAAATTGTTTAATTGTTCAATGTCAAAATAATAGAAAATGTCATATAAAAAAATATAAATTATTTTTATAGTGCCAGTACTTTTGCGCCACCCAGTATATACAAATTCAATCCCAAATTAAATAAGTTATTAGTTAGCGATTTACGGTGACTATGGAGTTACAACCTAACTCTAATCACAAGCCTCCCAAAGTATAGTAACCACACTTATTATTATTATTAGCTCTTGCTAAACAAGAAACGTTTTACTGTTTACTAGAAACCATTACGTTTAGCATAAATAAATGTTCCACTACAATTGCGTTTCCTTCTCTTGTAACAAATATTAAGTCACTATTACGAAACGGACAATTTTATGCAACATCTGTAACGAGTTACAGGAGGGACCACTCTGAAATGTCGGTGCAAAAAGCTAGGTAATTAAGCGATCTGTGATAAGATACTTTTCTAAGTCGATCGAATTGATTCGCTTTGGTGCGAGCGCAGGTCACGCGGCAACCCGACTTGCGCAAGTGCACTTGCCCCGGATTAAACCTGATCTTGAGTTTTCGTGGTGTCACCTGCCCCTTCACAACACATTATTAATTGTAGCCATTGCGTTAATTGTTTGTTGTCGGTGCCGATGCTGATAAACACAATCAATTATGGGTATGCATTACTGCCGCTGCTTAATCATTGACATTATAATTAATTTTGTCAGTCACGTATTTTTATTGGCGTTTAACGTTGATCGATGGATTCCATTTGCGAGGTTCGACTTCGGTTACTTAATAAAATAGACCCAAAAATAACAATAATATTACCTCATTCTTGTGTAGTGTTGTGACCAGTGTGTGTTGCCAGTGGAAGTGAGACGTGGTCTTTTACTATGGGTCTCACATTTAAGGCTCAAAGTCACCCAGCGAGCAATGGAGAGAGCGATGCTTGATATATTTTCCCAGCTCAATCGAATCAGAAATGATGAGATCCGCAGGAGAACTAAAACAACCGACATCCGCGCTCGAAGGATTGCATCATTGAAGTGGTAGTGGGCGGAACACATAGCGCGGAGAACCGATGGCTTGGGGCGGAAAGGTTCTCGAATGGCGACCGCGTACCAGACGACGTTCCGTGGGCAGGCCACCTACAAGGTGGACCGAGGATCTGGTCAAGGTCGCGGGAAGCCGCTGGATGCGGGCAGCGCAGGACCGATCGTTGTGGAGATCCTTGGGGGAGGCCTATGCCCAGCAGAGGGCGTCGTTCGGCTGACACGATGATGATGATGACCTCATTCTTTAGTTCCTAGATTACAAGTATTCTACAATACAGTTTAACCCATTAATATCAAACTGGATTTGAATGCCTTACTTCGAGTTTCCTCTCGATACAATTCGTTCTGAATGCCCTGTGTAAACGTGCGCGTACGCAACTTCGCGCACGATCTGTGACCGCTTTCGTCGCGCCCCAGTATCGCGCCTTCTGTAGCAGGCACAGGGACTGCCCACTTGCAACATGTCCTGTGGACCAACAATGCCATACCTATCGAAACATTCACTTTTATAGTGCAAATGAATGTTCAATAACGAAATGTTTGATTGTTTTTTTTTTGGGTTAGAGGCTTTAATTTATTGAAAATAAGTGCAGTCAATATTTATAGCTTTACTAGCTGCGCTGGAATTTCGGGATAAAAAAAGCCTACGACCTATTCAAACCAAACCTACCTCTTACCAAATATACACAAAAAATTTCATCAATATCAGTCAAGCCGTTTCAGAGGAGCTTGATATAACAATAACTATGACACAAAATTCTATTCAATTTTATCCAAGTTTATCGCTATCCGGCAGTTAAAGATAAGATAGCATGTGTTCTTAAGTGATTGAGGATTCCGGGAGTAGTGTGCTTCCTTCCTTCCTTCCTTCAGCCTTATCACCACTTAACATAAGGTGTGATGAAGGCTAAGTGCTACCCCGTTATAAGGTATGATGAAGGCTAAGTGCTACCCCGTTGTGATAAAAAAAAGAGTGTTCCCTTAAGGCCAATAAAATTAAAGTACTTAACAATAGTTTTCGCTCAGAAACAATTGAAAAGTCAGTTCAACCTTTTAACGGCGCGATAAAAGAAGTGAAATTACCAACATAATATTTATTACATTTTAAAGTATTAACCGCTCTAAGTAAAGTGCTAAGCATATAAACCGAAGGAAATTGGCCAGTTAAAGCGTGATTGAGCAAAGCACTTGCTGCCGCCGCTGGGCAAGGGGCAGCCGCGGTTGGGCAACGCCGTCGCCGTGCGTTTGCGCAAGCGAAACTGGAGCGCCGCTGAAACTGTCCCGGGGAAAGGACCTGTAACTCGCTTTTGTAAATGCAAGCTTGCATTTCCGTGCACTTACTTGAATGGACATTGGCTAACTTGCATAACTCAAATAATTATCATTGCGCGAATATCAATTCTAAGCCTCGACAAAATGAACAATTCGTTTAGGTATAACTTTGTCGGAAACAATGAATTACAAATACAGACCCATATAATGCAAAAAGCGTATTCGTAAATAGAAAAGCAAAAAAAAATATTCATGAAAAGAGTTAGGTAGGTATGAACACAAAATTTGTTTGGGTCAGTCCTTATTTAATTTAGGTTTCTATTACTACCTGCTACCCGCTAGTTAAACCACGTGGTACCTATTCCCGTGGGAACATCAGGATAGAATATAGCCTCAGTCACTTAGGAATAAGGTACTTAGCTTCTTCTAGTAAAAACATTTTCAAACTTGGTTCTGTAGCTTCTGAGGTTATATATCTCTTATGCCGGGGCCTCACCTGCGTGACCCCTAACGGCGTTAATAACGGCATGTGTCTTAGCGCGCTAATTTATCAAATTAGTGCGCTAAAACCCGGCTACACCTGCGTATTATATCAAATAGCGCGCTAATTAATGGCATTAGACGCAGGTGAAGCTCGGGCATTATATCCAAACTTATAAAACTGTACTTATAGTAGTGTATATAAAATTAAGACCGTGAATGAAAAACAAAAGATCACATTACCTATCCGTCACGTAAATGAGCATAAACAACAATGCGAATGCGAGTGAACGGCGCGTCGCGTAGTTTCACTTAATTTTCCGTTTCATACCTGCGCCTGCGCTCTTCCGCGTCCACGCGTGCGTGCAAGCACCGGAGAACAACTTTTATTTTATTGATAACGACAACTCGCAGCAAGGATATAAATCTGCAGCTATTTGAACTAGATCTGCCAGCTAGAAGATTTAAAAGAATTTAAAGTCAAGGAAATATAATTTTAAACTGGCGGGTTTACATTTCCATGGTTAATATATGACGAGTGATGAGACTGATGAATATATTTGCATGTTTAAACTAATATTTCAATAAAGCTTCTTGAGAAAACTTTTGTAGCTTGCATTCGTTTACATGTAATACATTGCAGGCAAAAACAAACGCTAAGTAATAGTTTTTGGTATTTCCTAACACTTTCTCCTCCTCTTATTAGAACTCTTTTAGTGCTTATTTTAATTTTTAGTTTTTTGCATTCACAATGCAATTTTTATTACTGGGAAAATGAAGTATTTAGAAAAAATCGACCCGTCTCACAACAAGCTCCGATGGGACTCGAACCCACGACCTTTCGCTTTAGCGCTTTAGCGGAGCTAGTTGTGAGACGGGTCGATTTTTTCTAAATACTTCATTTTCCACTCTTTTACTGCTTAATATTTGCCACTTCCAGTTCAACAACGTGTGTATAATGTTGACTAATTGTTCCTTCTCGCTTAAGCAAATTTCTCCGCTTTCCGCATCTTTCAATGTAATAAAGTAAAGACAGTATGTATACTTTGTATTTGATAATAAGTGGTAGTTTAACCGGTGGTTACTTAAGTAATAACATAAAACGACATTTCAATTATAACTTCACATTTTTAAGGAAGATAAAAACCTCTCTGGGGGTACGGCTATGGATGGCTGTCCTATTTCATACAGAGCCAGAGAGAAAAGTGACTATAACATAATATGTAATGTAAGGTCACTTTCCATCACAAGTTTATTTTAAATATTAAAACAAAATTAAGAACTCGGTAATCATAGCATAGCAGTAAATAATTTTCAATATCTTAGGAACTACCTACACATCTAAAAGGTAGTTTCTATTAATAAGCACCAACCACTTAGATAAGTATTTAATTAAAAGTAGTTAGATAAGTATTTAGCTAATAAAATAAATAGATACTAAACAAAGGATTAAGATTGATATCTCTACTAAATAGTTCTGACTGCGATGTGGTGTCACTGATCAGTTGTTTGTCAGTATGTTTTTATTGCATCTGCCCACGCGCCCCCAATATTCTCAATTCCCTAGCTGAATCGTTATTTTTCTCCACCAAAGAGTTCGGAAGGCAAATTGGTGTTACTTGTTATTAGTTGACTGGTATTATCGGCATGTGTTTTCACTGTGTCTGCGCGGGCGTGGACGCCATGTTCCGTGGCGGCGACGGACGGCAGCGAGCGAACCCGGGCGTCGCGTGTGTCACGCTGGGTGCCGCCGCGCGTTGCGGGAAATAACACTGTTATTGGATTACTGATTGATCCAATACTGACTGCCAACGTCAACGTTTGTAATGCATACATTCTATTTCGTATAAATAATTGAGGTATTTTGTTATATGAGTAAGACTAGGATCAGGGGAAAGAACATGCGATTTTTGTGAAAAAAGAAATATATGTAGCTTACTTCCGCAAAAAACACAACATGCAAGATGCACCGCCCGCCTGGGCCCCGATCGCGGTAACTCTATGACGCATTAGTCAAGTGTACGTGCAGTTGAAGTGGAGTTGACGTGCAAAACCGTTTTTGATAACGCGCGGCTTTGACAGTGCGGCAACGTTTTCTGTTCCGGTGATAATCTTTGAAACTAAAACAGTTTTCATACGACAGTCTCTTTTGACAGCTAATTTCGTATTGCAGTGGTTCCTCTGTCACGGATGTCACCGGATCAGACAGGATTGTAGAACTATATAGTCCCACAATCCTGTCTGTTCCGGTGACGTATCACCGGAACAGAAAACGTTGTCGCACTGTAGGTTTGCGTGTCGTGTGCGTCGTTATGTCATTACGGCAATACGATGTCAAACGTCAAGACCCAAACGCGATGAAGTCGCGCTGCATAGAATTACGGCGATTGGCCCGCAGCTCGCAAAAAATTGCACATGTACACCACGAGAATACTAGTGCACTATACCTGCATTTAGCAAGACAGCAATACACCCTTCACCGATTAGACTACTCTACACGTGTTTCGCCCCAACCCGGGGCATCATCAGGAGATATTTCGTGCGAAAACCAACACCAAATTGGTGTTGATTTAGTTCGGTTTCAGTCATCGTTTTTTAACATGCGATTTTGTCGTATAAGCTAAACTTGATTCTTGCTGAAAATGTGTACGGGGAATTGGAGAAAATCTGCGTGTGAAAAGTTACTGGCATCCATTAGTATTAGGTACTATGCGTACGTACTAGATTTTTAACATAAACAACAACAAAAAGTAGAAGTCACATTACTTTCATTTTTATTAATCGGCAAGATATAAGCCCCCCTTTTCTGTCCCACACTGCAACAATAATGTGTCGTCACACAACCCCATCCTGCGAATGTGTCGGGAATACAATCAGACCCAAAATATTAATAAGGATATACCTGACATCCACAGTTCGTCACTAAGTTTATGAAGATCATCCCTTCGTAAGCTTATGCAATGACTATTATTACTATATTTTGATATTTTATCTTATTTTTTTTTATGTAACTAACTTGATTTTAATTTTGCGAAATTTATTTTAATTAACTCATTCAGCCAAAGAATTGTTAGTTAATATTTAAATGTTTAATATTATTACTCTATAGTTAATGCATGCTGTCCGCACATACTTTTGGAGTTACAGTTTGTCTCTCTGTCGATAGATCTTAAGATAAATTAGGTATGTAAATGCTGTAAATCTGTTCTGTGTGGTTAATAAATAAATAAATAAATAATTTTTAAAATAGAAGTTAAGACAAAGTGGGTAATTTATTGAAATGACTCGACGTCCTTGAGAATGGATGCAGGTTCAAAAGAAAAAGCTGCACGTAACCTAATAAGGCCTCGAATGCGCCGCGACATCTGATGCCATTATATAAATTAGATGAAATTAAATACTGATAAAACGGTACAGTATGAGAACAAAAATTAAAAAGGTGATAAGTATCTGTCACACGTTTGAATAAAAACAAAACGGCGATTTTACTGCATATTCAATTGTCGTAATATTTTCTATTTCCTGGCTAGTGCTGTCAGTGCTAAGTAGTATCTCATTTGAGCAAGATATAATAATGTTGTACATACCTATCTAATGACATAACTTATGACAATGAAAGTAACAAAGTCAATATTGCACGGTCGGTTTAAGATGATTAAATACCTAGTGTAATTTCGCCGTTTTATGTTTGTATGGTACCTACTTCGTGTTCTAATTGAATGTGACTTCTACTTTTATGTAATTTAAGTGTTTTTAAGTATTATTATAATTAATAATTATATATCAGTAATTTAATACTAACTAGTTGCATTTAGTTTAGTACGAAAATCATTTGAGTAACGTGAGCGGTTAGGTCTATTTTGGTGCGCTACGCGAGCTTGTGCAGACGCCGCCGGCCGCTTGACAAACGCTCAGAGGCAGACTCGTTTCGAGAGGAGAAGTCCTCAACCTCGGCACTCGTTGGTAAATCAGGTGTCACCGCAGTTTATGATGTGTTGACTAACTTGCCGATTTTCATGAATTTATTCATTGAACTACAACCAACCATAATAATGGTCGTCGTGAAATTATAGCTGGATATTTGTACAGCATTCTGTGGATAACTATATAGTTACACATAAAGTTTCCAGTGAGTGTGATTATATAGATAGTATTACTTTCTCACAACTTGATTCCATGCCCTTATAAAGTAAGGCTCTTTCGCATGGAATATCTTAAAAAAAAATGCCGTTATAAATTACACCCAAGGAATCAGGAATAAAGGAAACTGGCGTGCAGGAACTCTTAGCGGAACTGCATACTCTCGTTCGCCAGATTTAGAAGCCGCGAGAAAAACTGGAAACTATAATTATTTCGCCGTACACATCCATAGAAATAAAGTTCAACTAAAAAGCTTCTCAGGGCGGTTTACGATCTAGCTTTATGTTTCTTCTGGTTTCATTACGTACACGGAAGACATACACCTGTTTGACGATTGCAAGAAGGAGGCCGGATCTCATTACCATTGTGAAGATAAATTAATCAGGCTGAGAGCGACCGTGGCCCCCCGCCGCCGCGGTTGTCAGCCGTGATAGATCGGATACAACATGTTTAAGTAATTGGATTAAACAGTCGTTACTTCACATAGTTTTTTAGTCATGACTGATGTGATGTGTATTAATGTATAAAGTAACATGCTGAGAAAAACTATTCGTGTATGCTGTTTCTTCCGCATGTGTAGGGTTCCAATAATGTAGAGCTAGATAGTCTTCATTTATTTAATTAATCGACTTCAAAAATTTAAAAGGAGGTTATCTATTCGTCGCGTTTTTTATATATGTATTTACACCGATTACTCGAAGACGGCTGAACTGATTGAAATGATTGAAACGTTATACTTAACAGCAGATTTTTTCCCAAGTTGGTCCCATTGTTTAAAATTTTGAAATCGGTTCAGTAGTTTTCAGGAAATCTTGAAAATATTCAATTTATTACGTATCTCTAGGCATAACTCCTTTATTTATAAACCGATTTAGATGATTCTTGTTTTGTTGGAAAGGGGATACCTTAAGGTATTTTAAACAACTTCAAAAAAGAAGGTTCTCAGTTTGATCACATACCTATTTACCAGAATACACGTAAATTGCCTGCACGATGTACTTAAAAAAGAGAAATAAAAATTATTTTTATAAAAAAATATTTTTTGTACTTAACGTTTGCTTGCTTATTCAAAAGACATGCACATTATTACATAAGTATAAAAGATTATTAACTAATACTAGTATTTTGTTGATTGTCGTAAACCCGTGCGGGCTAAATCCCAACAATTTTATTACGATACGATAGGTTTTATGTTATTATACTTCCTCTATAACTCTGATTGAGAGTGTGTGATAAATAGTGATAATTGAGCTATATCGAACTGTATAAAGTTATTGATCTAATTATGTAGTAAAACATGGTGCAGTTGAAATAAAATATCTTTCATCGCCTAAGTAAGCTCGTTGCGATAAGTTACAAGTGTGGCGCAATGTTACGTCAGAGTACGTCATCGCAGTAACGGTGTGAGGATCCATGTGCGTGCGCATTAATTGCAGATGTAACATGGTTACAAAGAAGTATCGAACTATTAACTATTACGAATGCTTATTATAAACTATTAAACACCAGAAGTCGTAGAAGGCTACAATTACAGAAAAACTTTAACGTCACAACGAGCATTGCCACCAATTTGAAGAGTTATCACTACATAGTATAAAACAAAGTCGCTTTCTCTGTCCCTATGTCCCTTTGTATGCTTAAATCTTTGAAACTACGCAACGGATTTTGATGCGGTTTTTTTTAATAGATAGAGTGATTCAAGAGGAAGGTTTATATGTACTTTTTATCCCGATATTCCCACGGGAACGGGAACCACGCGGGTGAAACCGCGGGCGGCCGCTAGTTAGTTAATAAATTTAAAATTATGATCAAATCAATTCTACAGAAATACATATGCCTGTGAGTTGTGAAGCGACAAAAAGAAGTGTTAATAACGTTTCTTTTAGGTTACAAAGTTATGCGTATTTTCACCTTTTGATCTAGTTGTGTAGATTGCTGTTAATCAAAGTACCTATTACATATTTTGATGTGTAATAGGTATACGAGATAGACCTTCATTTACAGTAACTATACATGAGAGTAGTAGCGGAATGTAACACAATGCGAGGTCGGCTGACCGCCGCCGCCGGCCGTAATGTACAATATGGAGATTAGAGCTTTCAAGTGGGTAGCGTTCCGGCGGAAGCAGCTCGCGCCCTTGGGCGACTGTCTGCCTGTTTGTTCTGCGGCGTCTCCGCCCCTATCTCCGCCATACGCTTGTTGTGGTACAGACATGGCCGGTACCATGGCCGACAACGTCGACGTTTCAATGTTCGTGCGTTATCAGATTGTAACATCTATTTGTCTATAAATTGAGTAGATATACTAAGGATTTCGTGTTATCCTTGCGGATACCTAAATACATTTGTAAAAGTAATGCTAATAAAGAGGCAATTAATAAAAGCAGCCCATTTCTTTTGCTCAGTACAATTATGTAAATACTAGCTTTCCGCCCGCGGCTTCGCCCGCGTGGACTACACCACGTTATCCCGCGGGAATGTGATATTTTCCGGGACAAAAAGTAGCCTATGTTCCTCTCCTCCAAGTATCTGTGTCCCAAATTTCAGCCAAATTCGTTCAGCCGTTTTAGGGTGATTGACTAACAAACATACAAATATCCAAACATCTAAACATCCAAACATCTAAACTTTCACATTTATAATATTAGTAGGAAAATAAAGTGGACCATTTGGACGAAAACCCGGCTTTGTGGATTAGGACGAAAAAATTACTAATTAATTTCAGTCTCAGTGATGCTGGGGCTTCACCTGCGTGACGCCTAAGCGTCTTAGCGCGCTTATTGTTGATTAAAACCCGGCTACACCTGCGTATTATATCAAATAGCGCGCTATAATTAATGGCATTAGACGCAGGTGAAGCCCGGGCATAACCGATACACGCATTATGTGTAAACTAGCGGCCGCCCGCGGTTTCACTCGCGTGGTTCCCGTTCCCGTGGTAATATCAGGATAAAAAGTATCCTATGTTTTAATCTCGGCTATCTGCTATCTGTGTGCCAAATTTCAACCAAATCCGTTAGTTTTTGCGTGAAGGATTAACAAACATACACACAAAATTTCGCATTGATCATATTAGTACGATAGTAATATTAATATCTTCACACGCTCATTAAGCTCATGACAGGATCTGTCTCCCGCGCATGAAGGTCCGCGCTCTGACACCCGTGTACCACTCGGCTGTTGTGTGCTGTCGTGCGAGTTGACACTCGTGTCGGCTGCGCTCGCACACAAGGTCGCCGACCGGTTCCGAACTAGAGCTTTATCAAAGTTACGCAAACGCACCGCTATGGCGCACCATACTGCTCTCCTTTCGCCGCGATTGTGCGAATGCGAAATGGTAACGAATCGTAAGTGAGTTTTGAAATTGTAATGTGTTATGTTGAAATTCGGAATGATATATAAAATGCTACAATTATTTTGTATTGTTATTGTTTTTATGTGCGCAATATGTATGGTTTCTCTTTTGCCGCTAATTTCCTTTATTCCGATTTCTAAAGCTAAAATAAAAGTAAATTTAATTTAAATGTATGTCAGAAGCTTGCAAATCTGTTATAAAAACAGGTTCCAATATTTTATTCAAGTTTATAAAGCACTTGAGCGACATAAATCTAGATAATGTACAAGGACTAACAATAAATTAAATTTAAGCCCCTGTCAAAGTGCCATGTCTTTTAAAACGATCGATTGATGCAAGAATCGATTATCCTTTTTATTTAAAAGTTCTCAAGAGTTTATGTTATATACTTTCGTAGATGTGATAAATTGTGACAAAAGTCTGCATTTCACGTTGCAGCGAGACGCGACGTGTCGTTGCGGCGATGTCGCAAGGGCGCGCTCTCTGCATACGACAGTGTCGCATCCTTGTGGCGTCCACGTCAGTTGCTGGGTCCCACAGTCATCCTCTTTTTTATGTATTAGCTGCTTTGTTTGGGAAGAATTTGTGTAAGAGTAGTATTAATGTGATGATTGCGACGAGGAGCGACAGCCTGGAAAGGGTTTCTCATTTTATTTATCAAAGTAATAGTACCTTCCTAAAATATAGGTATCAGACTAACGGATCCTCGCGGTTTCACCCGCGTGGTTCCCGTTCCCGTGGGAATATCGGGATAAAATATGGCCTATGTCACTCGGGAAGAATGTAGCTTTCTAATGGTGAAAGAATTTTCTAAATCGGTCCAGTAGTTTCGGAGCCTATTCGACGAAAACAAACAAGCAATCAAATCTTTCCTCTTTATAATATTAGTATAGATAAGTAATATATATACATAAGCACAGTACACATGACATTGAAGCCTTGGTTACAAAACATAGAAACGTTCCTAAGGCATAGGTACATAATTCAACCACTCATTTAATAAACATGTTTTCTCATATCAATTACCACATTTAATTAATATACACGTGACAAGTTAAATAAACTTGTTGCAGTAAAATGTATGTGAGACTGTAAAGTTGGGTATCGAAAGGTTTACGAGGTGATGCTATCAGGAAGTGGCTGGTAGGTCATAATTGGGTCTGGACCAGCCCGAAGCCGAAGGTCGGGCACCGCAGCCTTTCACCGAGAACTGGTTGCAACAATAGTACCTACTGCTTATTGGAATCACCCGTAATGGGCACCTCAATGGTTTCCTTAGTGGGCGCCATAAAGGTTACGTTACAGTTCGATGGCTATAACTTTTATATCTATTTTAATAATCCCTTTGAAACTTGGGCGACGCACTGAATGTATCTGTGAGCCATTCTGGATTCCTTCCCTTCACAGAAAATTAAAGACAACAAAAATTTCTTAAACAAATGATTGCAACAATTTGCCAGACGTTATAAAAAGCTTAGCACGGAACACACATAGCACGGAGAACCGATGGCCGTAGGGGCAGAAAGGTTCTCGAATGGCGACCGCGTACCGGACGACGTTCCGGGGGCAGGCCCCCTACAAAGGGAACCGACGATCTGGTCAAGATCGCGGGAAGCCGCTGGATGCGGGCAGCGCAGAACCGATCGTTGTGAAGATCCTTTGGGGAGGCCTATGCCCAGCAGTGGGTGTCGTTCGGCTGACATGACGATGATATAAAAATTTTATACAAATGAAATCACTTTATTAACGAAACGGATATGACACGCATGAAACTAGATCAACATATTTTTCCTCAAGTCCCATTCGCCATTCTCTATTTGAAACAATACCTAAATTAAAACGCGATTTGTACCTGTATCTAATTACATACGTTATAACGTACTGTCAACATCGCACCAGCCGTATTTCATCAGCTATTAGATAACAATAGGACAGAATCGGCGCACGCGCTTCAAAACTATAATAACAACGTACAGTGTCCGACAAGAGAACTTGCGGCCAATTAAATGGCGCACACTTGCGGCCATAATGCACTAATTATGGCCACTCTTTGAAGGTGAATGACGAAACCGGCAATTTAATTTTTTATAACATAATAGCAATAATGGTGACAATCAAACGTACGGCATGTCTGATTGTAAGCGGTTACCGTATGGCTTGGTTGCGTGAGAGAGGTAAATTCGCATTAAATCTGACATTTCCTTAGCAAAAGTGTTGAATACCATGTTAATTCTTGAAGTTGGTGTTAACATTGAAGAAATGTTTTAACATACATAATCTCTTCTCTAGGTATTGCAGGTATTGATGCAGAAAGTAGATATATATGTTCTTACATTAACTTATACTGAAAGAAGGCAATACCTATCCAGGGGTCTCAAAAATTTGATAATAATGAGTTTTTTAAACTAATACTACGAATTTGGTATTTATCTTTTAAGTATTGACACAAAGCTTTACAATAATATATCTTTTATTCAAATCATATCATGATTTTGAATTGCGCAATTAGTTATACGGTGTGATTTGCACTGAAACGTGTTATGCTATCAGCCTTCGCGCGGGCAATAATTAGTCTAGACTAGTCGCACCGACGATAGTTAGTCACTTGTCGCCGTTGCCACGCTGCAGTAATTGCGTGGAAAGTCACCGCGCAGTCGCAGGCGCAGCAGGTGCCGCCCAGCTGACACACTGCGCACTCTGCGCAGACACGCTGGCATCGCATGATTGAAGAAACATGGCATTAAGCCTTCTGAACTACGTCTACCATGACAGACCTGAGAAAAGTTTAGTAGCTACAACGTAGTCGTTTTTGAAAGCTAAAAACACAAAGTTTTGAAGCAGTAACTCTTATCTTTTTGACATTGAGCTGAAACTATAACTATTTCGAGTACGAACACCAAAATCAAGATGTTCTACAGAGGTACTAACAGTTCTAACAGCAGACCGTGTAGACCTTTGCTCTGGTTGCGGAGTAAAGATTCACTTTCCAGAACCACAGACAGTGGTTATATAAGCTTGTACTAAGGTTTAATGAATTTATTCTCATAAACACATACCTATACCTACATAGTCACTTACATGAGAACTTAGTTGAACAACATGCTACACAATTCTATTCACTACAGTGTAAATTACTATAATACTGTATTCTAATCTACATTGCATTTTCAATTTTAAATTTACTTTTATAATGTAATATTTTCATTGAGTTGTAGAAAAATTAGTCGACAAGTTGCGAGACATCTATTTATAGAATGAAACTTTATTTTATAACTTTATGGCTTAGGACCTACGAACGTTTATGGCTGCGTGACTGATTCAAAGCTTTATGTCAATTATATGATCGCATAAGTGTGTCAATGCTGATCTAGGTTCAGTAGAGGTGACTTCAGATAAAAGTGTACTTGAAATTTATAAATATCATTGAATTCTGTACTGTTATTGTTTTAATGTGTAATAAAATAAGACTGGCTTTATCCGATTACAGAAATAACTGAGCCTAGAACTGACGAAATAGTCTAAGTTCCAAGTTTAGTAACTCGCTGTTGTGACAAGTATTTTTGATCGATTTTTTTATGGCACGTCGAAGTTGCAATATGGATTTCTGTATTTTCGTTGACAAATAGTGATGATTTGATTGCCAGCCTTAGTTTATCTCGGTATTAAATTCCCAAAAATCAATATTTCGCACACTATCAGCAGCTGGTCAGGTACACCGCAGGGTTCCCGGTGTCCACCCGCCCCGCGTCGTCGCGTCGGTTCCTCGGCGGGCGGGCGGTTTCCGCGTGGCAACGCGTCGGCGCGCAGCCCTACAAGGCGCGTCGAGGCCGCCCGCCGCTCACTGCCAGCCACTTGTCCACTTCAGCTATTAGAAAATTCACTATTACATTATTTAATATGTACTTCTAAATGTAACAAAAACAACAAAAGGCGCTTTGGGTTGACGATAGCGTTGCTATCGCAATAAACTATGTTGACGACCGATACCTGCGGCCGGGTTCGGTTACCGAACAGGACAAATATTTGTGTGCATGAACTGAACATGTTTATTTGTCTTGGTCTGGGTGTTTTTTCTAGGTATATTAAGTTATGTAGTTTCTTACAGAGTGTTTAAAGAGATTCATTCTATATTTATTCGTTATCAAGTTTGGGCTTAGATAAATAATTGGTGTGATTGTAAGACATTATTTATTTATTATTTAAACTCCTTTAGAATTTTAAAGTTTTCTTGAAAATTATGTAAAGTTATAGAAAATTTACATTACTAGTTCTTTCAGATCTAAATAGGTATGACCAATTATTCGTTTTTTTCAGAGCTTGTTAAAAATGATTTCGCCCGCAGATTATGTGGTCGTGGTTTCTCAGGCAATTTCAGCAAATGAAATTCATTTCACTGATAAATGAGGTTTAGCTCGAAGCTCGAACTTATGCAACTAAAACGCTATTTATCGAATCAATAAGAGCGTATTTTTCAGACATCCTCAGCTGCGGCCAGAGTATTGGAACAAGTTTTATTTATTTTCCGATTGTGTTAAAGAGATTTACTGTGAAATATTCTTGTTTTATTTTAAATCGTTATATTGAAATACCTACATTAATACTCTGTGTTGCGTGAAGTCGGAAAACTAAGACACAAAATAATTACATCAAAAAAGTAAGAAATAAGCCCTCACCAAATAACGTAAGTACTTTGAAGTCGGGCGTGAAACATGTACAAGTTTTTGTTGTGTTTGTCATGTTTTTGTTAAAACCAAAGTACTAACGTTATTTGGCGAGGGCTTATTTCTTACTTTTTTGATGTCATTTTTTTGAAGGCGGTTTTATTTTTTTATAAAAATAATTTTTATTTCACTCTTTTTAGTGCATCATGCAGGCAATTTACGTGTATTCTGGTAAATAGGTATGTGATCAAACTCAGAACCTCCTTTTTTGAAGTCGGTTGAAATACCTTAAGGTATCCCCATTCCAACAAAACAAGAATCATCTAAATCGGTTTATAAACAAAGGAGTTATGCCTAAAGATACGTAATAAATTCACATAAAGTGGTGACGAAAACGACAGTATTTTCAAGATTTCCTGAAAACTACTGAACCGATTTCAGAATTTCAAAAAATGGGACCAACTTGGGAAAAAACCTGATGTTATAACGTATGAATCATTTCAATCGGTTCAGCCGTCTTTGAGTAATCGGTGTACATACATATAAAAAAAACAAGCGCGACGAATAGATAACCTCCTCCTTTTCAATTTTTGAAGTCGGTTAAAAATTAGTTTGATTAGTGGCCTCAAATTAGGTTTGTTTCATTACATGCAGTTTAATAAAGCATGGGTAAAGACAATGTAAATTAATAAATTGCGGAAGTACATGCAGAACTTTATAATTGCATAATCATGTTACCTACTACACATAAACTAGATTAAAACAAAACAAAGCGTTAATTATTATTCCTACATTACGTTTTTGGATAGACTATTATATTCTGCATTCACTCAGAAGACTGTTCTCACGTATAAGTCGGAAAACAATAAAGCTTGTAAACTGTCTTGAGAAATCATTAATTAGTAACATCAAGATAATTGGAGATGTAAAAATTAACAACCAGGATATGTTTGGGGTTTCAACCGCATTCCTCTGTCTCGTGCAGATTTCTCAACGGAGCTTTACAAGACTCGTCTCCGTAACTACACGGATTGCGAGAAAATATCGTTTTACAAGAGGTAAAGTGGTTTTTGCAATTATCATGTTGATAGTGTCACTCAGATTTGATTGCATATGGTTTAGTTAGCACATACAATTAAGATTCGTAGACTATAACTGACTAACAGGAGGACGTAATGACAAACCTCTTTCAACTAATTAGGTAGGTAGGTATACTTACAGTTTGTTCTTAGTTTTTTCAACATATTTATTTCTAGACTTGTTTGTATTTTTGTGGCAATTACAAAAGGTCACTGCAAAGAAATGCGGAAGTAAAGATCTCGTACAAAGCTGGCAGTACCTACTTCATATGTATTGAACTGATTATTCTTTTTTCGTAAACCCAAGGGTAAAGATATTGCTTTCGTGTTGTAAGATAGCATGAATTAAAAGTTATTTTAAAATAGCTATCAAATCAATGAATGTCTTGTAAGACTAAAATTTATTTGTTTTTTTTTGTTCTTGTAATAGTCTTTCGAATTAATTATTTTAAGGCACAGATTCTAGACTAAAATGTTTTAGTCATTTTGTTAAGAGCACAGTCAAGTAAGCATCGGTGTCGCGATCGTGCTTCTGCCAGCGTGATATTTATTTTCGGACAATGGCCGATGTCGAAATATTCAATAAGACTAAATTCAGTTTACATTTAACTCTTGATTTCGTGCATTGATTACGTGACCGATGGATTTGACAATAAAAACAAAATGTACTAAGTCGGGATTAGAATTGGAGCAAAATGTTGAAAGAATACTTTCGAGACACAGTTAACAAAGTCAAGAAAATGTCTACAACTATTTGCAGACTTCGTTGTAGCATTGATATAAATCCACCGTATTGAGGTCGAAAATGTGAGTATTTGCGAGTAATAAGGTAAGCATGCGCTAGGTTCGGCCTTGTGAGTAAGCTGATGCCGCATTCCTGCCCAAATCGCCTGCAGCATGCGCTTGCGCAACGACGAGCGCCCTTAACCCTTGGCATGCCTGGTAGGGTCTGACAGACCCACTGTTGCAAATAATGGTCAAAATCTTTTGTAATTCCAAATTTAGCGTTTCCTGTGCTTGAGTAGCTTCGTATTACGAATTCAAGGTCATTTTAGTCCCGCAGTCTGGCGCCCACTCCCGTGTAACAAAGTGCATACGGGTCTTATGATTTCATACTAAAATGTAAAATTAGAATGTATTGGTAAGGACCTCCATTTGTAAGAGGTCTGTTTGTTTTATTTTTATGGACTGAAAATTTACTGCCATTTGTTTTTTTATGTAATTTTATTTTATTTTATTTATTTTATTTTATTTAATTAGGACAGCTAACAAAACATACACTAGATACAATGCATTAAAATAACTTAAATGGTACAAGTAGCAGTGTTGCCTTATTTATAAGCTGCCACAGCATGTTTGGCAGTTACACACAAAAAAAAAAAATACATAAAAAATACCTATATGCACAAAAATACCATAACTAAATCACCAGCACCAACATGCGTACATTGTAGAGCCATACAATACATCAGTGCAAAAAATAAAAAAAATAAATGTCTAATAGGTTCCACGTAGCACACATATTAGTGCCCGCGCGCGACAGAATAAAAAATAGAAAACAAAATAAAGGAGTGATGAGAAGACGACGTACAATTTATAAATATACAAAGAAACATTAATAATAAAAAAAAACATAAAAAAACATTAACAATGTGTACTAAAAATAGGTTACAATTATTATCTAAGCAAAATTAATAATTAATTGGTAAAATTACAATAATTATAATAAATTGAATTGAATTGAGTTTAAGTGGATTTAAAAACTTCGTTCAGCAATTTTTTTAAAGTTACAAATTTGGAATTTATATCTAATAACGCCGATTCTTTAGCCAGACTATTAAATTGGCTTTGAATCCTGTGCATAGGAGAAAAATGGGCTAGATTAGTTTTAAAAGATCTTATGGAAAACAATTTGAGACGTGAGCTCCTTGCAGTTTTGAAAGGAACGCTCAAGTTAATTTGCTCAAGTAGAGAAGAACAATCATAGGCACCACTAATAATTTTATGCAAAAATAATTGATCCAATAGTTTTCTTCTTGTTTGTAAACTAAGAAAATTAAAGTAAGACAAACGTTCTTTATACAAGACAAGTTTCTTGCACAAATTTTGCTGAAAAGCCAAATGCCAGAATAGTAGATTTCATTGCAAGTGCGGAAAGCCTGTCATTGCAAAGAGTTCCGACAAATGTCTACCCGAGCCGAGGCGCAGCCGAAGGTGAGGGTTGACAGTCGGAACAAGTTGCAATGACGGTTCCGCACGTGTACTGAACAACTATTTTTAATACAGTTGCGAAAAAATTAAGCAATTTAATAAAATTATAAAACAGAATAAACTCAACTAACTAATCATAAAAGAATATAAGCAGAGACTTTTTTTGTTTTCTTCACCCATTCTGGGTTGGCAAAGGAAACTATGATCATATAGCCAAGGCTTCAATAGAATTTTTTTATTGATATGAAATGAAAATTAAATAAAATGAGATGAAATGAAATGAAACCTAACAAAAGCAATCCGAATCCTACAGGAGCGCCTTTCCTTATTTCTCTCTTTTACCACATCGTTTTCCATTAAAGCCACATTATTGCACTAATTCCACCATACTAAGTACCTACCACAATAAAAACCAGAAAAAACTAATTTAGAAAATTAAGAAATAAGGTCCCTCATTTTCTTTTCACTTACTTGCGCAAACTCCTATAAGCAGATACTATGGTAAATAGTGCACGTCATACCATATTTAGTAATCTGTGGTCATACAGCCAATTTTATGTATTTTTTATATTCATAAATTTAATTTGGCCGATACTAATATTAATTTAATGTATAATTAAAATTACTTTTAAATCTGATATTGAAACAAATTAGTAGCTTCTTTTTAGAAATATTTGCATGAATCATAAAAACTTTGATTTTTTTTTAGTAAAAGCTTCGTGGTTGGTTTTTTCTTTTTAATAGACAATATTTTGACAGTTGGGAAAGAAAACGCACGAGTTCGGGAAAGGTAAAGAAAAAGTTCGAGTATGTAATAGCCCACATCCCGAACGCTATACGTCCCTGCAATACGCCACTTTTTGAGCAACTGTATTAAAAAAACCTTTTCTGAATAGATTCTATTCGTTTGATGTGAACGTCGTAAAGCGGAGACCAAATGACACTGCAGTATTCCAAGGATGATCGAATTAATGCGTTATAAATTAATATTTTACTGTGAGCACATTTGAATTCTTTTGTGTTTCTTACAACAAAACCAAGAGTCTTAAAACATTTTGTTACCAATTTATCAATATGACAATGAAATCTAAGTTTTTTATCAAAATATACACCTAAATCACGAATCTCATCAACACTGCATAGATTCTGATTACTAATCTGATAAGTAAACGGGATGCTTGTCTTTTTTCTTGTAAAGTGAATGAACTTACATTTGTTTATATTTAAGGACATTTTGTTTAAGTCACACCAATCTACAAACCTGTTCAAGTCACTTTGCAACAGTTTGCAGTCTGTTATGTCTCTTATATGTTTTACAATTTTCAAATCATCAGCGTATAAATAAAATGCACTATGCTTGAAACATTGCGCCACGTCGTTCACGAAAAGATTGAAGAAGAGGGGACCCAAATGAGATCCCTGGGGTACTCCGGAGAAAGCGTTAAAACTGTCAGAAGACTGACCATTGACCACTACCTTAAATTTGCGATTACTGAGATATGAAGCACACCATTTAAGGAAGCTACCATGAAGGCCAAATTGAGATGACAACTTTGAAATTAAGATCTGATGATCAACTTTGTCGAAAGCCTTGCTGAAATCAGTATAGATGACATCAGCGGAGGCCTGGGAGTCGAGTGCTGTAACCAAGTCAGAAACAAAACTGCCGAGATTAGTAGTTGTTGATCGGTGACTAATAAAGCCATGTTGTTGTGGTGTCAACCTCTGTTTAACGTGCCAGAATATTAATGGATATACAAGTGTCTCTAAAACTTTAGCGAAAACTGGAAGTATAGAGATTGGTCTGTAGTTAGAAATATCTGCTTTATTACCATTCTTATAAATAGGAACTATTAAAGCTTCTCTCCAAGCTGATGGAAAATGACCACACGAAAGACTTTTATTGTATATTATGGTAAGAGGGGCTGCAAGTGCATCAGAACATTTTAGAACGAAGATAGTAGGAATCCCGTCTGAACCTGCGCCTTTTCGCCAATCCAGCTTTTTAAGAGCCCTCTCTACCTCTAAACCAGTAAAACATATACTGCTTAAGTTAGACGAGTCGTTGTGACAATCAAACATATCGAGTTTTGACCTCGGATCATTTGGATTATTTAGATCATTCGGCTTATCAAATGCAACAGAGAAGCATTCAGCAAAAAGATTACATGCTTCCTTTGAACCAATACCCTTTTTGTCATTAAAAAACATCTGAGAAGGATAAGCACTCTGTTTGGACCTTTTTTGTTTGATGAAAGACCAAAAAACTTTTGGGTTACTTTTTATATTTCTTTCGATAAGAGTAATATAAGAATTGTAACAACTTTTTATCAACTCCAGAGATCTCCTTTTTAGTATTTGGTATGAAATTTTATCTAACGGATTTTTGTATTTTGAGTAACGTTTCCTGAATTTATTTTTTTCTTTCAGAAGTCGTATGAGATGTTTGTTAAACCATATAGGGTATTTTTGAGACCGAGGTTTGACCTTTGGCACGAATTGCGCAATAGTTTCATGCAATATTTCATAAAAATTATTTACCATATTGTCCACATTATGAGTATCAGGTAATAATTTACACCAGTCGATACTGTTAAGATGGTTTAATATCTTGTTATAATCGGCTTTAAAAAAATTATATTTACATATTATTTCATCGCATGAATTTAAGGAGTTATCAGTATTGTAAGACAGAATAAAACTGAGTGGAGGGTGATGCAAATCTACATTAGTGAGAGGTGTGGCACAACGCTTCAAGCATGATATTGGGGTATCACACAGAACCAAATCCAAAATTCTTTCGTTATTGTTTATTACATAATTATATTGATTCAAACCTGAGAACGATATGAAGTCTAAAAGAACGTATATAAAACATGATTGAATAAACCAATAAATATAAATAAAAATCTTCTAACTAAATAAAAATCTATATTTTGTTACAAACATATTTTTTTATTATGGGTCTGTCAGACCCACCAGGCACGCCGCGTCATTTTTACCCACCAGGCACGCCAAGGGTTAATGACCCACTACTGAGATCAACATCTAGTGCAATCAAATGCAGAGCCTGCATTAGATCTCATTATCAAGTAATTTGCCTTGCATTCGCTTTGTCTTTGATATCTAATTACGAAATGCTACTATACGTACTCAATTAAATATAAAATGAAGAACGAAATTAGCATAGCTTGTTATTTTCAGATTTCAGTCTATGATAAGTCCTCTAAATCAATGTTATTACGATTTACTAGTTATTTTTTAATTGAATAGCTAGAGCGACCAAAACATAGCTGTTGAAATATATGGGACAACAACCTTTCAGGTTGTGGTAAATAATGAGTAGTTTAATTAGTCTTTCTTTGTATTTTTAGTTTCAAAACCCCACCCGGAATCTGGGAAGCGTTACTCAAGCCGACGCGAGGCTGCGGTTGTCATGTTGTACCCGATCTTAATTACATACACGATACTCGAATCAAGCCTCTCAAATCAAAGGAAGTATTATAAAGTCACGTACACACATCACGTACAGACTGCGAGCAGAAGGAAGTTAGGAGGAATGCCAGGAAGAAAATTACGCTCTGATAAGTTCAGTTACTTGTGGTTTTGTGGTCCTACAAGGTTTAATTAACTTTTGCTTCAATTTATATTTGATGCACCGTCGATGCACTCCACCGACACCCATCCTATACACCCATCCATGGAGATTATGGCAGAATCGCGAGAAATGCGTGTTTGAAAGTGCAGAAACTTTGAGGCTTGATAAATTCTTTATCGCTGATTCCTTTGCGCCTGTACACTCACGAGCAATATGTAGGTAATGGCTAATACACGGTTCATTTCTGCCTTTCAATTTGGATGAAGCAACCAAATTAAACAATGTAAACGTAAAAGTGAATCATTCAATCTCGATGTGCGCCTGTATTTCTGCGCCTTTTAACCAAAGTGAATCAATTTGGTTGAACCGTGTAATATTAGCTTAAACAATATAGGGCTGTCACCCAGTTGCAGGAAGCTCCATTAAAGTTAATGCTTCATTAAATCTATTGCAGTCACTTTTTGTTGTCAAGAAATAAAAAGTGACAGCAATCGATTTAATGAAGCATTAACTTTAATGGAGCTTACTGCAACTGGGTGTATGTCATATTACAATATTGGATGACTTTTGAGACTTTTGATTTGAGAGTTCCGAAAAGAAACCATCTGAAGTTTTGTTTCTACTACTACTCGTATATCTTCTGGAGCACGTCTTATTGGACAGCGTGCATCGGTCGCGCGGGCGACGCGTCTATGTCGGCCGAGCATCGCGCCCAGAGCTTTCACCTTCGGTCGCGCGGCATTGAACTTGGTTGTATAACGATCGCCGCGAGTTCATCTCGATAGTAAAAGTGGGATGACGCGCCGCCGCTCGGTGACGGCTACTGACGTCAGCCTGAGGTCAGTTCGCAGCAAACATGTCGCAGGTGGCTGCGCGGTCGTTTGCATAATATTTTGAAAAAAAAAATTCAAGATATCCTCCAAAGATACTGATAATAATTGTGGTGTCTCTAAATAAGTTATTAAATTAAAGTTAAATATATTTAAAGATTCAGTAAAAGCTCTTGTGATTGTCAAAAAAGCTAAGCCATTGGTTCACAAAGCCCTAGCGTGAAGACGTCAAGAACCGGCAAGAAAATATAAAATTAAGGGACACTAACGTACAAAACAGGCGACTATTTATAGGCCGCAAAAGCACAGAATCAATTCTTTAATCGGCTCCAATTGGCTCCATCCAAGAAATTGGAAGAAGATGGAGCCAATTGGAGGTGAATGTGGTAGAAAAAAGTATGCGAAAGCTGGCGAAAGCCTTAAAAAACTCAATCTCACCAAAAATTTTAGTATTGCCCTTTAACAATTACATTGACCGCGTAGTAGGTATAGGTGGTATAGGTATCAGCAACAAATAAGTTATCATCGAAATAATTACGTGAACTTTAAAGAACTCTGCCACTCACAAGACCAAGTACTTTAGCTAAGTACCACGGCGATGGGGACACTTCAAGCTATTATATTATAATAACAGTTGTAATTCTACAGTGGCACAAAGCTATTTGTGAACATTTCTGTTTGATGAAGTGTAGGTGTACACTGTAGGGCCCTCGAAGCATGGGCGTGTTGCATAAATATACATAATGTGATGATCCCATTTGTGACTTCATGTCATGAGGCCATGGTGGCTGTTACGACCATTTGATTCAATCACGACTCGCTTTAAGGCATTACGCCTGATTTTATACTTCAAACGCTTTAGCATATTATAATTACAAAACCACTTTTAGTAGCAATACACTATTATAAATATCTTATAAGAGAAGAATAATAAATCATACTTATGGTAACATCAAACATTTTGTTTAGGTACACTCGTTAAGTTCAATGAATGACTAGAACTAAAATGACCAACGTATCATTTATTACGGTCATGTAATTGAAAAAAGGTTGACATGAATCAGAACTATCATTATTTACAATCAGAACAGGGCCTATTCTCCGTGTGAGTTCAGGCTTCGCCACAGCGTATCCTTGACATGCCGCTCAGCCGAGTTATCTGGAGAAAGGATTTCAATAAAACGTGACCTCTTATATAATTACACCGAAATGTTGACAATATAAATTCGCTTCGGTTTTACTGCTTGATCTAATTTTGTATATATTTTTTGTACATTGTTTGCTTTGCGATTTGAAAGTAACATGCAAAGGTCACGATACCAACCTTAATACGTATCCTTGCGTTGATATATATCGCCGCTATTGTTTTAGACACGCCGTGACAGCTTTGTTGTTCAAATATAAGGCTGAATTGGCGAGGTTCAGTCGGATAGAAACAATAAACCGATTTCAATTGTTATCTTTGACAGACTGCACGCGTTGTGTAGATGACAGGCGAATTCAGTTTTTACAAGCACCCCAGTTCTCGCGGGCTGTTAGGAGACTAGCACTTTGGTTATACAACAACCAGCTAACGATCCATTGTCTTCATCAAAACGGAAATTATGAAGTTCCGCTTGGAGCAGCATACCCCGCTCGGGTCTCCGCACGCCAATTAATCCAGTGTCAGTACATCGGAGATCCGTATTTTGTGCAAAGAGGCATCGATCAGGACGTGATGCGTCCATTCAGCGCTATTCACCCGTCCAAGGTTTAGATGGCCTTAGCTTCCCCAGTATTCTTCAATCGGACAGTACAATGCCTCCATCAGGGGCCATTGTTAGTGGGCCTGTGCGGAACAATCGTGGCTATCTCAATGACATCTGCGCAGCGCTGCGGCGGGCCCGCGCCCTGTGCCGTGCGCCGTGTCATGTGTGCCGTGCGCCGTGTGCCGGCGCCGGTGCGGCCGTACGACAGCTAAATGTGCGTCAAAGCTTTGATTGACGGAATCGTGATTCTGCTTTGCCTTATTCTATTTGGTACAATGTTGCAAATGACGGCTATTTATGTTTTCTTAGGAACATTACATGAATCTTTCTTTGTGGTGGTGACGGTGGTGTTATTACAATTTTTGATATATCCACGACATTAGATATTGTGTTAGTGTTGTGTCTTTATAACAGAGCTTTAATCCTAAGCTGTAAACAATGACTCACGATACTGATCTTCATCCATCAAAGACAACGTCGTGAATAATTCATGAGGAGCTTTAACCCACATTTCAATATTTGCAATTTGGGGAAGACCGTTATGGTACGCTCAAGTATTTTAACCGTTTATTTAAATTTTGGTACCTTGCAAGAAGCCAATCCCGTTCACGTGTTAAAAATACCAGTCACGAAAAAAAAACGGGCGAAAGAATGATGTATGGGCAATGCGGAGGTGAAAAATGCCTTCCTCGCAATCTTTAGAACATGCCACGTATCTCCAAGTGTCAGTTAAGTAAATAAATATCGGACGTTATTTTTTAGCATTCTTAAGATTGTGCATGATGAATTATTGTAAGAAGATTATTAGTATCTTTTTTTGTTGCAGGTAATTCTTATTTATAAGGCTCGCTGGCATGATGGTGTATCAGGTACCTATAAGTGATTTGAAACTACTCTCTCTCTTTATTTTTTCTCACAAACACTCTATTTTTTACTGAATTTAAATTGAGCAGTTTTTAGTGAATACTGACAAAGATATTAATAGACAAATGATATTAATAGACAATTTTTAATCTTTTGAATTACTCAATTTGACAATGTGGATCACTGATATTGATGTTTTATGTAATTTTTGACATTAATTTAATTTTTTTCTTCTTTATAATCCTTAATGAAACTGTAATGATAACTGTATTATGTATTATTGAGACTTGCTGTCGTTTTGGAATACTCTGTAAGCCTACAAGTTGTATTGAATAAATAAATATAAAAATATAAAATAAATAAATATAAATAAAGGAGTATCACTCGCAAAAGCAAAAATAGTTAATTTATTGATTCCTATACATATAAATAAGCACGTCCGACTCACGCGCCGCGAGCACTCACGCGTCGCAGCCCCATATCGATAGTTCATCATCGTTATCACATAACAATCGCGGTGCGGCGGCCACAAAAAGTGCAAGAATGGCCATTACATCAGGCCGCCCAATAACTCGATTGCTGTAATAGGTACTTTCACTCGGTGCATCAAAGCCGCCGCTGCGCCTGCACCGGCCGGACATACTGATGCTCTGTTCAAACTAGATTAATTTCTGTTTGGATGGCCTTTGGATTATTTGAATTAGAAAATGTTTCTCAATCTTTTTTGGTTCTTTTTTCAATTTCGCTAATAGAGTTACTGTATTGGCTGAAATTGCTTTCAGAAAGTAATCAAGTATTTGAAAACGATTAGATAAAACATGACAAATCATGTCTTGCTTCAGAAAAAGCGCTTTCGATACGTCTTCCTTAAATTAATAATCTGTTTAGACATTTCTACCTTAACGCCTCTTGAGTCAAGAATAACAAACTAATAGCAAAAGTAATAGTCTAATAATATGACAAAAATAATAACGAGTCTACGAACAAAATCCGTGTTAATTTAGTGGAACTAGAAAGTGATATTGAAATGTCTGAGGTCGATAGAGAAGTAGGTACTGACAGCACGACCTCGACCTTGCCGTCGTGTCGCAACCGGCCCCGGCTGCTGCACCAAAACACCACTAATGGCTCTCTTTGTTTCGGAGAGCCAAGACTCAGGATCTGTTATGAAACTCACGACATCACAATAGAGATGTTAGAAGCCTTATAACTCAACCTCATGTCAAATTTTGCCAGGAGTCTTTTGAAGACGTGATGATATTTGGGAAGCTAAGTTTAATTTAGCTGTGGACTCTTAAAATTGAAATATTTAATGATTCCGCGGCGATAAATTGTCTTAAAAAGACAAAATCAAGTTGAAAATTGTTGATTTTCGTTAAAGCGGGTAAAAATGCTGAAAAGCTAGCGAAGCTGAAAACTAGTTATGTAACCATTCGTTAAGAATTAAATTGCATCTCTTTTCTAGTTCATCGACAGTTTGTTAGCATCCAAAAAAACGTTGCAGCAGTTAAAGTTAGATAATGCTATTAGTTTTTACTGATGTTATTATGTTTATGTTTCGGTTGTCAATCCTAAATGCAGTTTCAAAGAATTTATCCATTAAAACCTCTTTGTGCTCGCAACAGTGCAAGTATCTTACTTCAGAACTATTCACGCTTTTTAACGTTGAATCGTCGGTCATTATACCATGTAGAGCTTCTTTTGTGCTAGTTTGCACCTCGTTTCAACATTCGTTTCAAGTTCAAGGTGTAGGAAACTGAAGCCATAAAACTTTATTAATGGTCTCACGTTCTGAATGAGTGACTCCGCATTCGTTAATCTAATTGAAGATTTGATAAGTATCAAGAATCATTAAAGCGCCATTGTATCAGATAAAGCGAACGCAACCTTCGACGATAAATTAGACATGGCAAGAACAGCCCTGGATTGACATGTTTCTAAATTGATAGTAAAAAGGTTTTGTAACGCGTGTGTTAGCCGTGTATTCAATTCAATAACATTTGTAACTGATACATCGACAAAAGAAATCGAAATGATATTTGAAACAAAACGTTGGTAAGTAATCGATAAAACAGGGATTTTGATAGATGCTTGTGTAGTTTTGCAACTTTCAATGTTTTCGATCTTCGCTGTGTAAGTACTGACTAGTAGTGTGTCATTTTCTGATACCTAAGTAGGTAAGTACCTGAAAAATGGAAAATGAAGTATTTAGAAAAAATCGACCCGTCTCACAATCAAGTAAGTAAGGTGAGTACCTACCTAATTGAAACATAAACTGAGTTTAGGTTTCTGATTTTGTTGATGGTCGTTAAACGCTGGGATCTTGATTACTCCATCAGTGTTTATATGACATTCATGGCCCATACCATCCCATACGCATCGGCCGTTGGCGGTGTTGCAAGCGGCCGCGAAACATTTATCGCGGAGCGTCAGATGTTTGGGTGATCGATTACCGCACGTTGACGAATCGATTCCCACCGTCGTTTGTGACTAACGCTCATTTGATTGGCTTGAGCTTTGTTTGTTTTTGCTGTCGACAGTTGCGTCCATTCGTCAATTTGTTCTATTGCGAGACGAAATTATTTTCTTTCATTTCATTTTCCTTTTTTACAAACTTAAACAATTTGTTACGTTTCATTTATGCCTCATCTGAGATTTTTAGTGTCTGGTAATTGCTTAACATTTGAGAAATCATCTTGCATTTTGCGCTGAATGCTTAATTCGTTTATGTCGCTTGGTTATCTTATAAATCACTTAATGTTTTTCCAAATTAAGCAAGCGAGAGTTTAACCTTCAGAGATAGATATCGAGTCAAATGAAACATTTTGATGGACCACATTAAATCGATAAGTGCAATACAATTGTGAAAGAGTTAACAATCGATGCTATTATCTGTACCTACATGAATAATTATCTAACATTATTGAAAAAAAGAGCTTATTTTGTTTCCTACCAAAGATGGTGTAATGATTACCTAAACGATTTAAGTGTCGATCGAGATGATCTTTACAATGACGAAAGTTATCATCCAAGTTAATTAGAGGTTAGTGAACAAAGTGCATCGTGTCGTCAATCTGGCGCGGTTCGTTGCCCCGGCCGCGGATGCGCGCGCGCACGTTTGCGGTCAGCTGTTGCGTCAAACGCATTCGACGCAATCATGGGATCCAGATGACCCTTGAGACACGGTTCAAGCTACAGGAGGATGGAATCAAAGATTGATGGAGTCAGAAACACGCCATTCACATTTTTATTAGGGTCAATCAAAATCAGAAAACGAGAGTGCCATTAAAATGGTGTGCAAGAAGGCGATGTTCAAAAATATTTTACATAAACGGCAAAGTACCATGTAATGATCCGAAATAAAGTCGCATCGATTAGACAAGCAGCTTAGCGAAAAGAACAATTAAAGTGCAATTACTCACACGCAGCCCAACAAATGTTCGTAGAGATTACGGCCAAAGCTTTCATCTTCATCGCAGCCATTCATCGCCGCCCTGCGCCTGCGCCGCGGTGAGGCAACCCTCGTAATGAATAATGGCGTAAGTAAATCATAATATACGTGTGTTTCCGTGGGAAGCCAGTTGTGAGAAAAATGCACCTTGAGCACCGTTTGTTATACTGTAAAGGGATATTTCGTCATACGTTAACTGGAAGTCGGAGGAAGGAAATCAGGCAATTAATACGCTCATATCACACTGTTCTGACGATTAATTTTAGATATTATCTGAGATTACAGTAAGCGAAGCGAGGTCTTAAATAGCAGTTCGCTTTTAATTTGAGTTAGCGATAAACAACTATCGATGACAAATAGTAATATAAATTACATTCCTATCTATCATATTCCTAAGCGTCCCAGAAGCTTCAGTACTTAATATTCAGCCTATTTAACACAGTCGACAGCTTTTCAGCGATTCATTATTCGTTTTGTGAATGTGTTTCTAAATTTTTCTCTATCACGTTGGCTGACTGCAAATAATGTGCAGCGCTTACTTTACGAGCGACATTGTCGCAATATCCGTCCAGCGATCGCACCCGACGCCCGCGACTGCAACTGCAACCCGATGCATATGAGCCGATTTAATTTCATATTAGTGGCCCCTTGCGAAACGCGTGCAATCAACTGTAGACGTTGTTAACCCGCCACTTATGAAATGCAGTTCCTTTTAATCGATTAGTGAAAACTTTGCTATTATTTCACCGTGAAACAGGTTCTAGTGAAGACGATTCTGTTCATTTTCCCGATAACGTTAATGGGTAACGTAAACGTTATTAAACTAACTGAGTGAGTATTATTTATAATTTTCTTTAAAGGAAATATAATACGTGAGAAATGAAATCTACAGTTCAGTTTCTTGTGGGGTTGTCAAAATGTAATTCCAATATGTTTATTGTGTACATTGAAAGCTTCTTAAATTAGTTATCAAATTGACCAACATACAAAATCGGTATGCTAATAGAATCGTGCGCAATCAATGCTTTCTGTGCACTATGTTTAGTGGAGCACTTTCGTCACCAGTGAAAAAACTAATTATACACAAACAAAGCCGTATCGTAACTGCGAAAGCGACAGTGACCGGTGGCCTGGCTTTTCTAGCCGCCATTGAAGGTGAAAATGCGCGCCAACACGAAGTTCCGCCGACCGCCACCAGAGGCGCTGTACGCTGCCAAGGTCGCACGCACAAATAATCTGTTGCGAGCACGGTCGCGTATTATTTTTTTCTTGCGAAAAGGTTACGGAATAACGCTGGCAGCCTACATTTTGTGCAATGTGTTTACTTATAGCAAGTAGAAGGTTTTTCACCTGGAACATGGTCTACATGGAAAAAGTGGTTAATAAATATTTTACAGAGACGTTAGCCATGACAAATTGTCCGAACACCTATCCTACCTCGAGTATAAAGAATGCTCGAATTAAGAATAGGTACTATACTTGAACTAAATAATAGTGACAAAAAAACAACAATAAAAACAAAAAAAAAAAATGGCGTGATGGTAATCAAATAAAAACCGAATCTAACCTAGTTACCTATATCATAAGTAGGTATCATAATCATAACACAAAAAAAACCCTCTTGTTATTTAATAGGTTACAAAAACGCTTGACCCGAAAGACTCGGTCATGAACCGATTCAAATTGATGACAATAAAGGTTTTTCTGACGGTTATCAATTTATACGTGCGCGAATCTGGAGCGTATGATCGGCGATCAGTTTTGGCCTAGATGTGCTGAAATGCGGTTACAAAATGTGAGCACGCGCACTAGCAAGCCGTGACGCCGATACCGGGCTGATACACTCTCGATACCGGTGGCACAGAGCTTGCAACATGTAGAGTAGCCCTTTCTTTGATTAAACAAAACAAGGGAAAATACAGAAATGAAATGAAAGGATAAAACGGTGAGGAATAAAAGCTTCTATGGCTACAGATTTGTAATGAACTGGCTGGAACAGTTTGAGTATGAGCGTTTGGAAGAAATTATTAGTGGAATAGTAAGTTTATCTTAAGAAAACCCACACACACACACACATACACACATACACATACACACACACACACACCACATACACACACACAAGTTATGCATGCACAATTATAATAAATGTACCTATCAATAATTAAAATAGAAGTACCTACTTGTTTAGATATAACACTAATATTGTAACCTTATACCTACTAAGAAGAGCCTGTCTCTCATTACACAGGGCAACCTTATATGAGAGCAGATCTAAATGTTATGCTAAAAGTGTTTTTCGAATAAATGATTTTCTTTCTTTTTTTCTTTCTTTAGATACTAATGTTTACCTTTTTTATTATTTTTAAAGAGTTATTGCAAAGTACTAGTACCTATGTAAGTACTACTCTTGACTTGAATAATTATCTATACTCTATACAAATAAATAAAATTGGAGTGTCTGTTTGTAATATTAAAATAACCGCTTTTTACTACATGCATATGATTGTATATACGGTACATATACCAAAATAACAATTTTTAAAAATTTTGTCTGTCTGTCTGTCTATCTGTCTGTCTGTTTGTTCCGGCTAATCTCTGAAACGGCTGGACCGATTTTGACGGGACTTTCACTGGCAGGTAGCTGATGTAATAAAGAGTAACTTAGGCTACTTTTTATCCCGATATTCCCACGGGAACGACAGCCACGCGGGTGAAACCGCGGGCGGATGCTAGTTATTGTATAAAAATATTATTTAACTGTTAAGAACGCGATGGGATCTAATGCACGTTGTTAAAGTCCATATTGTAGGTCTATTTATTTTTATTTTATTTATTGCATATTAATTTAGTATTGGCAAAAAATATAGAAAAAAATATCACCAGCCATGCGAGTTGTTTTCTGGCGGGATTCGAACCCACGCCCTTGGGAATCCAGCCCAATGCTCTGACTAAACTACCGAAAGGCTTACAAGACTTGTCGAATCTTAGTATTACTTTTTAACGCTGTAGGCCAGCAATGGCATTGTGAATGCATACCTACAATGAATAAAAAATCATAATTTGGAATTATTTGGAGCTGATAAGCTTTTAATATTTCATACACACCAGCATGTCTCCATAGATACACACCAGCATGTCTCCATAAAGAATAGAAGCTTCTGTTTGTTTAGTGAACATAATAATATGATTGTCTATTAGTTGTTAGGTCTGTGGGCGTCATTGTGTTCACGTCGGAAGCCCAGACGCGTCACGCCCGTGTCACGCCGCAACACCTTCCACGAGACGTTGCGCAACAAAAGGAACACTTTTATTAGGGCTACTGTACCGACTTAATAGGTACTTACTACGTGTGGATCGTTCACCGAGTTGGTATGACATGAGTGGTTCTTTTCCTACTATAATGGAGACTCCTAACGTTTGAGAAGCATGTTGAGAAGCATTAATGTAGCTCTGGAAAGATGATAATGTACCTCTACCATTAGTTCTTTTAAGGCTGAGTTTGTGAGCCTGGTCATTATTACTATGACGACTAAACCTCCGTGGCCGAGTGGTGTACGCACCGGTTTTCAAGTTGGCGCTATCTCTAGAGGTCCCGGGCTCGATCCCCGGTCGGGTAAATGTTGAAAACGAACTTTTCAATATTTCCTCCGGTCTTGGTGTATGTGATTAATATTAATTCCGGCGTTGTTTCCAATTTCCATAATAATACTAGTGCATAAGCTAATACTTTGATATTAAAACAATGTATGTGATTGAAAAATGAAAGATGAAAAATGATTGGTGTCCAATAAAAAAAATAAAAAAACATACTTTTTGGTTAACTGTCTAGCAGACAGTTAACCAAATACGAAGCAATAATAAAGCATCTTCCCTTAAGCATTTGAATGTATTGACACATAGACAAGACACATTATATACATGACATGACACATACATTATATTACACTAGTATTCTGCAGGGGTTTGTTCAGCTCCTAAGACTTACCTAAATAAGAAACGGTGGCAAGTTTCTTGCGCCCATTCTTCTTGTCAGTTAAAAAAGTCTTGAATGGGTGGTAGGAAAATATTGACGATTCATAAGTACATATTTATTATGTCTAAGTGAATAAAGAATATTTTTATCTTATCTTTTTTTTTTTTTTTTTTATTTATTTATTAAAAATTACAATATTTTTCTTATGGCTAAACAAGGTCCCGCAAAACCGTGCTAGACAGTTTGTCTGCGGGATCAAAGTCTCAATAATACAAATTAAGTAGGTACTAGTTTATAAGTGATACATAAGGCAGAGTTACAATGGAGAATGAGTAGGTATGGTGATTTATATTGATCTCCATTAGCTGTAAAATCTGAATAAATATATGTAATATAAACAAAATGCTAACAAAATCATCAACTCGCAATGATATCTTCATTAATTATTTACGCTTGAAGTCTTTTAAAGGGAGGCGTTAAATCGTAAATTAAAAACTTGACGTTTATAATATTTCCCGAACCGAAGTCGATCTATCTTCTTATGTCAGTTTGGGGGCTGGGCGTCGGCGGCCATCGGCGCAAGCGCATCCGACAATTAGTTACGACCCGATAGCATCTAAATAAGCGGATCAAATGCGCTATTCGTGCCCACAAGTGGGTTAATTCTCTTACGCAAACTTCAACAGCTCATCTCCAATGAGAGTGATGTGTTTTGAAAGTTTTTATTAATCTATTGTCTTTATGTCATAATAAACAACGTTGAAGGCTATTATCGCTTACTTACAAAAACAATGTTTTGTAGATTTATGAGTACAAAAGTATGTTGGCTACGACCAAAGAGCTTAGACTAAATACTGAGGTAACTGGAGAGATTAGTACTAACACTTTTTTGTAGACTGTGGCTGTCTTCCATCTCACCTACTCTTTGAAACAAAACGTATGGTCATATGAGACAACAGACAGCCACTACATAGTTAAATGTCAAATTTGCGGGGTACAATTTTTTATTCAGGCTGAAAACTCCAGTTTCCTTGTAGAACCTCCATGGCTACGACTGATAAATTATTTTACATTTTAAGAAAAAATACTGTTCAACCGAGTTTATTTAAGAGCTTAAAATTTTACAGCTCTACGATTCTCTTTGCTCTACGTGCTCTTTTGTTTTAATTAACTTTAGGATTATATCCTGTGGAAATGACACCTATGCCGGGGTAGTAGCTTGACCGTAATCAGATTAACCAGAGTCCAATTTCATCAAGATCCGTTCATGCGTTTCGCCGTGGTTTAGTTCCAAATGTCTTAACTCCCAAACCTTCGCATTATTTTAACAAGATTCAAGGAGTAGGTACCTATAGCCATATGTCTCCGGCCATCCTGTACATACTTGTGACGTAGTTTCCCGCGGTCAGGATGCGGCGCTCTCGCGGCGGCGCGGCGGTCGGCGCGCGCGCAAGCCATTTTCCGCTTTCCCCGGCACGCGGTCAGTGCCACACCGCCATCGCGCCATCGCGCCTTTTAGCCATATACAATACCAGTTGCACTCGCATGTGTGAATGAACCCCAAGAATACTTGTACCATTAAGGTATTGTAGTAAATATTTTACAAGCTTTTTATTAACCATGCCATGTTAGTTAGTTAGTGAGGGACAAATCTTGCAAGCTTAATTTGACCCACTTCCCAGTGTCCGGTGGAGCTGAAATTTTCTATACAGGTTTGGTTTAGATGACAATACAATATTTAAGTACCTACAGTCAGCAAAAAAGCTTGTCATGAAAATAAAATTTTTACTAAAATCTTATTTATGTGTTAGTAGAAATTTTGTAGAAATTCTTATTTATGTTCGTGTCGCGTGATTCGTGTTTATTGTAGGCCATATAACTCGTAAAAAATGTATCCCTTCTTTCTTACTAATGCGAAGGAGCTCAGTCTTTCTGTCTGATTGTTTCCTTTTTATGCATAACCTCTGCATATATGCAATATGCAAAAATTAGATTAGATTAGACGAGCAGAACAAAGGCCGCGAAGGCCAAAGAAGCTCATTTAAAGCGGACGGGGTCGCGGGTCGAAAGCTAGTTATACTTTAAATGTGCCTGCAGATACTATCTTTTCATGTCACTACATTCATTAGTTACAGCATAATTGAGAATCATCTACCCACATTTAAGGTAATTAGGTGCTTTATAATATCTTGACGTTTTCGATATTAATGAAAACGAAGACTGATAGCGTGAAATAGGGGCAGTTGAAATGGCCATATTAATCATATTATATACCTAAGAAAATGTTATAATATTTTACGTGTTTGAGAATACTCTGTGTAGTTGTTATCTATTTGAAAATTTTCTTATTTTAAATACAAAATATTTTAGTTTGCATACCTACACATATTACAATAACGTAAACTGCACCTATTGATTGAAAACTGACCTTTCCTTAGAGGTTTATTATGCTGGGTTAATGTAATAGCCAAACCTCCAGCGCCGGCATGATTCAATTGTAAACTATTGTCGTATTATCCACTACACGTCGGAGATTAGATCGCTAATTATGACGATTGTAGCGCGATTGTCCATTACACAATCCTTCCAGTACGACAGGGTTTTCTCTTTACCTGCAAAATCATAGAGATCATGTTTCTTATCACAAATTTTTAATATTTTGTGTTATTTAATGTATTTCCTACTCCGGTTCAGCAAATTTTCCTTTTCAGAAAATTGCAAAGATTTAAGACTTTCGCCGTCAGCGTTGCTTTGTTGTGTGATTTGGAACTCTAAATTGATAAGGGGATAGTTTATAATAGTATGTCTCCAATGTTCTAAGTAACTGATTGGTGTGTGGACGGCTGATTATTAAACGGGTGATTCCCGGTCTCTAGAAAGTTAACTATCAATGATATTTTAAAGTCAGATTCAGATTTAGTTCAGATTTTTTTTAGGTTTGACAGCCAGTTATTAAGTCTACTTGTATCACAGCTAACCTTTGTCTAAGAACTCTATTGCACAGGATTGGATTTAGGCAATCACTTTCACTAGTCCATTGTGGATTAATTTCTGTCCACGGTCTGATAATACCAAGTGGAGCGGAACAAAAGCAAATATCAGTTTACTCAACCTCAATAGGTAAATGGGATGTAAAATGCCTATAAAATTGAATAGAAATTGCGTAAATGTAGAGTAAACAGTAATCCAAAAACGAATCTTGATGATCTATGCTGATTTAATACCAAAAGCCGCCTATAAACTTTACTATAAAATATCATACTAAATTACCCTTAGCAAACTGGACATCGCTTTTCACGTCCAAATAAACACAACTCATGATTACAATCGGCCTAGTAACGACTTATTAAATTGTCCATAAAGAATACAAATCAAAACACTTTTCCTCTCCATCTTGCATAACATTTCAAAGTTATTGAGCATTGACAGCAGAACAGCTGATCACTGCATAATCATAGTACGAGGCAGTTTACGCAATATAATATAACAACAGCCCTTTGATAGTACCTATTCGAAAGAGAATAAGGTTCAGAATGAATGAGCTCTGATAATGGTGCAATACAGGATTTGCAGTTAAATTGTCCAGAGCACGTCGCCGCCGTCCTTCCGTTGTCGAAACTGCTTTCTATACGTGAGTGCGATGGAGATGCGCTGTCGTGTTGTAACTTCACATACGGTGAATCACAATAGAATTGCATTGTTTTCGTACGCGTGTTTGAGCCTTAAACATATCATAACATAACAATAAAGAAACAGATGCTACTGAAATACGATTCCATGATTCCGCATTCCTGTATGAAGTAGTAGCGGCCGCTTGCGGTTTCCCCCGCGTGGTTCCCGTTTCCGTGGGAATATCGGGATAAAAAGTATTATTTGTTTTAATCCAGGCTATTTACTATCTGCCTGCTAAATTTCAACCAAATCCGTTCAGTAGTTTTTGCGTAAAAGAGTAACAAACATCCATACATCCATACTCACAAACTTTCGCAGTTATAACATTAGTAGGATAGGGAGTAGGATTAGTAGGATTCTTAGTTTCGCAGACAGTCACAAATGATATTGCAGACATTGTAAAACTGTTTACGCAATGTAAAACAGTTGTTTTCTTAAATATCCAAATTATCAGCCTGCTTCATCGTACGCAGTCCGCTGGGCAAGTGTGTCAATGTTTTAATTTAATTACTCTGATGATTTAAGCAATTCCTCGCTAAGTGGCGTGTTGCCCTAAACGTCTACTTACTATTCATTATTAAGTAACTTTGAGATAATGTTGTTATTGTGCAATACATGTTAATTACTTAGTACACTTTGGAAGAGAAGAAATTGGCTTGAAATTGCCCTCATTTTATTTGCAAAAAAGTCCTGACTAATTCCTGACTAAAACGACCGACATTGCTCGAAGGATTGCATCGTTGAAGTGGCAGTGGGCGGGACACATAGCGCGGAGAACCGATGGCCGTTGGGGCGGAAAGGTTCTCGTATGGCGACCACGTACCGGACGACGTTCCGTGGGCAGGCCCCCTACAAGGTGGACCGACGATCTAGTCAAGGTCGCGATGCGGGCAGCGCAGGACCGATCGTTGTGGAGATCCTTGGGGGAGTCCTATGCCCAGCAGTGGGCGTCGTTCGGCAGACAAATGATGCAGATGATGATGATGATGAAAATTCCTGAGATCTAATGCAAGACGTATTTTCGTACGTTGGTTTTGTAATGATAAATTAGCATGGCCAAATCAATAAACGTACAAAACTGGTTCCGACCACAAGAGCTATTCGCCTTCATAACTTATAACTGCAGATTGGCAATCTCAATTTGTCCCCAAACACACACAGCAAGAACAAAATGACCCACGTAACTCGAGCAATACTTACAAAATCGGCGTATTTTCCATATGTAGGCCGGACCGACCGCGGCGGCGGCGCGGCGGCGGCATGGCTCCCAATCGCTACCGACTATTATCCTAGAGAGAGTAATTTCGCGTTCAGGAAACAATTTGCTGTTACACTTCGTTATGCAAGTTTGTTTATTAAGCCATTTGTGTACCGCTGCAATGTTTAATATGTACTATTGCGTCACTCTACATTAGGTACCTACTACTAGGTACAACAATCGAATCCCTACGAGAACATTACAATTTTATACGAATATTTAATTGTTATGTTGTTTTTAGGAGGAGCCCGTGGCGCAGTGGATAGCGCACGTTCGCAATGGTCGGTCACGGGATGGGTGACCAAAAACTTTTCATCTCGAGCTCCTCCGTGCTTCGGAAGGCACGTTAAGCCGTTGGTCCCGGCTGCACTTGCAGTCGTTAATACCCACCAATCCGCACTGAGCCCGCGTGGTGGGTCATGGCTCATTCTCCTTATTCATCCATAAGGAAGGCCAGTGCCCCAGCAGTGGGGACATTAAATGGCTGATGATGATGTTGTTTTAAATCGTACCTTGTTGGCTTCTTTTTATTTCAAGGCAACCGTTATTGATTGAATGAACGGATTGCGCTGTTTGGTATACAGATAGTTACTAGACGAAAGAAGAAAGGGGGTTTCACCTCCTGAGGGGATGAAACGGGCATTCAAAGTTTTAATGGAGAAATTGTAAAAAACTTTCCCCAAAATTTATCGCGAGGGAAACCGTGGGCAAATGCTTGTCTCTACATAAGTTTCTAATATCTTCTTCTTTTTCTTCATTCGGTTTTCTTATTGCGCCTATTTTGCGTGTGGAGGGTGTGTAGCTGGATTACTCCAGCCAGTCCAGCTCTGTCAAGAACACCCAGCGCCCTCCGTCGGATACCGCTTCGTGGACGCTTCCCGGCGAGCCGAGGTACCTCGCCCGGTAGGGGGCCACTCCGTCGCATTCAACCAGGACGTGAGCAGCTGTTTCTTCGGCCCTCATGCAACCCCTACATAGGAGGCTGTCAGTGATACCTGAGTTGAAAAGGTGTTTGTTAACATTTCCATATCCTGTTATAGCACCCGTCACCAAGCGTAACTGTGATCTACTTAGTTTAATATAGATTAGCGCTTGTCCGATTTGAAAAAGTAAACTGAAGAAAACCATAATATGTCAGTTAGTTCTTGAGAAAGGATATAAGCCAACCTCACGTTACAAGGAAGTCGACGGCGATGGCCGTTAAAGCAATTTAAGTAGGTATAATACTAGTAGCTATATACCGGTTTGTCTGCCAGTTAAGTTAAAGTGCTGTACTTTCCGTTATAGCCCACACCAGGCGCAGTATCGTTACAATGAAGTAGCCAGCAGGTAAGTATCATTGATACAGATTGCGCTGAGCTAGCAGCCTTGCGCAAGCGCAGGCACGACGGTGGCGCCCTATCGTGGACTACATCTGTCGCGTTTCCACATTCCACGTGCGGACCATAGGGCTTTGTTACATATATCGGTGCTTATCAGTAGCAGTTTATGTCGCAGCTAAATGTATGAATTTAGTTTAATTTTCCTTAGTAGGATTATTCCTTAGTTTCGGAATTTGATCAAAATAGAGACAGATATGTAGATGAAGGGTTAACTAACATCATCAGTTTGTGGTCGTAGATAAAGTCTTTATACAACAAATGTGTTTCTATTTGACCGGACGTTTTAAGACTAATGCCCGAATACTCGTACGCTATAGTGCGACAAGCTTTTCTGTTCCGGTGATAATCTTTGGAACTAAAACAATTTTCATACGACAGTCCATTTTGACAGCTAATTTCGTATTGCAAGTGGCTCCTCTGTCACGGTCGTCACCGGAACAGACAGGAGTGTGGGACTATACTTATCTTTGGGAGCGTCTCAAACATCGCCCTGTCACTTTTAATGTCAAACGTATGAAAGAGATGCCATGATGTTTAAGACGCTCCCAAAGATGATTTGCGTTCGATAATTCGGGCGTTAGTGTTTAGAGGTATATCTTGATATCAAGAGCTCTATCTTATTGGGATGCTGAGACGATAGTAGCAGTCGTCAAGTGAAGTAGCATAGGAAGCATGTTATAATAAAATTTGACATGTTTTAATTGAAGGCGGCTGCTATAATCCATCATGACATATCAATGAGATAGAGCTCTTAACCCTTAGATAAATAATAATGGCGGATAGAGTTTACTTCTCTAAATAATGCTTGTCAACACAATAATACAGAAAACAAATATTCCAATACAAAAATCCAAATTCCAAATTTTTTACTGCCTCTGTGCTCTAGTGGTTCACACCACCGATTTCAGACCCAGAGGTCCCGGGTTCGATCCTAGTGGGGGCACATATTGTATTCGCTTTGGCTGGTGGTAGGACTTGTTCTTAGTCCGCCTGGCTAGCTACCATCATCTTATCTAAGTCTGACGCCATAACAATGATGTTTTCAGTATTATTGTGTTCCGGCAGTTAGAAATAAGATAGCCAGTTCCTCAGTGACTGATGAGGATTTTGGAAGTAGTGCGCTTCCACCTTCAGCCTTATCATCAGGTGTGATGAAGGCTAAGTTCGTCGCGAATAAAAAAACAAAATAAATCCAAAATGTTTTTGTACCATCTTGCAATACATATTATTAGCAAACGCCCCACTAATTCGATCCTGCCGTCATAGACATAGCGGCTATTTTGCAACTTTTTGCTCGTTCCCACACATGGTGTCATGATTGACGTGGCATTTAGGCCTGGGTCGCGCGATTTGCGTCGCCCTCGCCTCCTATGGGCAAGTGATTCGTCAAACTGAGACGGACTTTATAAGTGGGCGATCTTGTTATGCCCTATAACATTTGGAGTTGGATTTTGTCATTCTTATTATGGTTACATAGCACTATCATAAGTTAAACTTCTTGAAGCAAGCCTAAGCTTCATCTTTTTGCGTGTCGACCACTCAAAAACATTTTCACTTTTCCTAATACTGCCGCAGTTATATTGCGTTATCATATCCTCGTACATGCTGGATGAGGGGCTCGCAGATTGGACAAGGAAAAGAGAATAACCGTCTTAGTATTTTAGAATTAGTCTAAATTAAGTTTATAATTTAGAATATAGTTGTAAGTTACAACTATATCCTAACGTGTTTAGTATTCAGTATACAACTGACAACTGGATCAAAGCTAATTACAATCGGGCGCACGCCGGAACAATAAAATCTGAGGCAGTAAATATCTTACACAACACTCTTACCGGACTGTCTGGTATTGGCCGGCTACAGGCTCGTAAAACTACTTGTTCGATTGTTTTGTGTTATTTGCTAAGATATTTTTGGGTTTAATAATATATAATAAGAATAGTGTCCAAAAACAATAGGTAGGTAACATTGAAACACATTTGATACACGATCGTTATGTTCAGTTCAATAGATTCGAGGCCTATTTGCTGTTTTTTCTAACCTCTGTAACGAATAATTATAGGATTGACTTTATTTGACTTTATTGGTAATTGTGATATTTAGATTTTATATAAACTCAATTATTTTATATTTGCGTGCTAGTACCTGGTGCAACACGCGATCGAGCATATATTTGTAACAACATTGTACCGTGTTTGCTTGCAAATAAATTATTTGATTTGATTTGAAACGAATGAAATAACTGGTAACTAGCAGTTACCAGTTCTAATCTAGATTTATATTTTGCTCCAACTTTATTGTTATGGGGTATGTTATCTAACAGATGTCTAAAATGCTAATGAAATGTCTTTAATTATTTTTCACAGTGTAATGTATCGTTAAAGTGTTAAACATAATAATGAAAGATATCTCTAATTCACTTTAAAGCCGTAACTGTGATAACAACTAATGGTTTTCGCCTTTAACCAGGCGTAGCAGTAACTCGTATTATCTGTAGGTGCCGCTGTGGTAGCGAGCGTAGAGCGGACGGCGGCGGTTCCTAGCATTACTTATTTAAATTAACTAGGAAACACACGAGGATGTGGTCAGTTCCTGCCGCTTGTATAATGTTGACGATAAATATTGACAGATAAATAAATAAAAGAAAATACCACTTACTTTGCCGCTGATCCCGAAACAAGCCTATTACCCCAACCACCCATCGACGCCAGAAAAATTAGTTTTACTTTCAGAGAAACCACAAAAATTTCACACAGAAAGAAATAAAAAGGAAATGAAAATCTAAATGATTCAAATTAAAACTAAATTGTTATTGTAATGTAGGTAGTGCAAAATAAATACTATAAGTATAAATTATTTGGCCAACATCAATAAGCTACGAATGCTACGAGGTTTATCGTAGTCATTGAAGTTCAAAAATTTTTTGTAACTTTTCTCTTTATAATTATTACTGTTTTATATTTTTGAATCCCTGGCCGCTTATGATTTGGACTACAGCGGGATTGGAAAGGCGCGTGCCCAGCCAGACCCATGTTCAGGTCTATCTTGGATCTCTAGCGGTGCTCGAGGGCCACAGCTGTGAGCGCGAGCGTAGCTGTTAGCTGGAACACCTGCAAAGTGCTGTAACGGAACCCTTTAAATCTTCCTTGTTAATTAGGTATTGTAACTACGGTGAGTCGGTTTTGTGCACTTAATTAGTGTAGCTTACGTTAATTAACCGCCTCTGTGGTCTAGTAGTTCATATCACCGATTTCAGACCCAGTGGTCCCGGGCTCGATTCCCAGGGGGACACATATTATATTCGGTTTGGTTGGTGGCAGGACTTGTTCTTAGTCCGCCTGGCTAGCTACCACCATCTTATCTAAGTCTGACTTCATAACAATGATGTTTTTAGCATTATTGTGTTCCGGCAGTTAGAGATAAGATAGCCAGTTCCTCAGTGATTGAGGATTCCGGGAGTACCGTGCTACCCCCTTGTGTTTAAAAAAAAATCATGCTGTCTTAGCAGACTATGTATAAATTAATATTACTGCGTTGTAGGTACAAAATGACTGTATTTCCTGCATAATATATTATTATTCTGATCTGTTTTTATTTTACTTTAAGTCCACTTCACACCCACATGCGATGCTCACTTATTTGCTTAGTTTTCAATCTTTGTATTACTCTTCTAAGAAGATACTTCTTTGCTTAGATCGGATATTCTCAAAATTTACAAGGAATCGGTTTGGACGATATAACGACACATTTAATTACGAACCGAAACCACATATTTGTGGATTGCGTAAATTCCATTTAAATGTAAATGCCACTAAAATATACGTCGCGGTGGGTACGCACGCACTCGGTATATGTATCTCGTTATCGTTACATATTAAATGCAAACAAATTAACATGTAATACGATATGACTATTTTAGTTGTTCGTTTTTATGCTGTAACATCAGCAGAACATTAAATGTTCGGTACTTTCGTTTTAATAAAGAATAAACTTTTTATTAAAAAAACCGCCTTCAAAATCTTCAAACAAAAACTTACTAAGTACATAAAATAATTAAAAAGTAAAAATAAATTGGAGACCGGGGCAAAGCCGTATAGCTAAGAGCAAACCTATATAGAATCTAAATAAATGAAAATAACATATTCATAATCGAATCTTTATTAAAGTCTCTCATTAGCTACAGAAATAAACAAAAAAATAATACTGTAATCACCGTAATAACAAAAATAATCTACACAAATTAAACCTCGTCGAATTACGGTTTTGCCCCGGGGGCTGGGCAAAACCGTATTATATACGATATTGCCCCATACGCTATCAACGCAACCAATGCATTCGAAACTATCCAAGTCATCTTCATTTCAGCCAGTACAGCCTTCGTGTGCCCATGTTTTACAGGTAATGCATTGCACCTAACCTTCATCCATTTGACCGTATACTGGACTATTTTACCCCTTACGGTTTTGCCCCACTGACCATGAACAACATATTCAATATTCACTTTTCATATAAAACAGATCCGACACTAAAACATTGTCGTTAATTAAGTAAATATACACAGTTTCACGATAATAACATTCCACTTACCCATTTATCATAATATATTCACAATTCAAACTTTAGAAAACTATAAAATTACATCGAAGCACCTAAAAACAATACTCGTGTGATTAATTGAAAACGCTCGTGCCTGCAGTAACAAGTGTCTGTTGACAGATTGATCCTATTGGCTACTTGCCGTGATCGGCAAATGCGCGGCTAATTACAAATAATACGAGACACAACTACACAATACGGTTCTACCCCGGTATACGGTTTTGTACGGGTTTCCCTATGTATTTGATACCACCAATACCATTATCATTTGAGACTCAATATTATTTATATTATTGTCGGCTTGGCACCGATTTAATTTTACGATTAGTAAATTTAAAATAAAACGGAAGATTTGCTTTGTTTACATTAGACCACCAATACCATTATCATTTGAGACTCAATATTATTTATATTATTGTCGGCTTGGCACCGATTTAATTTTACGATTAGTAAATTCAAAATAAAACGGAAGATTTGCTTTGTTTACATTAGATGATTCAAAACAAATGATTTCCAAATCACACGGATAATTGGTTGTGCGTCTATTTATCGTCACGGTAATCTCACTATTTATGTTAGCTGATATTTGTGAAACAGCCACCTCGCGGTGCTATATAATATACTAAGCGGTATTTGAGAAACAATACTCTCGGGAATGCGGAACAGGAACAAAGCTCGGGATCCACGCGAACTGTCTCGTCAGGGCGACTGTATGTGACAGCGCTCTCTTGTCAGGAAGCTTAAGAAATTATACCCTGACAAAAGCATTGGCCTGGCTGACCATTATTCTAAAATACGTGCTAATACTAATGAGGTTGAAAAGGACAGTACCTAATGGGTAGGTAGATGAACGATATGGGCTGAAAATCCAAATAGTTAGGTAGGTACATAAAGAATTCGTAAGAAAGGAAGATTATTTTTAATCTGAAAACTATTCAGACTAAACGATATGTGAAAAATATTCGAAAATAAAACGTTTTAAGATTAATTACCTAGGTATTTTCTAACATACTTACGCCCGAATTCTCGAACGCAAATCATCTTTGGGAGCGTCTCAAACATCATGGCATCTCTTTCATACGTTTGACATTTAAAGTGACAGGGCGATGTTTGAGACGCTCCCAAAGATAAGTAGCGTACGAGTATTCGGGCATTAAAGTGACGTGACAGGGCGATGTTTGAAACGCTCCTAAAGATAGAGGTTATAGAAAAGATTAGTATTCGATTTTTACCGCGCGCAGACTTATCTGACGAGCACTCTTAGTAGCGTACGAGTATTCGGGCATTAAAAGCTTACTCTATGGTAAATGATGCAAGAAGGTGTGCAACATAGAACTTAGAACAATCAAGACTGCATTAAGGTAGGTTATGGTATTTGTTATCTCGTTAAGAAAACGTATCAAATTACTATCCTATTTCGAGCTAACGGTGAACGAATCAAACATAAGTGTTCAAAATCACAGGTAAAATACTTGTTCTTAGCGCAGATATCGGTTGGGCAAGGCTGACGTAACCACAGCCTTTGTAATGCAGTCCCCGAGCCCTGAAGTAGGACTGCATTAATTTATACTGTGGCTAATCGCCGGCAGTTGCATCATACTATAGACTGATAAAGACAGCCTATCTAGCCGTTAAATGTGAAACCGATGCTTTGAGCTATAATACTTTCGTTATGACACATCCGTTAACTCGATAAATAGCATGCAAATAACGAGGACTAATTAAACAGTATTGCTTCTCACAAATTGACACTGTAAATCGGTGGCACAGTTGTTAGATTTACGCCTCTTTACGAGACACTCTGTTAATATTCAATTAGTTAACTACATTTTAGTTATGGTGTTTACTCATAGATTTTAATTTATTTGGTTCCTAATTTCTATGTTTTCCAGATAAGGACTAAAGCTAGAGTTATCCTTTTTGATTAAACAGGAGGGAATAAAGTATTTCATGACACCTGGAGGGAAAGTACTCGAAATAATGGAGATAGCGAATTCCACTTAAAGAAAACACTAACCGCCTCTGTGGTCTAGTGGGTCTCACCACCGATTTCAGACCCAGAGGTCCCGGGTTCGATTCCCAGTGGGGGTACATATTGTATTCGGTTTGGTTGGTGGTAGGACTTGTTCTTAGTCCGCCTGGCTAGCTACCACCATCTTATCTAAGTCTGACGCCATAACAATGATGTTTTCAGCATTATTGTGTTCCGGCAGTTAGAGATAAGATAACCAGTTCCTAAGTGATTGAGGATTCCGGGAGTAGTGCGCTTCCACCTTCAGCCTTATCACCACTTATCATCAGGTGTGATGAAGGCTAAGTGCTACCCCGTAGTAAATAAAAAAATATATTTTCAAAATGAAATAAAACAGCATTGAAAGATTTTTTTAAATAATATCGATCTGGCTAAAATAAGAAAAAAACAACACGCTGTTCTTTTATGGAGTCAATCAATGGGTTAACTCCTTTGGATTAAACTGTCTTAGAAATAAGATTAATTTAATGAAAGGAAAACAATGAAAAATCATGTATTCGATGTCAAGTCGAGTTGATGTTTAATTATAATATGGAAAAGTTAAGTATTTTTTCAAATCTGTGAATGTAGTTTCGTTTCTAAAATAAAGCAATGTTTTCTTTGAGAACAGATAATAATAATAATCTATGAGTGAAAATTGCTATCTACATTTTTATCGAGTTCCACCATGTAACTTGGTTTGAATAGTTTTCTTTCTGTTATTTGACTAAAATTGTGGTAGATAGGTATGTAAGCGACAAGTTATTAACAAATGCCGTAAAATAATCGTTTGTCATACTCCAGCTAGTTATTAATAAGCTAACGTAGCTATATTCCTGTATACTTTACTCGAGTAACGGATATTATGAATGTACTTGCGCCACTCGAGTGGCGCTGTAAATCTGCTGCGCGTGTGCAGATTGTATCAGTGACATTTGCCACAAGCCTTTTTTGTTAAACAAGCCTCTAAAGTATTACTTAAGTTATTAGCTAACTGGGCTATAAATAAATGAACGCTGGATAACTGTAATAGCAATAAAAGTCGCGCTAGAAAAAGACTTCATATAATTTATGATTACGTGTATTTTTTTATCTATTATTATTTATAATTGTATTTAACATGTGCGCAAAATCATGGAAATGTTTGACTGTTGTTGCCCTTAAAGATGATATTTCAACAGCCTAATTAGGTACATATCCCTTTTTATCGTATTTTTTTCTTTTTACGTGATATTATAATTATTGTTTTTTTTTGTTGCAGGTAATTCAAAATCTCAACTGAAGTCTCAAGTTTACTTTTGCGGTGATGGTAATGTATCTACTCAAAGCGGGCTTCTCCAAAAAAATACGAATTAAAAAGATTTCGGGTGTGCCTAATTGAGATGTTTGGCCGGCCAATAGTGTTTATAATAAATAAATAAATAATAAAAATAAAAATAAAAATAAAAATAAAAATAAAAACTATTTATTTCGGACAACATAAATCCATAATGTGTTAGTAAATAAAGAGCCTATTAACTATGTTAGTATTTAATTTCAATAAAGGATGTTATTTTTCTTATCATAAAATCAACCAGCGGACAATCTCCACTGTCGACTATCTCCTTCAGGACGCTGTGGCTGCTGCCGCGCATTCTGTGCAACAGTGACGCGGTCTTTTTGCGCATGATAGTTTCAAAACTATCCACGCCCGCTATAGCAAACATCGCAGATGCGCTACAAAACCGCGGCAGCCGCAACAACGACCTGAAGGCATTATTGTACTGAACACGTAGGGCACTGTAGGCTTTTTTGGTATAGCTGGTCCATAGGCTGCTCGAGTAAAAAGATGTGCAATATGTTTTGAAGAGCGCTATTTTCACAGCGTCTGTGCAACGACTAAATCTATGGACCAGCATATTTGCCCTGACCGACAGAGCCCTACGTTCTCGCTCAATATCGTCATCATCTTTAAGGCCGTCAGTGACGATGTGTCCTAGATATTTAAATTGGTACACTCTTTCGAGTTGTTCATTATATAGTGTTATGGGGGGTATTACTTTAGGACACTTACCGCCAGCCCTAAAAACCATGAACTGCGACTTTTTGGTATTGTATAGTAAACCATGTGAGACAGCGAATCTTTCACAGGCATCGAGTAGAGCTCTCAGCGCATAGACCGAGGGTGCCAGCAGCACCATGTCGTCTGCGTAGCTGATGTTATTGATGCAAACATTGCCAATGTGGCAACCGACATGCATGCCACTAAGCTGTCTGATCAGTGCGTCCACGTATAGGTTGAAGAGCCGTGGTGAAGTTAACCCCCCTTGCCTCACCCCACACTCCATCCTGTACGGCTCAGAATACTCGTTCGCCCATCTCACATAGTTCACCTGATTACAATACCAGTATTTAAGCAAATCAGTGCAACCCTCAGGTAATCCAGCAGCTTGTAATTTACTCCATAAAATATCGTATGAGACGAGATCGAAAGCTTTGCTGAGATCCAAGAAACAGGCGTACACAGGTGTACTCCTGTCGGTGTAATATTTGACAGCGTGCTTAAGGCTCATTATTGCTGTTTCTGTCGATAGGCCACGCATGAAACCGTGTTGGCTATCGTGGAGCTCAATGTGGTTTTGTAGTACAGAATCAAGCACACTGTCAAATATCTTGGCTATTGTCGTAGCCAAGGATATGGGTCGGTAGTTCGAACTGTCTGATATGTCACCGGAACGATTTTTCACAACGGGAACAACTGTGGTTCTGATTAAGTCTGCGGGCAGGTAAGAATGCGAGATGCAGACATTAAATAGTAACGACAGAACTCTAGGCAAGTGGACTCCTGCAAATTTTAAGTGCTCAATACTGAGGCCATCGTGGCCTGGTGATTTACCAGTAACCATAGTTTTAACAATATCAGCAATAGTTTTAGATGTAATTACTATTTCAAGGTCACGATTGGCCTCAGCATTGTATACGGGCTCCGTCGTTGGCGCCAATGGTGAAGATACTATAAACTGATCCCTAAAAAGACTGGCAATCTGCTTTACATCACTCACCCCGCCCACAGCTTCAGGGAGACTAGGTCCAGCATTAAGCCGATTTGTGGCCTTCCAGAACTTCTTGAAATCCCGCTTTGAGTAACACGTAGCCAATATGTCCATTTTTATTTGATCATTGTTATTTTGGCACCACTTTAATCTACTTTTGAAAACCCGCCTGCTGTTAACCATCTCATTATAAACTAAACCCTGCCTCGGTCGGCCGTACCATACCCACATTTTAAATTTAGACCTTGCCTCCCTGTGTGCTGCACTGACATGCTTATTCCAACCTGGTAGAACATGTTTTTTATTATAATAAACATTTTGGCTCGATTCAATCGCCGCATGAGATAAGACAGAGACTATACTCTTATATAAATTGTCTATTACATTTCTATGACAGTCATTATTACAGAATCCGTGGCTACATTGAATGAATTCGGATGGAAAATCCAGTAACTTTAAGTTCTTATCACATAATTCTGTATAATGTTTTACTTGTTCATTAGTTCTATTGCCCCACTTAATTTTATTAGAATTTATATTTTTCATAACAACTTTAGGTACAACACAACTTAGCCTACATTCAATCACTAATGGCAAATGATCAGACCAGTAAACGTCGTATAAGATTTTCACATTATCTATTAATTTATTTGCGTAGTCTGTAACAATACAGTGATCTAACCACCTCACCGTACCGTGCGCATCACTAATGTAGGTAAATGAATTAGAGTCTAATCTACTCACGTCAGCACAAATCCAGTTCTGATCCAAACAAAAGTTTTCGAGTTCACCGTAGAACGGCTCACCTGGGTGTGCATTGTAATCTCCCAGTAAAAACACTGACTCACATTCAGCTTCCTCCGCTATTGCATTCAAATAGCTCAGGCAATCCGTGAAGTCGGGCAGGTTCTGAGTACAATCCACTGGCATATATACGCTACACACTATAAACTTTTGGTGGTTATGTTCGATTTTAATTGCACAAATACGGGCACTCGTACACGGTATTACTGATACACAGGGAAACACACTTTTTCTCCATAGCAGCGCGACCCCGCCATGGGGTCGCCCCACCAAGACTCCAGCTGTAGTGTCAACTGCCGACGTCCCGGTACTCCCGAAGTTAGGGTCAACACTCGCAAGATAAAATAGGTCATGCGGCAGGAGCCACGTTTCTTGTAGTGCAATTATATCAGCTGTCTTACACAATTGCCGGATCCCCTCGACAGACCCTCTTCACTGATTTACAATTAAAACTCACAAAACTGTTACATTGCTCATTATTCTTATCGCGGTCCATTATGAATGCGATTTGTAAGCCTCGGTACCGTGTTTATAGGTATTAAAGTTCAAAAAGCGTCGGAAGATTATTCCTTCTGGCCACATTTTTTCATCGAGAAATCTATGTAGTTTATACCGAGGAACATACAATTTAAATGCATTGTATCCTCTTTCTCTTCGCTGTAATATTTCAATTAAAGTTATTTTCTCATTAGTTTGTTTAAAAATATAATCACTTATAGCCTCAGATTTAGTCTCTTTATGCACATTTGATAAGAATAAAGGCACTTTTAAATCAGCCGACTTAAAATTCGATACTTGTTTAGCCGATCCTACTCTATTGCCAAATCGATTCGTATTATTTTTCTTTTTATACGTCATCCTAGTCCATTCACTATCTTTATCATAATTAGATGGCATTTCATTCGCATTAGCAGGCGCAATCGGCTGCACTGTTGTTTCACTCGAGCGCTGTGGCTGCGGGCTCGATAGCGGCGGCGGCGGCGGCGGCGGCGCGGGGCAGGGGGATTGAGTGACTAACTCATCGGAATGACTAGTTTCTGCGGTGGCAGCGGCATCCGCGGCGTCCGTTAACTGTGACCGATTCCTCAGGTTTTCCAGATCTACCTCCAATCTCGCAGAATGTGAAGATGTATTTAGTTGTTCTGGATATTTTCCGTTATGAATATTAGCGTAATCAATTCCCATAGGCCCACTATCAATATCAACTTCCGAATTATTCAATAAATAAGCGCCTCTCCGACGGTTGACGTTGAAATTATTTACTAACGATCCTGATTTTATATTCTCCAGTTCGGTTTTTAAATTCGAGACCTCGTTTTTCGTAACATATGTATCTTGCAACAACTTTAAATCACGCTGCAACATATTTATATCTCGCAATAGTTTCGATGCATCCACATAATCAAATGTAACAGGAGGAAGTTTGTTTAGATTTCTTGCCACAAATATAGGGGTTATGTCAGGGTCAGTTTCCTTAAAAAGACATATGATGTCTTCTATGTCTCGTTGTGATTTGCCCTCACCTTTTCTGTTAATTCTGCGAGCTGCAGTCGGGATCGCTTCAAACAGTAACTTCTTTGCCTCAGACACCTCTTCAATAGAAAAAGAAGTGCTACAGATACGTCGAATACTTTCTTCATCCATGACCTGTATTTTATTTTGAATAAAAGCCAGTAGTTCACATATTACAACATTGCAACTTGCACACTTCACAATTGTGGTCGACATCGTATTCAGATACGTAAACACTGAGCGCGATCTCCGATAGTGGCAAGCAGCGTGCGCACGCGACGATGCACATCACCTGTTACACAAGTTGCCTGATTCAATCAAATACTTACATTAATATAAGCCTTACCTTTAATCTTTGAGAGGATTACGCATAAGGATGTGATTTTACGTACATAAATCATAAATAAAATACTTGAGCGATTAGCATTTTGTATCTACACGTGGTAAGTCTCGTGAGAAGCTGCTTAGACAAACATATGCCCACTTTGTCAGCTCGGTACTTAGCAAATAGCAGTTTTACTATTTGTTCTGTGGTAATACCAAGAACTGGCTCTGTCACCAAGGACGTTTGTCTCGTTTCGAGAATTGTAAGTGAATTTAATTTACCTAAGTACCTACCAGGATACTGAGGTTAATTTTGGATTTTATAATTATTGTTGAGAATGCAAGAATTAATTAAATGTCAGTTTTTAACTTGATTAATGATTCGTTTTTATTTATTATCCATGCTAATATTATAAATGTGAAAGTGTGTTTGTTTGTCTGTCTTTCACGTCAAAATGGAGCAACACATCGACGTCATTTTTGGTATGGGGATAATTTGGGAGCTGAAGAGTGACATAGAATACTTTTTATCCCGGAAAAACGTCAACTTCCCTCGGGATAATGTTGTGTAGACTACGCGGGCGAAATCGCGGGCGTAAGCTAGTCTTTTATATATTTAACAGAAGTGGGATCAATAAATTGATGAATATTTTATTTATTTCACTATTCTTCTATGGATCAGGTTTTGTTTACCTATGATATCAACACGGAAAACAAATATAAGTAACATTTCAATAACAAAACAAGAAAAAACATTACTATTTATTCGAATCATAATAATTAATTGCGGCAGTAAGGTTGTGTCATTAACGAGCAAAAAAGGAAACCGTAATGACCGACTCATAAAAGCTTTTCAACAGAAATATGAAGAATCGTACATCGTAAAAATATGAAAATTAATGCCATTGCACGAAACACAAAGGTGACGACGACAGTGATTTCACGCAAAATTCTTTAAAAAAATCGCCTTAATAAAAATGTCACTTTAATTAATTGTCGTATTTAATGCGCATGCGCAACGCCTTAAAGGGACAAGGGTGCATACCATCAACTTTAAGACAGCGATTCAAAAATAGCGCGATGCAGAATAGGTTCCTAAAATGAATTGCTTTATTTCGTACCATGACCTTCTAAAAACTGGATCGCAAATGAATTTGCTAAATGTGAATGACCGAACGATTTGTGTCCTTATTTCTTCTACCCGTCTCTTTCACTCGATTCTGTCATGCCAGGAGAGTGAAAGGGACGGGTATAACCTGCAGGTGACATGTTAGCTTGGCCAAGTTATACGTCAAATAAGAGTTGATGACAGCTCAGCGGCTGTGAAATGTCATTGAATGATCACTGAATCGCTGTCATTGATATTAAGCTGTCGTGGTACGAATAAGCGAAGCAGATCAGTTTAGGTTCCTAAACAAAACCGCAATAAGAGTTGATGGTAGGCACCAAGGTCGGCTTCCATCTTTGGTTGTGCGAAATGAGAACTTGCTACAAGCCGAATGTTTTCAAGCATTAGTGCTATTAGTAGCGTGAGAAAATGAGCTACGCTTGCATTTGGGCTAGTTTTTGCCGTATCCTAACATTTAACCTAGCTTGCTCATTTTGATAGCATTCCTAATTGGCTCAAGTTTTCCGTTTTGCAAAGAATTTCTTAGTAAGTTTGCCTTGGAAACCCCTTAGACGTTGCAGAATATCAAAGTATCTCTCAGTTAGAAAAAGCTGAAATTACCCACTTCAATCTCGATCATCATTATTGCCACTGTTAAGTGATGTAAGTCATAACTGAATATATCGGTTTTACTATGGGTCTCATAAGAAGGCTCAAGGTCTCCCAGCGAGCAATGGAGAGAGCGATGCTTTTTTCCCTGCTCGATCGAATCAGAAATGATGAGATCCGCAGGAGAACTAAAACGACCGACATCGCTCGAAGGATTGCTCAGTTGAAGTGGCAGTGGGCGGGACAGATAGCGCGGAGAACCGATAGCCGTTGGGGCGGAAAGTTTCTCGAATGCCGACCGCGAACCGGACGACGTTCCGTGGGCAGGCCCCCTACAAGGTGGACCGACGATCTGGTCAAGGTCGCGGGAAGCCGCTGGATGCGAGCAGCGCAGGACCGATCGTTGTAGAGATCCTTGGGGGAGGCCTATGCCCAGTGGGCGTCTTACGGCTGAAATGATGATGATGAAGCGATGTAAACCTTTGTTTATGTATTATCAGTTTCAGCGCAATTGGCTAGATCTTATTTTGAATAAGAGCGTAAACACATTAATTTATAATAATTCGTAAAGAAAATTATGAAGTTTGCCTTTAAAAGGCCTATGACTATAATTTCGTAGTTTTAACAAAATACGAGTAAGGCTTTTTTCAGGACAAACATAAATTAGTAAATCATTCATTTCATTCATTCATTTGTTATAGTTTCTGTAAGAAAAGAGTCAAAAATGATCTGCAAAGCATGTCCTATGATACAGAGAAGTTACTAGGAATATTAAAGTAAAATCTGTATTGTGTTTTATTTTTAACCGACTTCAAAAAAAGGAGGAGGTTATCAATTCGACTGTATATTTTTTATTTTTATTTTTTTTTTTATTTTTTATGTGTGTTACCTCAGAACTTTTTAGTTAATGAACCGATTTGGATAATTCTTTTTTTAATTAAAAGGTGACGCTTCTCGTGTGGTCCCATTCAAATTTTATCAAGAACTGGCAAGAAGTTCAGGAGTTATCTTGAATAATGTGTATTTAGACTTTATTTGGGTATATGGACGATTTCATAGTTTCATCAAAATGGGGATCATTTTCAAAAATTTTTTTTTTCGAAAGTTGGTTCTTTTGACCTGATCTTACTTTCACCAAGTCAGGACCAGGGGATCAAATCCCAGGAAAATTGAGAGAAATTCTCAAATATAGGCAAGCCTTATGCGTTCCATTTATTTTTGAAGTTAGTCAAGTATTTGCATCTGGTAGTCATCATCTCATAGTGATGAGCTGGTGATGGAAGCTACAACTCCTTAATGGTTAGGAGCTGGAGAATATTTCTTTAAGTATTTATCGTAAGTATGGGCCAATAGTTATATTCTTTCAGGTTATTATGGTGAGCTGTTGATGAGAGGTGAAACTCCTCAACAATTAGGAGTTATATTATGATGTTTTATAAATACCATATGCACGAATGGACCTTCAGTTGTATTCCTTCAAGTTATCTAAGTAGCTAAAGATGGAAAGCTGAATTCCGTAACGGATAGGATATTTACAACAATTTATCATAATCACCATGTAGTTTCTTAAGCTACTTCACTAAAAATCGAAAAATAAAACGTTTTTGAAAAAAAAATGTAACCGCCTTCAAAACGGATCTTCAAACAAAAATTAACAAACACTAAAAAACGAAAAAATAATAAGATTTTTTAATTCAAAGGACGATAATACGTGACTTTTTCTAATTTATCTTGGTACTTACTGAACTGTTTGAAGTCGGTGCCAGGCCAACTTAATAAGAATATTAATAAGAATAAGGCCAGAATAAGAACGAAATATACTGTGTGAAATAACAAACATATAAAAAAAAACCCGGTCCCAAGCGTGAGGTGTAGGACGTAATTACCTCAATACGTATAAGACGGCACCGACTTCAAACAGTTCAGTAAGTACCAAGATAAATTAGAAAAAGTCACGTATTATCGTCCTTTGAATTAAAAAATCTTATTATTTTTTCGTTTTTTAGTGTTTGTTAATTTTTGTTTGAAGATCCGTTTTGAAGGCGGTTACATTTTTTTTTCAAAAACGTTTTTATGTACCAATTCTTGTAGTGGTTTTCATTGTGATCGAGAAAACTAATTAAGGAGTTTATTTTGTTACCACACTTTTATTAGCTTCACTTGTAACTAAGTCACAATGTAAGAAAATCTTGGAAATCAATTTTAACCTACTTCTAATTGTCGTATTGATTTGAAACTTTGCAAGTCTATATGAATCCGATGACAATACAATAATTTGCTACCATCGAGCTGACATGATGATGGAGTCAAGAGGTGGGCAATAGAACTCTTCAATGGCTGCTAGGAAACCCCTCGAGTTTAGGCTCATTTCTTTTGTTCTGATAAGACCTGTTCGTTACACTTGATGGTGAGGGTCTGATGATGGAGCAGGGAGGAAGCCAGTGGCACTTCTTAATGACCACTAGGAAACCCCTCGAGTTTGGCCTCCGTTGTTTCGTTCTGATGAGACTTTTTAGTCGCACTTGGTGGTTAGGGTCTGATGATGGAGCAGGGAGGAAGTCAGTGGCACTTCTTAATTACCAATAGGAAACACTTTGAGTTCTGGCTCATTTGTTTCGTTCTGATGAGACCTATTCGCTACACTTGGTGGTAAGGGTCTGATGATGGAGCAGGAAGGAAGCCAGTGACACTCCTTAATGGCCTCAAGAAAACCCCTCGAGTTTGGGCTCATTTGTTTCGTTCTGATGAGACCTATTCGCTTCACTTGGTGGTGAGAGTCTGATGATGGAGCAGGGAAGAAGCCATTGGCACTTCTTAATGACCACTAGGAAACCTCTCGAGTTTGGGCTCATTTGTTTCGTTCAGACGAGACCTGTTCGCTACACTTGGTGGCGAGGGTCTGATGATGTGAAGATAGAGCTGGGAGGAAGCCAGTGGCACCCTTAATGACCACTACGAAACTTTTTGAGTTTGGGCTCATTTGTTTCGTTCTGATGAGACCTATTTGCTACACTTGGTGGTAAGGGCCTGATGATGGAGCAGGGAGGAAGTCAGTGGCACTCCTTAATGACCACTACGAAACCCCTCGAGTTTGGGCTCATTTGTTTCGTTCTGATGAGACCTATTGGCTACACTTGGTGGTGAGGGTCTGATGATGGAGTAAGGAGAAAGTAAGGGTTCGGCTCGCGCATCTGGTAACTAATAGACTCCACTTGAATTTGTAAAACTAAATACATACAATCACGCCTTTGAGTTATAATGTTTACGGGGTGAGCAGACACATGAATGGACTGTGAATTCGATTATCAACCACCCATAGCTTGCCATTTATTAAACTAAAAAGTAAAAAAATAAATATGTAGTTTAAAAAACTAAAAAAACACACTTTTATAGGAACAGACTAAAAAGTACAAAATAACCGTCTATTCAGTAACTGAAATTAAAAAGCGTGGTGCGCCCTTTGCAAAGCATGCATTCAAGAACTTAATATTCACAACGCGCACCACGCTTTTTAATTTCAGTTACTGAATAGACGGTTATTTTGTACTTTTTAGTCTGTTCCTATAAAAGTGTGTTTTTTTAGTTTTTTAAACTACATATTTTTTTAAATTAAGAATAAGTGATTAATCTGATATTTTTTGTTTCTGTAATGCTTGCCTTACGCTTGCCTGGAAAACAGGTTTTTCCTAGTTCAGGTAAAATATGAAATTTTATTATCCTTAAGATATATATTGGTTCTATATGTTTGTGTGTGTGAATTTATGAAAATAAATTATGTTTATTATATTATTATTATTCAAATGAATACTAAACAACATTAAAGTTCGTAATAGTTAATACTAAATAAATTGGAGCGATTGGGCAAAACCCGATAATATTACTTTAAATTACTTCGTGACAGTTCAGCTGGCAATTATTTTGAAAGACATTTATTACCCTTATAAAAGCGGCTAATAAAGGTCTGCAAAACGAAATATAGATATAATATAAATTACACCATCGGTCGCCGAAATAACTAATAACACTTATATTTGTAACCAAGCCTAGAAATCTAGGGCACGTTGTAACTGGGCTATTGAATTCTGAACACGTTCCTTTGGGTCCTTGATTTGTGACTCCTAGAATGGCTGAAATGTGAGTTGCGGTAAAAGTTGTGACATTACAATGTGATACAAATATGGCTGGCTTTGTGGCGGCCAGTTACTATGCGGCCAAATACAAATACAAATACAAATATTTTATTTGATTTGTGACATCTAGGACAATTTAAATTACATCGCATTATATGGGTTAAAAAATTGCTTAGGTACATAACATAACATTAGGTTAAAAGACTTTATTTTTTATTTTATTACTGTCTTTTTTTACATTTATGATAAACGGTGTACCTAATATACTCGTAATTTTGATTAAGTATAGAGATTATTAAAAATCCGATACACAAATATTTATCTTCCTTATATGATGTATATCTAAAGAACATATACCTACTTACCTTAAATAGGCCATTGTAATTTGCTTGATTCAATTATACGTTTAGTAATAGTTGTGACCTTTTGTTGTGCGTGGATGTAAAAAAAGTAATTGAGAATGAATAAAATACAATTAAATCAAATGATCGATATCCTGTTTTAAGGGTGCACTTATAGGTAACTTCCTAATTGTTAGAACAAAAATATCAGTAGTAATTTGTAATAATTATTATGTATAATTTTTTGACTTTGAACTAAAGGCAGCCAACATAATTAAGCCTGCAGTCAAGCTTGATGGTGTGTGCCTATCTGAGTGCTTAAGGCGAGGAATCCCGACCGAAATAGGCACGCTAACGCTTGTTCGGCCGCGCTCGATGCACTTCGCGCGGACCCAGTGGCAGCCGGCAGTGAACTGCGAAATCGCGAGCGCCCCGCGAATCGAAAATCACTTAAAATTAAATTAAAAATAAAATTATACTTAAAAAAAAATATTTACGACGGCCGGAATCCCTCGGCTATTCAAAGACAGTTATTTTCATATGTTTTTCATTAACTAAAACCAAGTATACTGCAAGTAATAATATGATATTTGAATTATTATTAGACGGATGTTTGGGATTTTATTTGACACATTAAAATATCACCAATCGAAAAAAACGGCCGGTAGCACTAGATAAATAGCTGTAAAATAACATATATTTTTTCCAAGTTTTAAGTACTTGTGATTTGCGAGTAATCCATAATTTAAAATACCCTATTTTGGGGAATCGGCGCCTTAACAAGCATACTTAATAGTGCTTGTACACGGTGCATGTAGCTTGCGCATGTTGAGGCACTTGCGCGGGTTATATGCATCGTAAGCTTACCGTTTAAAACATGTGCGGGTCTAGCGACTTGCCACGAGCCACTCGTGCAACTAATCCGCGTGCTCTGGGTGCCTACCATCAACTTTAAGACAGCGATTCAAAAATAGCGCGATGCAGAATAGGTTCCTAAAATGAATTGCTTTCTTTCGTACTATAACCTTCTAAAAACTGGATCGCAAATGAATTGCTCAATGTTAATGACCGAACGATTGGTGTCCTTTTTCTTCTACCCGTCTCTTTCACTCGATTCTGTCATGCCCGGAGAGTGAGAGGGACGGGTATAACTTGCAGGTGTCATGTTAAATCCACCGGGTTATAAGTCAAATAAGAATTCCTGACAGCTTAGCGGCTGTGAAATGTCATTGATCGATCACTGAATCGCTGTCATTGATATTAAGCTGTCGTGGTACGAATAAGCGAAGCAGATCAGTTTAGGTCCTAAACAATATCGGATCCTAAGTCGGAGATAGCAAAAGATTTATGTAGTTTATTTAATAATCTTAGATAAGTAAGTTTTTATGTTTCCTTTTTTTAGTAAGTAAGTAATATACTAAGTTTGGGTTAAATGTTTAGGGTACGATGGGGTTGGCATATCCATAGTGATAAAACCCCTTAAAAATAAAAGATTAAAAAAAATAAAAAAAAAGGTCCTAAACAAAACCGCAATAAGAGTTGATGGTACGCACCCTGCGCTCGCGCGCGGGTCACTCGCGCATGTTCCTTGAGCAGGTTCGGCTCATAAAGCTACCGCTCGAATAGCATGCACATGTAGCTCTTGACCACGAGCAAATTACTTGTGTGTAGGTACTGCTTGCCTAAGAAGCCCGCGTGTCTTTACCTGCTCCAGTTATTTTCACCATGCGCACAAGCACACTCAAGCATACATTGAATTTTTGCTTCAAGCCGGCTTGACGATAGGCTTGACTGCAGGCTTGATCGTGTATTGCTGCCTTAACGACTACGACTATGCATTAGCAGTTTTGGTGGATTTTATTTTTCTGTATCGCTAGTATTTTAAGTTAATGATATTTGAAAGTTGTTTATAGTTGACTCATAAATAATTAAATACTCGAAACAATTCCTTTTCCAAATCAAGTTAATTAAAACCAATCAATTGGAACACAAATGGAAAACAGAAATACCACAAAAGCTTAAAATAATTATTAATTTCTAATGAAAGTCACAATATTGCTAGCAGTAAAGTTTAAACAAAGTTATAGCCATGTTAGGGCGTTTGTGCACTACACTGAATTTTACCGATCCGGAAAAAAACGGATGCTTGTATTTTAATAATTTAATCATTTATAATAGTAAGAATTTATTTATTTCGTGTAGTTTCAATGTTTCGAACACTAAACTACACGAAATAAATAAATTCTATTATTTATAATAATTAATTATTAAAATACAAGCATCCGTTTTTTTTCCGGATCGGTAAAATTCAGTGTAGTGCACAAACGCCCTTATTCGTACTTGAAGTTGCTAAGCATCACCTGTTGCGCTAAATCTGTTTGTTTACTCGCCAGGAAGTGAAAGAGGTGGCTGTAATGAAATATATCTAGCGGTACAGGTACAGGCTTGAAATACACCTAGCGGCTGCTTTGTGCGAGCTGCGGCTCCTTGTAATCTGTCGTGAAGTTTCGACACTGCTCCTATTCAGCCTTCAGAGCTAATAGATCAAACACGTCTTAGACCAAATCGCACTTGCGTTAGGTAGCAAGATTAAAGCTGAAATTGATAAATGTAGAGTTTGGCTTTAGTACTCATTTTCATGGAAAAAAAATAATGTATTTTCTTCGAATTGATCTATTAACATCAGTCTGAAGTGACTGTTTTCACATCGTATGAGAGCTATTATCTTCTGTAAGCATCACGCAAACTGTAAAGATTCAGTGTTAGTTAAGGTACAATAGTGCAACAGATAAAAATAAGTTGTCAAAGTAAAGATTATCTGCCAATTGTATTAGTCTGTCACCACAAAGCATGGTCATCGTTCACGGTGCATTTGACCAAGACACCTTCAATGACATAACTGGCCGATCCACGATTACTCTGACAATCGAGGCGTGATGTAATTTGCATGAAAGATTATAATAACCAAACAGTTATTGTCCATCTATGGTCAAAGGTACCGTTTGATTGACGTCGACATTTGCAGATAGAAAAAAAGTGTGATTTGGGCCAGTGTGTCGCACTTCCGACAACACTGGCACTGTGGTGATCGACTCCTAGTTAGTTTTGCAGTAACATTTATTTTTATTATGTACCATATCCATTTAGTTTAATGTTAAGTGACGAGATAAAAACTTTTCCTTTTTGGAAATCAAACAGAATTGTTTAATAAAATGTATTGTTTTATTTTAGTGCATTTTGATTATTTTCTTTTAGTCTTACTTAATTTTTATTTGAAGATAAACAAAACCTGACACTTTCTAGCAATCCTATTAATATTGCAAGCCACTTAGCGGTAAAACTTGAATTTTACCTTTCGATGTTTTTAAACTTTATGAAGTGGTTTCTTAAATTCGTTACAATGAACCATTGGAGAAAATTGACTATCTCTCATATTCAAATTAAATATTATGCTTATCAAATTGTTGAATTTTACTGATTCTATATAAACAATTTTAATATTTTGATTAAAGATACGACCACATACGACTAATCTTTTATCCTAATATGATTGAAATTAACTACAAATAGTGTAGTTATACAAAGTAGACAAGCAAAAGCACAAAATCGTGAGTTATTTGTAAACAAAACGTTAAGGTGTTATTTAAAGCCTGATAAACATGTTCGGATTGAGATATTGGTCAATATGCCAAGGGTCGGGCTGATCGGCCCGATGACATAACCACAACGCAGCGTCACTGCGCTCATCTGCCTGACCGTGCGCCCGCGCCGAATGTCAGATTACTCATTATAAGGCTGCCGATGAGCCGACGAAAGTTCACGCCTACTATGTATCTTAATTTACAATTGCTCTTTAAAGAGGATCGATTGTAATCATATTAGCATACGACTGACCCACATAATTAAATGTCACTTTATCCATACTAATATTATAAATGTGAAAGTGTGTTTGTTTGTTTGTTTGTTTGTTTGTTTGTTTGTTTGTTTGTCCGTCTTTCACGTCAAAACGGAGCAACGGATCGACTCGATTTTTGTTATAGGGATAGTTTGGGAGCTGGAGAGTAATATAGGCTACTTATTATTCCGGAAAATTGAGTAAAAATTGTAATTTTCTATGAAAAATCGTTTAACTGTCGTACCTTCGATACAAAACTGTCATTTCTTCCATTGCCGTTTCCAAAGAGTATGTAATCACTGACGTCTGCGCGGTCAAAATCGAATACTAATCTTTTCCATAAGATAGATAGAATAAAAGATGTACTGTAACTAGCGCCAAAAATGCCCCAGTCGCGCATGCGCGCAGAGTTATCTGACACTCACTGTACTTCACAGAGTATTTTTTATATGTAGGAAATAGAGACCAAGCTTGGGCCCCTTTATTGGTTGTGTGTAACTAGCGCTATCTGTTGTCTGGTGTAGGCAACTTTTGGTGTATAAACACACACACAAGATGTTGGTGACCGGGTCCACTATTATATGGCAAAACAACGTTTGCCGGGTCAGCTAGTATTATTATATTTACAAGCTGTCGTCACCCGCGCCTTAATCCTAGTGGCCATTTATTCACATTCTCAGGCTGTAATCTGCTATTTTTAATCTATAAGATTTATTTACACACTAAAAGGTATATGCTTCCACGTGTCGTTTGAATACAGTTTCTAAACTTTGGTTTGAAAAATACATTAGCGAATTAAAAACACAAATAAATTACAGTTATAGTTCTGAGGGATAACCCTCACACGACGACGATAAACGACACGTGGAAGAAAACACTATAAAGGCTCAGATCATATAATAACGTTTTATAACTCGGGTAAGGATCCGATCGAGTCTCGCTCGAGTACCCCTTGGATAAATAATTAATATATCTATATTAATTAAAAACTTTAATCTTGCGACTCCCAAAATACCTATAACCTCAGATAATTTAGTATAATACGTAGTATTATAATAGAACTATCTACCTAATTATTTAGTCATTTAATATATCCAGACCACATTATAACCACAATGCCCTGCGAAAACAAGCAAGAAGTCGTTTCACACATTTTGTCAAGACAACCACAGCCAGTAATGTAAAGTAATGCATAATTTCATCCCACATCACGATTTACATGGACAGTTATATTTATCAGCTAAACCCGCCAGGTTTTGCATTGTGTGTGGCCTGCATATGTATTGACGTATTATAGTGTCAAAACAACTACAGTGCCACAACCTTTTCTGTGCCGGTGACAGCGGCGCTACGTACGTTTTTCTTTTTTTTGTAGTAATTTAACCGGCCCTGACTTCTAAGAACTTCAGCCGCCAGCAGCGCTATGGTTGGACATCAACTTGACATTAAAAAAATCACGTTAGTTTCACATTTTGGCCACCGGCACAGCAAAGTTTGTGGCACTGTAGGTATACTTGGAAATTATGTTCCTTACAAATGATTATACAAGTTGAATGTAAGATGGACTAGCTGTCGTAAGCCGTCAGACACATTGTGGCTAAACAGCTCTAATGAGAAGTTTTCCAGTAGGTTCTATAATGCTCAATAGATGTCGCTGCGACCACTTTTCTTTTTTTTCTTAATTTTCATGTATGGTATGTTTTTTGCGTTCCCCAGTTTACGGGAAAGTTGAATGTATTGTATCACGAATTTTGTTGCGTATATATATTAATGAGTTATCGTTTTTTTCTTATTTTACCTGATTTTGATTATATTTTAATTTAAATAACTGTTAATGTCAGAAAGAAAAGAAAATGTTTTAGGTACTTCACATTTGTTTATCTGGTCTAAAGGGGGTGCAAAAAGTTTGATTATGGCAACACTGCCACAAAATGTCAACAAACGAACAAACTTTTCAAAACTTTTCAACTTGACAGTTATTGTACAAAGTTGTAGTTTTTTTTAAAGGTACAACAAAAATAGCGAAGTATGGATAAAAACCTACGGTTGAACTTTAAGTCATATCCTAAAAGTAGTAATTTAGAAATAAAACCTTATATAACATGATTATTTACATATTTATTTACATTTTAAAATTTTATTTTGTTTTGCGTAGGCTGACAAACGTCCAAGGTATTGTTATTAAAAAAAAAAAAAGTTTCGCTAGCGCCATCTCTTGCATCTATTTGAAATAAGCTTACGATACCTATTGGAAAATTCCTCATTGGTGTTACGGCCCTGCCACACAGTCTGGCGCAACTTCCATACAAAAAAGTGTTGTATGAAGTTTGTACCAGAAATATCGCTGTCTTGCTTTCACCTATTTGACTCTCACTCACTCTGACTGACAGTCAGCCGCCAGCCGCCAAATTTGACATTCTTGTCTTGTTGACTGTTTGTAAACGAAGCTTGATTTTAGTATTATTGTGTGAATTTGTGCATTTTGTGAATTACTCGCAAAATTTCGCCTTAATTGTACGTTTTCGTGGTCCCGTGTGATCTGTTGAGAGATGTATTACAAAACTTGTGAAATATATTGTGGTTTACGAGCCGGCTGGTCAGAAGGCCAAAAGCTAATATTCATGGCCAAATTTCCATTTAATGAAGAAAGGTAAGCATACATTCACATTTTGTTATAGCCATTACATTAAGGATTACGTGATTTAAAAGTTTTCTATTAAAATTTAAAAAATTGAGAAGAAAACCTGATAAATAGTGCTTGACATTTTTTTATCGACAATCGATAATTTTTTAACCTACTTCAAGAATTGAAAAGGAGGAGGTTATCTATTCGTCGCGTTTTTTTTTAAGTATGTACACTAATTACTCGAAGTCGGCTGAACCGATTTAAATGATTCAAACGTTATAACATCAGGTTTTTTCCCAAGTTGGTGCAATTTTGAAGTGCCTATTGCACAATGAAGTAAAGTCCGTTCGGTTAGATAGTGTCGGTACACCCGCACGGCATTGTGGCTCTTTTTTAGTGCATTCGTGCATGCAGTCGGGGGAAACAAAAACACAAAAAATTGTAAATACATGTTTCACGCCTGACTTCAAAGTACTTACTTAAGTACGTATACTTAAATACGTATTAATTACGTACCTACGTGAATTTTTTAAGGCGGTTTGTATGATTTACATTATTTATTCATTTACATGCTATGCTATATTAACATGTTTCTTGTGAATATTCCAGAACCTTCAACTACAACTGCAAAAATAGCACCTGCAGCCCCTCGGAAAAGAAAACAGGTTTTTTTATAGTATCTTTATTGCCAAATGCATGTATATATATTATAAGTTCGATTAAATTAGACTTTGACTTTAATAATGGAGTTTACTTTTAGCCCTATTTGCGCCAACGTGAAATTCTTGTTAAACTTGGTTTAACTTTTTGAATGAAAATTTTATTGTCACATAACTCTTGTTTAATTTAAACCGAGAATTAACGTTAGCGTAAGTAAGGCATCAATTAGACCCTAAAGTTTGCAAAATGATAGAAATGGAATCCTGATATTTTTTAATATAGCCATCGATAAAAAATCCCACGACTGGTACATCACTATTTCGGTTATTATGTTGGGAACCCTGTACGTCATGTACGTCATAATTTCAGCTATGTGGTTGGTATTCCGTTTTAGTATAACTTCCATACAAAACGATAATTCACTTTTTTTCTATGAAAGACCCGTCTCTTAAACGTAGTGATTACATGCTCTTTGCTGCCACAGACAACTCACAGCGCCTACGCAGATCGCAACATGGTGATTTATCATCTAACATCACTTTTGACGACAAAATCGGTTTACAATAATTGGATTATTATGATTTGAGTAGACAGATGATTTGGTCAAGGACGCAGAAAATCATTTTGGAGCTCCAATGGAAGATCCGTGAACAGCGGAGGCTTAAATTTAGAATGATGATAATAAATGACTTGGTCTGTCTTTAAATAAAATAATTATATAAGTAAGTACCATTAAAAGGTACTTTAAAAGGTAATAATTTTTCTATCACGTCTCACAACCAGCTCCGATAGGACTCGAACCCATGACCTTTCGCCGCACGACTGCTCTAACCACTGAGCTACGGAGTCATTACTACTACGAGAGACTTAATTTTCAATTTTTCAATAATAAAAATTGCATTGTGAATGCAAAAAAGTAAAAATTTAAATAGTATACTATTATTCATGACCTCGAAAAGTGTCAAAATCTGCTTCAGGATATTATGATATTTAAATTTCAATGTAAGTATGTAATAAACTGTTATATCATAGATATTATAACACTAGCTTTCCGGCCGCGGTTTCGCGTTGGTTAGACGGTGCGACGTTATCCCCGGGGGAATGTGGTATTTTTTCCAGGATTAAAAAAAATTAGCCTATGTTACTCTCCAGCCAATATACCACAAATCACCACATACCACATATACCGTCGATCCGTTGCTCCGTTTTGACGTAAAAGGCGGACAAAAAAAACAAACAAACGCACTTTCACGTTTATAATATTAGTATGGATGTAGGTAATGCTTAACGAATGTTAGCTGCCAAGTTGGTCTAAGAATAGGGAATAGATTTAACTCCGTGCAAGACTGAATAACAATATGTAAGTATTTAGATCATACTGATAACAGCACGTTACTTAAGATTAGTTGCTATAGATTTGCGGCACAGTTACGTTGGCATTCACTTTACCGACTATTATTTACGCGTCGAAAATAGTACACGAATCACTTTAGTTTCAACTCAGTTCTAAATACTATGAGAAATCAAATGAGCTTAATTATTTCCGAACGATTCGTTGACGGAACCTCATTGAAGTAGGCCTCATTCGGCTGCAGTTTTACATAATCTGAAAGCGATACACTTCTACCAGCAATCGCTGCAAGTCACGTCTACAACGGTCGTGATATCGGCGGCGGCGGTCAGCGGTCGGCGGTCGGCCGGCAGGCGGCGGCGTAATCAGCAGCGGGATACACTTAACTAGGAAATGAAGTCTCTTAAAACCGGAATTAAGACGTATCATTATGTGGTGGGAAGATATATTTTTATCTTCAGCAAATGAGTTTCCCGAACTAAAAGTTTGTATGGCATATAAAATGAGTACCTAATTGATGGATACCCAGCGGCAAGATTCTGGGTGCAGGAAACTGTGGAACTTAGTTCTTAGTTCCCTGTGGTGGGTGGTGTAAGGATTATATGATAATGTACGTACGTAGACAGGAATAGAAGAATTATTTACTTAGTAAAGCTTTAAAAATCACTAGCCGAACGGCAGGTCACAAGTCACAAGCTTGATAATATGATTGTTTTGTAAAAGAATCGGTTTTTGGCTAATTGCTCTAGATTTAAATGGAAGTGCTCCATGTGTGATAGACAAATGATCGATTTAGATACCCGCAGTAAAATAACCTAAATCGAACTTCAAGATCGAGCCGTTATTCAAGTGTAAGATAGTATCGACATTATGCAAAAAAGTCGTGATCGTTCGAAATTGGCTTTCGTTTTCAAACACCCACTCATTCTTATTACTATTACGATATATTAATTATTAAAGCTGCTGGATATTTATTTTTGTTACGTTAAGAAGTATTTGTGCTGTTGTCTAGATACCTAACTACAAAACTAATCTGATTTAAACTATTGCATAATTATGCAGAAATCCGCTATCACAGATAGAAATAGATTATCGCATGTTGGAGAAATATTACAGGTTTGAATGTAAAACGTGATGGCCGGGAGGGACCAATCTCTGTTACATCGAAAAATGTAGAAATAACTATAACACTTACTTACTTACTTCGCTGGCTCAGCAACCCGAAGTGGATCTTGGCCTCCGACAACAAAGTGCGCCATTCTTTCCTGTTTTGTGCCAGGTTGGACCAGTTGGGCACGTCAAGCTCTTCCAGATCTTTGGCGACTTCGTCTTTCCAGCGATACCTCGGGCGACCCACCGGGCGACGTCCAGTTGGTTGCCCAAGATATGCTCTTCTTACAGCACGATCCTGGCCCATCCTTTCAACATGACCAAGCCAGCGAAGTCGGGCAGCTTTTATTTCTCCGATGATGTTTGGTTCGGCCACCAGCTCTTCTATCTCCAGGTTGTGTCTTTGCCTCCACTCCCCGTCCTCTCCTCTTGTTGGTCCCAGAATCCTTCGCAGAATCTTTCGCTCTGCTACTAAGAGCTTATTCTCTTCCTTTAACGTCAGTTAAAGGAAGAAAATAAATAACACTAGTTGTATTAAAATTTCTTCACATGCCAAGTTGCAAGTTTAAATGTTATATATACCTGTTGGATTTTTTAACCGTTTTTTAATCTAGGTATCTGTACTTGTTTGACATATTATAATGAAACGCTGCTGTGTACAAACATTACTCTACTGGACCCAGTGAACTTCATCTCACTTAGGTTCATCTAATAGAGATTTTCATTCACCAAAGAAGTTATAAACACTGCCTGCCACAAACATGCGGCTAATGTCAGCGATCACTTATTCTTTGAAAGCGGTCATGGAATTAATGTCCGTTTTGTAAGCACGACAGTTATACGCTTTTCCACACAATCCCGCGGGATTGTGATATTTTTCCGGGATAAAAAGTAGCCTATGACACTCTCCAGCCCCCAAATTACAGACCCAATACCAATAATAATCACGTCGTCGTGCCGTTGCTCCGTTTTGACGTCAAAACGGATAAATAAACACACTTTCACATTAATAATTCACATGTTCATGCACACAAATATTTGTCTTGTTCGGGAATCAAACCCGAGACCTCTGGCGCAGAAGGCAGGTATCCTACTCCTGCGCCAAGTCATGGATGGTGCCAGTGGTTATTATAATGTTTATAACAACTTGCACCTCAATTTATTGAAATCACATTGGACAAGTTTTATTTCAATTTTACCAACAGCGGCTACTAAGTAACTAAAAAAAAAAAAAAAAAAAAAACCTTTTTAAAAGCATAACGCGATATTATAAAACTCGGTCTAAACATTAATTGTTAAGCGGCTTAGTCAATATTACATTTTATCCAGATTTGCTTTGACAGTAGAACTTCTAAAGTGATCTTATGTAAGTCGCTGCTTCAAGCAGATATCTTAACCAGCTTAATTGTGAGCTTAAGTAAATGTCTTTGAGTAGATCACGACCGGAGAGCCGGCCAGCAGCGTGTGCTTGGGCGAACAGCGTATTAGCAGCTTATGCGACCATTCTCTTTGTCACTGGTGCAAGACACGAGCGAAGAGTCAAAGAAAGTTTCTTATTATCCACACTATTTTTTATGCGCAATTTTATAAGCCACACAAGGAGCAATTTTCGAACGCTTCTTGAAACCGACAGCTTCAAATCTGACCCAGTAGTGCTCCCTAATTGAGCGACCAAATGCTATCAAAACGTTCCGTATACTTACATAATTACCTTGAGATTGCATTTTAGTTTAAGGCGATACTCGGAAAAATTATGCTGAAGCGAAATAGCATAGAGAAAACGACGCGCGCGGGATCGAGACCGATTTTACAGATTAGGCAAAAAAAACACAAAATCACTTCGTATTAATAAACGATCCTAAATATTATTGGTGTAAGGTAGTGTATTAATAGTGTAAGTAACCCCATTTAAGAATAATCTTGAATTTTCGTATTTTTTAGAGGTCTTTTTGAAAAGAAAAAGTGTCGAGGCAAAATCATAAAATCGTGTTTTTGAATAACTATACGATTCTAGATAAAGGTATGAAGAGATATAGGTATATCTTATAACCAGATTTGTAACAACTGTAACTGTCCTATAGTTTTAAATAAAAAAGTCTATACTTTTTCCGAGAAGTGCCTTAAAATCGCAATTTCGACGTCGACATTTGTGTGTTTTGATTAATTAAATATTCAAGGTATTTGATTTACACGTAGGAGACCTAAGTAATAGAATTAAGTCCGTCTTTAAAGCTTCCTAACTTTATAATGATAAAGCTAATTTAAGCAGTAATAATGTGACTCTATATACCAAAATGATTTACTTTAAGATAAACGTCCACATTTTATTGCCATTAGGTGTTCAAAATGTGCTTTCAGCTTTTATGTTGGGCCATTTACTGTCCTGACAGCTTATCGTTGCGTTAGTCACGAGTTTTGTTTGTCGCCGTCTGTCCGGGAACCGAACCCGTCACCTCACGCAGGTTGCGCCCACCTGCCTCGGCTGTTGCGAAACATTTACATTCCGAATACGACCAGTGGAAAGGGTGCCTTTGATTTAGTAAAAGCTAGTTTCATTTTGCCAATTGTTCAACATTTTAGATTTAGTTAGGTTAAGAGAAACGGTTCCTAGCTAAGATGGAGTCGATTATTCTTCTCGGTCTCACTTAATAGTATCACAGGCATTTTCGTGTTCCTTAAGAAATAAAGGAAAACTTACTCGTATAAGTTATGTATTTTCACAATAGTTTTACTTCTATGATTGAGTTGTCCTTACTAGTCCACACTTAGCGCGACTCTTCGTTGCGCTGCTTCTAACCAATCAGCACGTCGCCTTAAGTCACGCGCGCTATCTACGAGCGATCTGATTGGTCGAAAGTGCCCGCGACTCTTTCTCACTCGACTCGCGCACAAGTTGTGCCAGCACTGCAGATTCGAGTTGCGAAAAAATTTACCGTTTTCTAAGAATTAGAGAAGAATTTTCTAAGAAGAATTAGAGAAGAAGAGTTTTACAATAAAGTAGTTACAAAGAGACAAAGATCAATCAATGATGATGCGCATTTCATCCCGCACCTAACATTATACCAGTCGAGTTAACATTCAAAGATGTTTGGTTGCGTCACTCTCAAATACATCGAAACTGCCAAATATTGGCTAATCAATAATTGGCAGTTGGCAATATCGTTATCGGATGATACTACGAGTATAGCTTAATGTTAATATTGATTGTCTGTGTGTTGCGATTGTAGGAATACCCGGTAAATTGGACATTACCGGATATTTTGGTGGACATACGAACTGTGAAATTTGTTGCAGTCTGTACCTACACATTGTCTCTAAGCGAATCGGAACTAACGAGAATCTAACTTAATGCGAATCTGTCCTTATGCAAATAAATGTTTTTTTATAACTAGTAGAGCAACAATCATACAGTGGTAGGTACGACCACATGTATAACTCCTTCTCGTGCCACTGGGGGAACGAGTTGGTGGTACGAAGAGAAAGAAGGGAAATGTTCATCCCCTATATTTTAACCTCCTCAAGAAAATTTTCCGGCAAATGGTTGCATATTGTTTAAACTAAATGTTAGCCAACAAACATTGTTGATTTCGTATCTAAAATATATTACAAAAACAACTTTTGGCTGTCAAGGCGATAGGCTATGTCGTGGGCCACACTGGAGCGGCGCGTCTTACGTCCGCGTTGAGCGAGAAAAACAAATATATTGAGACGGACGGGAGAAGCCACACTGGCGCGTCCGGCGATTGGCGTGACCGGCGCCGCGGCGGAGGGAATAGTACATGTTCGCGCGTCCTGCGGGTCCGCAGGTCGCCTCCGCGCCACGTGGTCGCTCCAGTGTGGCCCACGCCTAAGGCGAAAGTGGCGCCGCCGGCGCCGCCGCGGTGAATTTTATTTAATATTGTAATTCTAATACTCAATTTTAATAAACTCTACATGGAATTTTTAGGGTATATTTAGACGGTATCATTACATTCCCTCGTAGTCACTGCTAGAAGTAGATAGCAAAACTGCTAAAAGTGGCCGTTTTCGACAAATTTGCTATCTACTTCTAAGAATGACTATGAGGGAATGTAGCGATACCTTCTCAAATACTAGACTATGGGCCCTAAATATCCATGTACTGTTTTATTAAAATCGTTTTCTATTAGCAACTTATTAAATAAAAACCTCTGAGGGCACCACTTTCGGCTAACCTATTGCCAGTATGTAAACAAATTGAAACTGTGACTGAAAATATGTAATGTTTTCTTACTTTAATTTGGGCCTTATAAATGGTTTTTCAATAGGGACGCTCGAACTTTGAAAGTTGATAGCGGCCATCGTGGAAAAGCGATAGCTGTCAAATTTGGCGGGAATACATATTTATTCATGAAATTTCACCATGGAACATGTGGTTCCAACAAAACGGCGCCACTTGCCATACTGCACGGGAAACATTAAATTTATTGGATGAGAAGTTTGAGGGCTTCGTTATCCCGCGTGGTGGTGACATCAACTGGCCACCGAGATCGTGTGATCTAACACTACTCGATTACTTTCTGTGGGGCTACGTGAAATCTCGAGTCAATGCTGACAAATCACAGACAATTGCTGCACTGAAGGCCAACAAATCTCCCGTTTTTTATTAGATTGAGCCCCATATATAAGCGAAAATGTCCTCTAAAATTGTCCACTAGGATACACCACCTTCAGCGGAATTGCGGTGGTCATTTGGCTGAAATTATATTCCATAAATAATGTCATCAAATGCTCTTTAAAATAAAATGAAAATTGTGGCAATATCACTTAAACGGGTTGTTTTATTCCATTTCAAAGTTCGAGCGCTCTTAATGAAAAACCCTTTACTTACGAAATGTTGCACGGCTTCCAGTTTTAAACAAATTCGTTAGTTATTTGGCGGATAACCAATTTAGCAATACGTCAACATTCGGAAAATTAATTTTATAATTAAAATGTATTTGCAATGGATACATATATGAAACATTAGTATCCATCGCAAAAATGAACCAGGAAGCTGATGTAAGTAATAAAATACAATTGCTATTGCCAAGGTTTCAATAAAACTGTCAATAAATGTGTATTAATTATTACGAATTACATTTAGAAGGTCTACTTATTTTTAAGTAACATATTTATATGATTAAACCGTCATGACATATTGAAATGCCAAGGCTGTTGAGCAAGTGATCTATTTACATAAAGTGTTGATCGTTTTAATGGCATCACTAATTATTAAAATGGTGCCCAATAAACCGGTGATATACAATTTTGAGTTAGTATTTCAATGTAACACTTCATATTATTAATTATTTGTGACACCTTAATTATTTACATTTAGTTTAATAGCTTAAATTCATTAAAACGTAGATTAGTTATTTTAAACAGGATTTTTTTAAAGCGTATCGACGTAAGTTAACTTTCTTTTACTTAATATTAAAAAATAGCAAAATGAATGCAAAAACTTAATATATGGTACTTATTAGGATAGGGTAGCTTATGCCCGAATACTCGTACGCTACTTATCTTTGGGAGCGTCTCAAACATCGCCCTGTCACTTTAAATGTCAAACGTATGAAAGAGATGCCATGATGTTTGAGACGCTCCCAAAGATGATTTGCGTTTAAGAATTCGGGCGTTAGCTCGGCTGCTTCACAGTCTCCACGATAGAATTACGGTACTTCCGTTTTTAGGTTCCGTAGTTAACCGTTATAGTTTCGCCATGTCCGTTATGTTAGAGTCAAGTGTGTCCCCCCCCCCCCCCCCTCCCCCCTACCAGCCAATTGGTTGTTTCTGGAGGATACGTGAAAAAATTCACGATAGTAGTACATATGACAAAGTTAAAAGGAAAACTATCACAGCCAAGTAGGCTTTACAAGTTTTTGAGATATCACACATTTTCGAAAACCGCAAATATAACTTAGTCATTCATACGAATACTATGAAAAACAAAGTAATTTTTTTCTGGCAAAAAATGACAGTGGTATTTTTGCTAGGTGTACGTAATCGGTACCATAAGTGGGTACGACCCTTCATGAGCGAATCCGACTCGCACTTGGCCGATTTTTATTCAATAATTAGCTATTTTATACATGTCGCTTAGCATAGCTAGCTTTATATATTTCTTGGCTCTCTCGGGAGCTCCTTTACCAATGTATCAAACCACTGAAACTCTTTTTTTTTCAATTTGTTCTACTTAATGGCTTGAAATGACACAATCCAAAGAGGCCTACACATAAATATCGTTACAGCCTACATATTACTTATCGGCTGCGCATAGCCTATAAATACACCCCACAGTACCTATTACCAATTCCAAATACTCGAGGCAATCGTTGCTTTTTTCAAGTGAATAATATAAAAAAACAGTCAAACTAATTCAGCAACAGTTAAATAGAGCATAGAATATTAAATATCCATTTTTTTCACAGCGATACCTAAAGTAATAATTGAAATGAACAATTACAGAAACACTCGTGAAAAAACTAGACAATACGTTTAGCAAACCTTCGGCGCCGGCGCAGCCTTGGGATACATTCGGTTATCTGAATCTCGCAGGCATAATTTGAGGCAGTTATAAGAAGTGAAAAGACCCGGTTACGCGCAAGGCGCAAGGTCGGTTATTGTTACCGAGAGACGGCCGTAAGCAGCCACCGTAACGTTACGGCGGAATTGATCGTACGTTTTTAAGCCACATTGACATAATGATTGCCAAAATTATGCTTGACGCACAAATTGCTTACGGAAAACTTTCGCAGGAAAGTTGTTTATGAGTTGTATGAGATATTCTCGCAGTAGGTAGTTTGTTCTAAAAGTGATGGCAGAAGCCTTAACTGCGGGTACGCACCGGTTTCAAGATGCGCTATCTCTAGAGGTCCCGGGTTCGATTACCGGTCGGGTAAATATCGGAAACGATATCTTTTCAATATTTCCTCGGGTCTGGGTATACCTACATAATATTATGTGGTAAAACTTGTCGTTGTTACCAATTTCCATAATACCTACTAGTGCTCGAGCTACTACTTGCTAAGCTAATACTTTGGAATTGGAACAATGTATGTGATGGTGTCAAATAAGTATTTATTTATTTATTATTAGCGGCCGCCCGCGGTTTCACCTGCGTTGTCCCCGTTCCCGAAAAACAAAGGATACTTTTTAACTTTGTTTTAATCCAGGCAATCTACTATCTGTGAGCCAAATTTCAACCAAATCCGTATAGTAGTTTTTGCTTGAAAGAGTAACAAAAATCCATACATCCTTACCTACAAACTTTCGCATTTATAATATTAATAGGATGTTATAGTAGGTAATCTTGTAAGGGAGATGGCGCTATACACAGTGTATAGCTCCGTCCTGCAACCAACATTACTATAACATTTGAGAATTCGCAGTAAGACCCCAGTTGACGACCGACGGTTTGATAAAATGCCACTAAAGTCTGTGTCAGAAAACGCTGCGCGCGACTGGGCGTTTTTTGTCGCTTGTTACAGTACCTACATTTTTTTGTTCTAAGGTTAAGGTAACATTAATAATACTAATAATATATGTACTTAATAATGTAAAATATTTATTTTCATAAATTCAAACATACAAACATATAAACCACACATTATTATTTGACTTCGACCGCGCGCAGACATAATAGGTCTTTACCTATGAAATTCATTTACGTACGTAAGTACATACGTTTCATGAAATTCTCGATCATTTCTCGATTATTAAGTGAGCAAATCTACGATATGGCCACGACATAATATGTATTTAGATTGGCGTTATGCAACTGGTACCTAGTCAGTTCCAAAAGGTTCTCTTATTAATTATTTTATAATGGCACAGTAATGATCGCTACATATAGTTAGTGTTACCATGAAGGGCGGTATTGCAGATGATCCGAACAATATATAATCGTTAAATACCAATAACATTAGATCGGAACATTCCGCGGCGCCCGCGCAGGCCCGCGGCGCTTGCCACACGGCTAATGCCCCAACTATTAGTGTTGCAACAATAAAAAAATAATTACACTTTTATTGTAATATAAATCATAGTTGAGTAACGAACGTAATTGTGTCATCATCATCATCATCATGTCAGCCGAACGACGCCCACTGCTGGGCATAGGCCTCCCCCAAGGATCTCCACAACGATCGGTCCTGCGCTGCCCGCATCCAGCGGCTTCCCGCGACCTTGACCAGATCGTCGGTCCACCTTGTAGGGGGCCTGCCCACGGAACGTCGTCCGGCACGCGGTCGCCATTCAAGAACCTTTCCGCCCCAACGGCCATCGGTTCTCCGCGCTATGTGTCCCGCCCACTGCCACTTCAATGATGCAATCCTTCGAGCGATGTCGGTTGTTTTAGTTCTCCTGCGGATTTCATCATTTCTGATTCGATCGAGCAGGGAAATACCAAGCATCGCTCTCTCCATTGCTCGCTGGGTGACTTTGAGCCTTCTTATGAGACCCATAGTAAAAGACCACGTCTCACTTCCATAGGTCATTACTGGCAACACACACTGGTCAAAGACTTTCGTCTTGAGACATTGAGGTATTTCGGACGCGAATATATGTCGGAGCTTCCCAAACGCTGCCCATCCGAGCTGGATTCGACGAGAGATCTCTTTCTCAAAGTTGGACTTACCTAACTGGACCGTCTGTCCTAGGTAAACATAGTGGTCAACAACTTCGAGTGTAATGTTCCCAACATTAACTGGAGCGGGTGCAACATGGGCATTGGACATGATTTTCGTCTTGTCCATGTTCATCTTAAGACCCACTCTTTGCGAAGCATTACCGAGATCTTCGAGCATTGTGTTCAGGTCTTCCAAGGTCTCAGACATAAGAACTACATCATCGGCAAACCGTAGATGTGTTAGGTACTCGCCATTGATGTTGATGCCGCATCCTTTCCAGTCCAGCAGCTTAAAAATATCCTCCAACGCAGCTGTGAACAGTTTGGGAGAGATGACATCTCCCTGTCTCACACCTCGCTGTAGTTGGATAGGATTAGAGCTCTGGTTCTGTAATCGGACCGACATGGTGGCGTTTTGGTATAGGTACCTCAGCACCTCGATATACCTGTAGTCTATTTGGCACCTCTGGAGAGACTGCACCACGGCCCAGGTCTCGATCGAATCAAAGGCTTTCTCATAGTCCACGAACGCCAAGCAAAGTGGCAGGTTATACTCTTCGGTCTTCTGTATAACTTGCCGCAGCGTATGAATGTGGTCTATGGTACTGTAGCCTTTCCGGAACCCGGCTTGTTCGGGAGGTTGGAAGTCGTCGAACCTGCGAGCGAGACGATTCGTAATGACTCTCGAAAACAACTTATAGATATGGCTCAGAAGCGAGATGGGTCTATAATTCTTCAAGAGAGTTTTATCACCCTTCTTGAAAAACAGCATCACATCGCTTCTGCCCCATGCCTTTGGCGTTTTGCCCTCGAGGATGACAGAGTTGAAGAGCTTCTGGAGGACCTTAAGTATCGGCTTACCGCCCGCTCTTAGAAGTTCTGTTGTGATTCCGTCATCACCCGCCGCCTTGTTGTTTTTGAGCTGCTTGAGAGCCATTCTAATCTCGTACAGACTGACGTCCGGGATATCTTCGGTATAGTGTCGGGTAAGCTTGGCTCTAGGGTCTTTAGCCTTGCTTTCAACAGGTGTTTGCGTGGAATATAGCTGTCCATAGAAACTCTCAATCTCCCTCAGGATTTCAGGTGTTGACGAAACGATGCTACCTTCCCCAGTTTTCAGCCTCGTCAATTGACTTTGCCCGATAGACAGATCTCTCGCGAACACTTTGGAGCCTTTGTTCCGCTCAATGGCTTCTTTAATACGCTCGGTATTAAATTGGCGAAGGTCGCGCGTCAAGGACTTAGATATCTGTCTATTGAGCTGCCGATAACGATGGGCATCCGCTGAGTTCTGCAGCTTCATTTCGTGTCTCTGATCCATGAGTAGGAGAGTCTGACTGGAGAGTTTCTTCAATTTGGGACGGTGGGTTTTATAGTACTTAGACCCTACCGTGCGGACAGTGTCCACCACCATGTTGTATAGATCGTCCACGTCTATGCTGTTCTCAAGGGCTTCGAAGCGGTTTTGAAGCTCGAGCTGAAAGCACTCGGGGTTTTGAATTTGAGCTGGTATTGGTCGGAGCGTGGATTTTATCAGTCGCGATCTTTCGAGCTTGACATCGATATTCAATGTGCCTCTTACCATACGGTGATCGCTTCCTGTCTTAACAGCGTTGATCACACTGACATCATTGAATATGTGCTTCTTCGTCGACATGATAAAATCGATCTCGTTTTTGACTTTACCGTCCGGACTGATCCAGGTCCATTTGCGGCTTACGGGCTTCCTAAAGAAGGAGTTCATCATATAGAGGTTCTCCCTCTCCATAAAGTCTGCCAGCATCTGGCCTCTATCGTTCCGTTGCCCAAATCCAAATTGCCCCACTCTCAGCTCATCACCGCAACGTTGCCCCAACTTTGCATTGAAATCCCCCATCACAACCGTGTAGTGGGTTTTATAGCTATGCATGGCTTTAGAGATCTCCTCATACATAGCCTCCACTTCGTCATCGTCGTGTGTCGAGGTCGGAGCGTAGACCTGGATGACATTCAGCGAATATCGTTTCGATAATCTGAGTATCAGGTACGCTACCCTGCTCGACACACTTCCGATGGTGATCACGTTGTTGACAAGGGATTTATGGACGATGAACCCGACACCACCAATGGACTGTTGGTCGCCCTCCCGGTGGTAAAGTAAGTTACCGGATTGCAGGGTTATCGAGTCCTCCCCCTCTCTTCGGACTTCAGATAACCCAATGATATCCCAATGTAACTTACTTATTGCCTCTTCCAACTCTACGAGCTTCGCGTCGAGCCTCAATGTGCGCGTGTTGTAGGTTGCCAGGTCGAGTCGTCGGTGTTGGTAGCCGGAGCCTACCCGGAGATTCTTAGCACCCCCTGCCCCGCCGTTACCATAGCCGCTACCGTAGCTAGGAATAGCGGGGCCGCCGGGGACTGGGGGCCGATTTGTTGGTTGTGTTGTCATTGGGGGGGTTGTGCCATAATCGCCACGCTTGGCAGGCGGGTTGGCGATCGCAGTATTGGCCTTTTGTAACTGGAGACGCTGCTGCCCATCTCCTGATGGCAGTTTTCCCTTAGTCGCCTCTTACGACACCCACGGGAAGAGAGGGGGTAGTGCTATTCTATTTATGTGCCGGCACTACACGGCACACGTAATTGTGTGCTCTTCGTTAATATGAGAGACTTGTTTGTATGTTCATCAATCGATTAACGATTTCGTTTAGGTAGATTGCAATGCTATCCCTTGGTTAATAATTTCAATGGTTTTTGCTCCAATCATTTCACTCTGATATTTGATTTACTTTCATACAAAGGGCTTCTCACAAACTTAACGAGTTGCAAGCATAAGTAGTTCTCAAAAGAACTACTTATGTTGATTTTACTTTTGCAAACTAAAATTCACTTGAATATTATGGTTTATCTTCAGTAAGTAAGTATCATGTGGTAGTAAGATGACTACCAGAGGTCAGTCAGAGCATCCGGTTTTGCCATGTTTAATGACATACCTACAACGAGCCTTCAACATTGGAAAAGCAAGTTAGATCTTATGAAATAGCTTGGCATTTCCCAATTTTAGATAATTTAAAAAGAAGTAAAAAAAAATAAAAAAATAAAAAAGATGAATTTATGGACACATACAAAATGGAAATGGAGCAATGTTTAGAATCTTTACAAAATTGGTAACTGGACTCCAGGAAAATATATAAATCACCACCAGAAATCATTAATGAGCAGCCCAAAACCATATAAATGTCAAAATGTAATTGGATTGCGTGCAGCCAGCCGATCGTTTGTAAAGCGCACCCTCTCCATTGTTATTGTTATTAATGAATTTGTTGTGAGTGAGAGGTCCAAGGCCGCATTAGCTGTGTCTTTATCTACGTACCTCTATATTGTGCAGGGCAGTGGCGGGCAGTTGCCGATATGGACTGCAGATAGGAATTATGGACGAAAGGCCAACGCAAAGGGCACGCCCGTGCTTGTCAGCACGATTTTGGCTAGCAGCAGTGTGCCAACACTCACATCAGGTTCTATATCATTGGAGAGCAATCAGTTTTGAATACCATTAGACTTATTAGTAGTAGCCAAAGGTTGACTAACTGTCAATAGTATCAACAAAAACTTGGCAACATCCAATGGAAAAATGAATCATAATTTTTAAAACTTGAATAATACCACGCTATTCGACGATGTTTTGAATATTAAAGGTTGCATTACGCTGAGATGTACAAGTGGTTGTCCGTGGTGGCCTTTGGTCTATTATTTATTGCGACATTAACGCTTGTAGCGTTCACGATATCATAAATCCTTCAATACGTCCGCGTCCGTCCAAGTGCTCGCCTACCCGCGATATTCGAGGAGTGCACTCACCCACAAGATCGCCCTGATCACCTCCCACGCAATCTCATGTTTAATCCTGCAGTGATTCACAAGCTTGGAAATCCTAAAGTTCTTCGTTTGGTCATAGATCGACAATTTGCTATTACTCGTATAAGCCGTTTAATGTGTTATTGTCTACATCTTGCACTTGTAACTATAAAACGCGAATCTGTTAAAGCTATGTTCCCTGAGAGCCGCCTTGTATTGGAGGCCGTCAATTGTTTCGTAGAATGAATTGCTTTTCACATCGCTTTTATACGCAGCTTGAAATATCTTACGACGAATAGTCAAGACTTGCTTTGTTTTAATACCAATTTGCATAACGTTATGTACGTCCAATTAAGAGAAGCTTAATTAAATATTAGTTTTTTTCTCGTTACGTCCAGATCTCAGGAATTGTAATCCTAGTGGGAGTAAGTGCACTTAGGATCGATGTAGAATGCAAATAAATGTTGCAATAGTCGGCAATATCCAGCGTTCAGCCGCCCACTGATATCCTGCAGTTATCGTCTAATGGCAGTAAAGGTTCTTTCTGACTTCACAAACATGGAAATTCAATCGGAATTACTTCCATTACAAAAGGAGTAAAATCGATTACTCGATCGAACAAAGAATGTGAGGGTCAACGTATCTTTAGAAAACAAACAGATTTGGGTAGAGCATTTGACATAGTAGATATTCGTAATTTCGATACGCGTATTCGTAATTTCAAATCCAATCTTAGGAAATTTCTACTGTCTATTCAGCTCAACACACCATGAGGTTGCTAAGTACCGATTTTCTTCACTTTTGCGTTGTTATTATGTCTGCTATGTTCATGGTCATTATAATTATTGTTATTTTTTTTATCAATATTTGACATTGATGATGCGTTCGATTGGAATATTAATTTAAATTATATTACTTTATACTTCTCTATTTTAATTATTCATTCATATATAATATATTATAATTGTGTATTATTTAATTTAATAACATTAACATATGACATTTTTTAAATTACCTACCTGATTGCTTTTGCTTTGTTTTATTTAATTATGTACAATGAATCAATTACCAAATTAAATTATGTCACTCAAACATACGGTAGCCTCCGGCTGAAAAACAGCGTCATGGCAATGTCGTGCTGTCGCCATGCCGTGACATTATGCTGAGCCGGGGACTTTTTCACCACTGCAGTGCTGCTTAGAAGCCGTTTTATTAATTTATGTTCTTTGTTTTGTATTTTTTTTATTGTTAAGATACGTTTTTATGCATGCATTGCTGTGTGTGAAATAAATTATTTCTATTTCTATTTCTATACGCTTCGAGCGGTATTTCGTCACGTCATATCGCAACATGCAGATTGTAAATCATCTGCTCGAGCATTTCCCACACAGGCTGCTATTATTATGGATCTTGTGTTGCAGCCGCGCTGGCTGGCGTGGTCTGCGAGGAATAATTGCGGACGTATTACCCTTGGGTTGCGCCACCCTGAGCCACCACGAGCCACGACCAAGGAATCAGTCGATTGATTAATGAGGCGGTATGCGGGGGCATTACGCTAACTAGGTCGATTTCGTTGGTCGGTAATACTACGTTTCTGTACCTTCTTACTGTGTTTATCGGTTGCTTGAGGATGTTTCCTACGGATGTCAAAGATTATTGATCGGATGGTCGGTCCTATTGTAATTAGATATCGTTAGTAAAAATGCTTTTTTAAATAAATGGGTAATTGTCAAGACTATTGCATCAATAGTAACATTCAATCATACATTAATCACATTTAAAATGGTATAAGTGAATGGATTGTGTAATAAATTATAGAAACAATTCACCAAATCTGTTTCAAGTAATAACTTAACATTATATTTGCGTGCGAGCACAACAGCCTGAGGCATCGATTTGTGCGCGTGCGCCGGTCACGCGCTCCGACTGTTGGCGGCCGAGTGTCGACACAACAGCAACACCCACCACTCGCATCATAATCATACTTAATCACAAAAATTTAAAGACCATTTTCGAGTAACATTTTAAAAGTATTGACAATCGCTACAATTGCTTATAGCACGGATTAACTATTTGTGGGAAACTAAGCTTTTGTTTGGTTATTATTACTGTTACTATTGTTCAGTGGTATGGCAAAATTAATACCCCCTATTGTTATGATGCAGTTTCAAATACAAGGCTGGCTTGCGACACGCAGTTAGATGTGTTTATCTCACAGCTCAATTTATGTGACAAGTGAATTGTTAATATCCTTCAAGTAAGTGCAATATTGTTAACGCGGATGTAATTATAATCTCGTCATTCAAATCGGAAGTTTAAAACATAATTATAATTTTGTGGCTTCATCAATAACCTTTTTCATATTGATAATATAATATTCATCAGCTCAACATTAATAAATCAAAAGCCTGAGTTATAATTACGAGTGAAAGTGTTTTCTAGTTATTAAACGAGAATCATTTAATGGATAACTTATTATCCCCATGGGACAAGAAGTGTCTATTAAGTATTATGTCAACGATCGCTATTATTAGATAAGAAAAGTTTAACATTTATCAACAAATCAAATAAAGGCTTACACCTTTAATTCAATAATAGTAGCAAATCCATAAGCAGATGTTTTTTGTAGATTTTAGTCAATTGCCCCGTTCTATAATTCTGCAATGTGTATGTGAGACGAGCGCGACGCCTGACCCGAATCCCACACGCTCGTGACCACAATGCGCCGTGACCACATGGCGCTTCAACAGATAAGCCACAGAGCCCTCTCGGTTTCCATTCCCACCGGTGAACTTGGGATCTCTGCAGACTCTAAAGTTTTATAAATTTTGTTTCTTTAAACAATACACCAGTAGGTACTTATTCATTAACTATAATAATATTAAAGAACTCGGAAATGTTCACTTATCTTAAACGAATTTGGTAGACCGATCTGGAATAAAACTTGTTTTGGATCTTACATTTCTGTGCAAAAATTATTGTATCTAATCTAACTAATATTATACATGCGAAAGTTTGGATGTTTGTAACTCAATCATGGCGCAATGGCTGATTGAATCTGAATGAAATTTAGGACATAGTTTGTAATAGTCTGAAAAAGGACATACCTACGCTGCTTTGTATCTCAATATTCAAAAGGGAACGGGAACTTCGCGGTCGAAACCGCTGGGCGTTGCTAGTTAGTAAATAAATTATCTTGTCATTCAGTATACTTGAGCATATAAGCCCATCCAAGGGCTTCTATTCATACGAAAATAGGTAACTTAAGAATTTATTGCCAAAGCTTGCACCACAAAATGACTTCATGACTTTGCTTTCCTAATAATAATAGGATATGCATATGGTATTTCAAATTGAAGTTGACATTTATGAAATACAAAGCAAGAATGCGCTATTTAAAGCCACGGAAAATGTTGCAATGCAACCACACGCTCATCAATATTAATTTAATTTTGAAAATCATTGCCTTCGTTTTGCGATGACAGAATCCAAACCATCCTACCTGTTCATAACAGAACTGTAAGTCGTATTTTATTGTTAAGTGTTTGCAAAAATTTTACATTGGAATGCAAGGGTATTTTAGGCAATGATGGTATAATACTGACTCCCCTAACCACGTTATGTAGTAGACCATCTAGACCACTCCATTCTTTATTCGGCACAATACCGATACCTACTGTTTTGTCTCCCGAAGGTATCGGCGCTCAGTCCGACAGCTCGAGGCAATGTCTCTCAACCACCTGTTGTACAGACCGTTCATCCCCTGCCGTCCATCCATAAAATGCCCCCCTGCCGTGATGTTGGTACTATTGCTTGTCAATCTGTAATGTTGTTGTCAGATTGTCATAGTGTGAAGTGTTCCGCTAGTTTTTGCGTTATATTTGGTCCTGTTGCTGTCGACATATTATATTGTTGGCAACACCGAAGGCAATGCTGCCAATGAGATATTTTTGAGGGAAGGAAAAACAAGAAAAAAAATATTTCTAATAATGAAACGAGATGGCGCTGACAAATAGCGAAGTCGGTGTGACCAGAAATAAACTAAAATGACGAGTTGATAACATTTTGATTTGTTTTCAAATTTGTAGGTAGCAAGTAGGTAGCACTGTCTAATATTAAAACAGTAAAATAACAACGAAGTAACAAAATATCAGTGAGAACGCAACGTAAATCTACTGGTTGAAGCTTAAGTTATCAAAAAGTGTGTAAAATCCCCGCCCTCAACTGACATGACATGACAAGCAAAGCCTGGCAACGTCGTGCCTGCGTGTTCTTGACCTAACTTCTAGTCTTATCGTACTTTTGATCATTTCGTTATTTGGAAGCGCCATCTGTCGCCACTTTAAATCAACTTTTTTTTCTTTATAGCTGTCAGAAAAATCCCCAATTCCCAAGGCAGGGGACGTCTTATGGTGAACGGTCTGTAGTAGACCGCTACACCTACACCTAGACCGCTCAATTCCCATCACTAATACCGGTACCTGTTTTGTCTCCAGAATGTTTCGGCGCTCAGTCCGACCGCGACCGCTCGAGGCAGCGCGCCGGTCCCATCCGCAGCGTACCGGTGGCGGCTGACATCAAGCGCGACGTCAACTTCGACTGCCCGGAAGAGTTCGGCTACTACCCCCACCCCAGCGACTGCACGCTCTACTACGTCTGTGTCTTCGGGGGTGCCTTACTGGAGTCCTGCACTGGTGGTCTTATGTACAGGTAAATACTATCATAGAGGAATGATTTTTTTTAATTCAAACTCAAAAATTACTGGACCGATTTTAAAATTTATTTTTCCAATAAATAAGTTAATTATTCTTAAGAGTGACATCGGCAATATTTTGCCCCGATAGTCCCACGGGAACAGGTACCACACGGGCAAAACTGTGTAAAATTACCATAATATATTAATTATTACTAACAAAAGATACTAAAAAATCGACTTACGACAAAAATCATAAGACGCGTGTTCTTAAATGTTCTAAAATTCTTAAAAAAATTGTCATTATCCATTATCAAGAGACATATCTTAACAAAATTTAATGTACGAGTCTTTCTCTCTAAAAACCTCAGGAAATGAGTAAATAAAGTAGACTATTTGTTTATATTTTGTTTTACAGCCACGAGCTCCAGACATGCGATTGGCCAAGAAATGTAGGCTGTGATGGCGTGAGCGCACTAGGAGGCGAGGAGCTTGAGAGGATAAGTGAAAGGGAGAGAGACCCACCACCGCCTCCCCCGCCCCCGCGGCGCACCCCACCCCCACCGCCACCACGCGCGCAACCCAACCCTGTCATCACTTCTAGAGGCCAGCCGAGATTCAACCGAGAGGAGTATGAGAAGGTAATTAAAATTTTCATTACTATGAACAGAACAATAAAATGTGAGCTATAGTTTGACCGTTACCGCTGTGCACCTCATTAGGTACGCGCGTGTAGGCGGGGAGGTGCACAGCGGTAACGGTCAAACTATAAATAGGACAATAGTTTGTTTTTTGCAAAATTTAATTTATTATATCATAATTTTGCAGCAACAGCAACTGTACGCCGAAGTAGACGATTTGCCACCTGTTGAAGAAATCGAAAGTGACAGGCAGCAGCGAGTGTACCGTGGGCAACCTTCAACTATTGGACAAGTCCAGAAAGACCGAGATGGCTATTCACAAGTTAATTCAGGAAGATCTTACAACTCTAATATCATTCCTGCTTCGATTCCACAAAATAATGGCAAGATAGGTTCCTTTTCATTTGGTACGCAAGTTGATGAAAGAAGAGCCGATGAAAGAAGAGTCGATGAAAGAAGAAATGACGAGAGAAGAGCCGATGAAAGAAGAAATGACGAGAGAAGGACGGCTATTGTCACTCAAGCCCCGCAAACGTACAGGTAAAAAATAATTAGTACTTTCGCTGACTGGTTTTAATTACTGCAGTATCTAATAGACTCATTATTATTTCAGTGAAGACAAAAGTAGCAACGTGACAGACTATCACAATGACAGACAAATTGACATTGCGACTAATGAAATAACTGTAACTGAAGTTATTGAAAAACCGATCTTAAGAAAGAAAAGAGACACATTAGGTAGTGAAGTAGGCTTAGTTAAAGGTAATTCAAGCACGAACAGTATTTCTGACAGAAGTAGCAATGATGAAGAAATGGAATATGTTGAATTTGATACAGAAACTATGCCCACATTTGGAGATGAACGCGGTCAAGAGGATGGTGAAAGAGGAAAAAGACAAATAAGATATTACTTAAAGAACGGTTATAAAATACCAGGGAAGAATTGGGGCAATCCTAAACAAATTCAGCTCAGCCATAATCCTGATTCACAAAGTGCCAGACATCCACTAACTTATGAAGGGCTACAAACATTTCCATCAGATGCGGATTCAGCCCACTCGTACCAATTTTATCAGACAGACAACTTGCAGTCACAGAGGCCTTTCAAACCTAGTTTACCAGATCCAACTAAACAAAAACTAATTCATAATCCTGCAAACACAGCAACACACATAATAACAAAAAGTCCACCAATTTCAGCATTAAAAAACTATGATAATCCATTTGCATCGTTGGCTGGAGGATTTTTTAATAACAATGCACCAAAACAAAACAATAAGCAAGAAAATAGTCCATACACTTCGTTTTATTCTTCTTTTGTTGATGCTTTACAACTTCCAAGTACTGTTGTGACTGGAAAACCAACTTTGCTCACCACATCGCCTCGTACACAAAATAAGTATAAAACAAATACAGAAGGCGTCAAAAACAGTCAACATTCTCAACAAGGAAATCGCCCTGTTTCTAATATCAAACAATATGCTAAACCACCTAATAAGACACCTCCAAATAAAGAAGCAGAACCGGAAGAAGAAGACGTAGAATCATCAGAAAATGAAGAGTCAGAAGAAGGAGAGTCAGAAGAAGATTTTAAGTATGATTTTCCCGCACCGCCACGTGAATACACGCATTACAAATTTAAAGAAATAGAAAACCCCTTTGCAAATCCCAATTTTGACTTTGATGCTTACTTAACCAAACTTAGTGGAGGTCATTACAGTGCAACGTCACCAAAACCTCAAAGTAATCGAAGTATTGCTTTAAAATCTGCAGTCCCGCAAGTAGAGATAACTACTTCATCGAATCAAATTTCTGGATTACGATCATCAACTTTAAATTATCAGGGCATGAGTACACCAAAGCCTTTTAATGGAGCTGATGAAATAAGCCTAACCGTTCGTCCAAGTGAAAGTAATCAAAAATATTCATCCTCAACTAAACAGAATGGGGCACCTGAACAGTGGACACAGAGGCCTCATCATCAGCTTCAAAATATTGGTCAAGAACAGCAACAGACATTGAATCAACATGTTTATCAAGTACCTCATCAAAATGCAGGATTACCCCTAGATGCTGTAAGACCCAAACTTAAGCCACCAAATTTCAAGGATGATCGTCAGTTGCCTATAAGTTATAGTTTTAACAGACCAAGAGAGAATCCTATTGAACCAAATTACAATAATAATCCAAAACACGTAAAAGAACTCAATTTGCAGGCATATTCTGTAACCCAGAATCCCTTGGTGTTTCGTACTGCAACTGGAGCACCTCTGTTATTATCCACACCAAAACACCAGTACTTATTAAACCAATTAGCAACCGCAAAACCTTATTTATATTCTTCTGTAAAGCCACACAACGCGTATATAACATTCAAACAGTCTACAGCCAAACCACTGACAACGTTAGCCAACGAGCAACTTGCTGCTCTGCAACATTATTGGGGCAATTCATCACCTGCATCTTACTTTGCAATTCAGTCAACTAGGAGACCACCATCTTCTGAAAATCCAAGATTGGAAAATGTATTTCCTCAAGCAACTAGGCCAACGCCCACTCAAAGTCATAATTATTATTCAGCAACAGTTAAAGATCACCTCAGTTCTTCCACAAGACCGCCACCCAAGCGTAAACCGATTCCCAAGCCTTCCCCAGAAATGAATGATTATTATTACGATGAAGACGAAGAGGATGAGCAATATTATTACGAGCCCCCGGTTAAATCACAATATATGCCAAGCAGTGAGGTTAGACCTCAGAGACCTCCTATGGCTCAAAACTATAGGGAATACGACGATGATGAAGACGATCAACCAGTTGTCAATATAAGACCTCCTAGTAGTTCAAGAACACCCACAAAATTTACTACACGCAACCCAGAAACCGTCACCAAAAATTATAATGATGTGTCAGTCGTCACAAAAGGTTCATTGAAAGAATTAAATAAAGACTTGAATGGCAAAATACCAATACCTGTATTAGTTAACTATGCAACACCCGCATCTACAGTATTGATACGACCAGAAGTTTCCAATTATGAAGTTGTACATCATTACCCTAGAAATAGGACTGTACATATTAGGAAACCAGCACAGTCAGAAAGCGGTCCGTTTACATTGAAGCCTCCCAAATATCTTAATCAAACAACTTTAAGACCTTATACTGTCAGGCATAGATTAGCACAACCGACGGCATCTAATCAACCGCAATCCCAAAATGACGATACTAAAACAACAAGAGGAAGGCAGAGACATCAAAATATTGTAGCGCAAATCAAACATACCACTCCCCGAGACAACCACAACCAAGAGACTCGTTACACAAAGACTAAATATGACGATAAGACGAACAGGTAATTTGTAGAGAGTAAAAGTTGAACTACTAACAGTATCTTTTACTCAATGTAAACATGTATTTTCACTGTACTAACAAAAATCTTCGGCGTATAACAAGAAAAATAATTTTCACTCTTCTTTCCAACCTATATTGCGCACTTTAACTGACCTAACTAATTTGACTTTAGACTCGGACTGTAGACTGGACAATTTGAATAGCTTTGTGAATAGCAACTTGGTAAATATATAGGACCACCAGCAGAAGTATTCGGTAACTTGTAAAATTTTATTTTAGTTTGGAGCCGACGGAAAGCGTTGCTCCTGTTTCTTATTCAGCAAGTCCTCGTCCAAAAATGCTATACAACGGATCTCAGAGCTACAGCCCCGACCAATATGATCCATTTTACGCAGTCTATGACGAAGACGGTGAACTCTATAAGGATACAGGTAAGAAATGATAATATAGAGCACTATTTTCCATTAATAACTTATTTCGATAATAATTTTAATTGATTCTTGAAAATTTATATTGACTGATTGTGCTTTCAATATATAAAAATGGTTTGCATGCCTCTAAAACATGAAAAAGGTATGACAATTACTTATTTAAAGTTTAACATTTTAATTACGATTAACACTAAATCCTCTTTGAATAGCTATTCAAATTTTACCTTGATTAAACCCTATCATCACGGAAGGCACATTAATCAAATCATAATTGGTGTCCTACTTTATAAGAAATAATATCACTAATTCTTATTTTATAATCTCTATCTTCTCTAACTGGTTTCTTAAGATAACCTTAATCATATTACATGAACATATTTTGACGATACGCTCTATTCTTCATCAGCCCTAAAGGGTTATTGGTAAGACATCAATAAAATTGAAAAGTACAAAGAAATAACGATACTGTTCAAACGGAGTATCACATATACATATGTAATGTGATATAGATAGAGCAATCCGTACTTTTCCATTTGTAACAACTGGCACTAACTGGAGGTGGCACCGGTGTTGGCAGACTATGTGCAGCAATATAACACGGCCTCGCTCCGCCCGGCAGTCCAGCAGACGTACCGCGGCACCCCGCCCCCCGCGCGCCGCCCCGTCGAGACCTACACCCCGCGCCCCGTCTCCGTCGACGACTACGACGATGCGCTAATCCAGGGACAGGTATGGGATAAGCTACATGCATATTTTTCTAAAATGAAATTTATGATCCAGAAAAAGTGTATTTTAGACAAAAGGAAATATTGCATCCAAAAAACGTAAATCTACTTAGGATAATAACCTTTTACAATAATGCTTTCAGATTAGTAACCAGAATCAATTCCAATCACCCGTACGCCATTCCACTAGGTAAGTTCATTGATGTTTATTTCTTATCTATTTTCCACTGTTCTTTAAACAATAATCTTCTTCTTAAATGTAAGATTCTCTAACAAACCTATTAACTTATTTATTACGTACGATCCAGGGGCGATGGTAATGAATTGGGATATGAGCATAATCCAAGCAGCGTGAGGACGACCTTTTACGAAGCAACTTCTATTAGCACCACTCCTTCCACTACGACTAGCACAAGCACAACGACACAACGTCCTACTTCCGCACGCTACACAGAAGCGATGACTCCGTCGCGATTTACTGCAAGGTACTACAAAAGAACCAGCGATTAAATCATCCAGGCTTGTGTCCATATTATCTCAAAAATTATCTAACAGAGTTTATGATCATCTATCATCATCATCATTTCATTAATCAATTAACAACCTTTGAACTGGTTAATATTTTAACACTTAACTTGAAATAACATTTCTGTACTAATTCTTCTTCATCTAATTTTTCTTTATTGGTTTAAAGGTTGTTAAAACAAAGTGTAAATATTTTTGATATGTTGTGCGAGTATGTTAGCCTTTATTAAAACGGCTTTTGTGGTATCTTTCTTTTAAAAACATAAAAATACACAAGCTATACTTTAAAACAATTCTTCAGCTTTTATCTTTCCAATGCCTTTGTACTATTTCTTCGTTTAGATATAACAACGGCTTCTTATTTCGATTTTATATAAGTATTTTAATTACTGATTTAATGTAAAATACTTCTTATTCTATGTAAAGAGCTTGAATTAGAAAGAACTTTTTTGCTTTGTATTCTACAGATCATCCACAGATGAAAATCCTAATCGAAATCCCGAACCGTCCCCAAACCAAGACCCTACAGACGGGCCCAGAGAATCAGACCCAACCTCTCCCTCACCTGTTATAAACTTGTCATCCCTTGCCAAACCTTTTGAAAAGACTGACAATTCACATAGACTTAGTGAGACTTTACTGACGACTGAAAAAATATCAACTTCTAGGCAGTTTTCTCGTACTAATGATGAAATATCTTTGGATGAGGTACCTCCTTCCAGTAAGGAAAACAAAAAAGTTGTGTCACTAACCTCTGGGTTTTCTATCAGGAGAAACCCCAATAATACCAATAACCCTTATACCTTGACAGTACTGACGAGGCCTTTTGAAGATTATAGTAAATCACGCAGGGAAAATATTTATGATAATGATAGAAGTGGGGAAACTCAACAAGGTAAGTACTATCATTACGATTCTGGCGATGATCGGAAATCGATTAATAGTAAAACTACAACGTCTACGCCTAAATATGAGACTACATTAGATGTAATGGAAAAACGGAATGATTACAGTATGGAAAAAGAAGATAAAACACCATTATTTTATGTGCGACCAAGAATGCGTGTACCAGCGTCAAAAACTAGATTTGTTGCCAGCACAGAACCAACGTCACCAAATAAAGGTACGACAAAATATTATATAAAAACTGTTGTTCGACGACCAACTCAGAATAGTAATAGTAGGCAACGCTTAGAATCCACTGAAAATTCGATTAACACTGATTTAGTCCCAGACACTATTGTAAATTACCAAAAATTAGAGACAGATTCTCATACCAATGTTTCAACAGTTCAAGAAGAACCACAATGGGAACAGTTTGAGAACTCAGAAGAAACTTTAGATGAGCCCTCTGTATCACCTTATAAGTCATTGGACAATTTGAGAAGTGGTTTTAATAATCGTGATAATCTCATTCAAGAATCTACTACTAGTTCTACTTCTACGACACCATTTTTTCAACCCCCTCAATCAAAAGCAGAAAAACCAAGATCTAAGCCTTCGTATTATAGCTACCGGGTTGAAGATGAAATTGTCCCTGATCAGACAACTGAAATATTTAGTGGTACGGTACGTAATGTAATTAGGGCCTTTTTTAATAATATAGCAAGTACACCAACTCCTCGTCTTTTAAATGAATTTTCTATTACTACGCGTAGAACAACCCCCCAGCCAGAAGAAAAAGTTGTAAACATCGGTTTCCAAAAGAAAATGTTAAAATACGTCGATGATAAACCAGTACGAAATAATGTAAAACGATTACAAATCGTTACAGAGCCTACTGTGAATAGATTCATTCCTTTAGACAATGACGTTCCAAGTATTACAGAAAGTGCATATGTTAACGATTTCACAACGACATCCACGGTGGTACCAGCGCACCTTATTATATCAGAACCAGTTACTTCTTCAAACATTATAGAGAGTTCCACAAATAAAGGTTATCGCACATTACCCGATAGACAGTCCTATGAAAGTAAGTTTAATCTATATACAAGTACTACCACTGAGCCTGAAATTGAAAAATCAAATAAATTCCATAAACTTCTTCAAAAGCCGTCGTCTGACTCCGTCTCTTATGACAATGCGTCACATAGAAACATTGACGATGACGTAGTTACCAAGCAAATCAATATAGACACAACGAAAATACCTGAGATTGAATGGAACCGACCTACTAACCGTGCTGTTAGTGAAATAGCTTCGACTACAAGTACAACGAAAGCGACATCGACTGTAAAGATTGAACCGACATCTTCGACTAAGAGTTTATCCTTCCCAACACGAGCTTCGCGCGTCAATCCCGCCATAAAGTTGGCTGCGACAAACCCTGGAGGTGGGCGCAGGAGTTACCAAACGTCGTCCAAATGTTCTACAGACAACAGTCTGCAAGCGAATCCAAAATGCAACGAAATCAAATACCAGAGGTACAATGCTCGCCGGCCAGTAGTCTATGCCTGAAAGAAATCATATATATTTATGGAAGGTGGAGGCTATTATGTCTACTTCCTCATTTTCCGCCTCGCGATGTAACTAGCATGACTTCTCATCGAACATTTATTAATAGCACATTCAACTCAACTCTGTCGCTTAACTTTACTCAGCTCTCATTGGGGGACTTCTTGTCGGTTGAGTCAGACTCAAGTTGTTAACTCCTGTCGGACCATTTCCATTTCCTGCACTGTATTGGCAATACTGTACATACTTTATACTTTTGATTATTATTAGACTGAAAAATTGTAACTCCTACGCCTAGATATGTTTGGTTATACACAAAGTGGTTTGAAAGTTCCTCAATGTAGTTCAATCTATTTATAAGCACCTAATTTGCAAGTCACATTAAAATTTAAATGATTAGAATGCACCGTTATCACCATGGGGTGAAAATTCTTGAACCCATTATAGCATGATATTAGATTATATCTAAAAGAGTAACTAGTAAGTTATTATTTTGCATCATGCTTTTATTAACTGTTTAACGATGTTACGCCACGTAACATTTCTATATTATGAATCATAAAAGTTGTTCCATTCCGATTTTGCTATCGTTACGACGATCGGAAGCTTCTCCTCTAAATCACGCGTACTAACTGCATCGTCATCAGTGGCCGTTTGACTGTCAACGTGTCGTGTTTCAGGCCCAGCAGCACGCGCGGCCGCGGCTCCGCGCACTACTCCACCGCCTCCGATGCGCCTCAGCCGGTCCCCAACAGAGGAACACCACCAACGTTAGAACTGAAAATGAAATGAACTATTCACACTAATTTATCGCTTTACACGTCTGAGGACACATAGCTTTTGCCATATGTATTTCACCAGTTTATTTTCAAGTCATATTTCTTAAGTCCTTTAATTTATCAAGAAAAGCTTTATTAATTTTTATAACAACATCGTAAGTTTATGTATTGTAATTTGTATTTATTTTGGTGCTATTTAGTATTTTTTTTTTAATTTATACCCTATAATTTTTTTTAAAAACTTCACAATGATTCTTTGAACTAGGTTTTCATTTATTGTCACATAGTCGTCTACCACTGTCACATTGTACCTGCATACATATCTGTAGTTAACAAACCATTTTATTGTTATCTTTACTAATTGCTATTCTTTCTGAGCAGTCGCAGTCGTCCTACGCTGAAGCCATCCACAGCCATTGTATCAAAGACTACTGAATTTGTGGACATTTACGCCCGCCCGCCGAGCAGGCCCGCGCCTGTATACCCGCAACCGACGCCAGACAAGACCGCCGCCAAATGCAGGAAAGACGTGTGTCTCCTCCCTGACTGCTACTGTGGTGGCAGAGACATTCCCGGTAAGCTATGTTTATCAAGCTCTGATATTATTTACATGCAGCTGGTTGAAATTTACAATAATTCACTTTAATCACTTTAATTCACTGAAATCATCATTGCTCATTTAATTCTACAATATGGTTTATAACTCAGGAAACTTACATGTCAGCGAAGTACCACAAATGGTTTTAATAACATTCGACGACGCTGTCAACGATTTGAACAAAATGTATTATGAAGAGCTTTTTGAACGAGGACGAGTAAATCCTAACGGTTGTCCGATCTCGGCTACGTTTTATGTCTCCCATGAATGGACTGACTATAGTCAAATCCAGAATTTATATGCAGATGGCCACGAATTTGCTTCACACACCGTCTCGTAAGTTCATAAAGACTGAGCTTTACGCTTTGAGCTAGGTCTTCTGTATCTTTTGGTTCTGTATTGGTACTGCCATTAACACGATATTCTTGGCCATCTATACGTATTTAAGTATGTATCTTACAGGTTTGATTTCTATCAAAATACTAATAGATAATGTTTTCTTCCTTCCTATTCTTCCTCCTGCTACCTCTTCACTTCTACTACCTCTTCCTGGCACGACTTATACACACCCAAACCAAACGCACAATATCCCGCGACGAACAGGTGACATGCCGGTGGAGAGCGTACCTCAGATTGTTCTCCTGACATTCGATGACTCGGTAAACGACTTGAACAAAGGCCTGTACGCTGACTTGTTTGAGAAAGGTCGTGTCAACCCCAATGGTTGCCCGATAAGCGCTACATTTTACGTGTCCCACGAATGGACCGACTACAGTCAGGTCCAAAACCTGTACGCTGCAGGGCACGAGATGGCCTCACACACAGTTTCGTAAGTTCTCGACAAAGTATACTGCACTAATCATAAAATTGCACCTGACTGAAATTATGACGAAATGACATATTTCTCTTTATTCTTTTTCTTTTCTTCCTTTCTTATTTTACAAGATCTAAGTTGCCTATGAAATAAAATGCTCTCTCTTTCTAAACGCATTTCAAGCACTTCTAACATTTATTTTCCTGGAACATGACTGTGAAAAGTTTTAATTAATTTGCAGCCATAGTTTTGGAGAACAATTCTCCCAAAAGAAATGGAACAGAGAAATTGGTGGCCAACGAGAAATTCTTGCTGCGTACGGCGGCGTTAAGTTAGAGGACGTAAGAGGCATGAGAGCACCCTTCCTGTCAGTTGGAGGAAATAAAATGTTTAAGATGTTGTACGACTCGAACTTCACCTACGACTCATCTCTGCCAGTCTACGAGAACCGACCACCTAGCTGGCCTTACACTCTCGACTACAAACTATTCCACGATTGTATGATTCCGCCTTGTCCGACTAAATCTTATCCAGGTAAGTTAACTTTTGTTCCTCACAATACCGCTACGTGGGACTACACTAAAATGGAAAACAATGAATTTTGATTGTAATGTGTCAATGTATTCTAGGTGTTTGGGAAGTACCCATGGTCATGTGGCAGGACTTGAACGGCGGCCGTTGCTCTATGGGTGACGCGTGCGCCAACCCACCTGATGCTGAAGGCGTTTACAAGATGATCCTTAAGAACTTCGACAGGCATTACACGACTAACAGGTATTTTCTATTTTTATGATTTCTAATAGGACTTCGTGGCATTACTCGCGTGGTACTCGGAATATCGGTATACTCGTACCTACTCAGTAGCCTATGTGCTATTCCAGATTGTAATGTACGGTGGCCGTAGCACGTAAAACTTCGTAATGGTAAACGTCGTATAGTGATCGTATTATTTTGAATGAAATCCTGAGTAGCAACAATCATCATTATCATGTCAGCCGAACGACGCTCACTGCGGGGCATAGTAACAACAATAATAATGTGGCAATGAAATATTTGAAAAATTGCATTGTGAACAGCAAAAAATTAAAAGTAATAATAATGTGTCTCTCATTCAGGGCTCCATTCGGTCTGTACTACCACGCAGCGTGGTTCACGCAGCCGCACCACAAGGAGGGCTTCATCATGTTCCTGGACTTCATCAACCAGATGTCGGACGTGTGGATCCTCACCAACTGGCAGGCGCTGCAGTGGGTCCGCGACCCCACGCCCATCAACAGGCTCAACAACTTTCAGCCGTTCCAGTGTAACTACCAGGTATAAAGATGATATTAAATTATTGTTAGACGTGAAAACGTCTTCTAAATCGATGAACGTCGGCTGCACGGAAGCGCGGAACAAGCGATAGAGAGGCACGATCGGCCAGAAGCGTTCGGGCTTGTGACGCATCAATCTCTCTTCCACTCCATCGGCCGATACGTCCGAAATGTCCGAATAGAAGAGAGATAGCGGCATATTGTTATCACGTAAAATTATCGTAGTAAACCTACTTAAGAGACAACCATTTTTTTTATTCAACTTATGTTTTCTCTACAAAACGAGATTTTCATCATGTTTAAATTAGTTATCGAGTGTCCGATAATATACTCCGTAATAATAGCGGCAAAATGATGTGGACAGGACTGTATAAATCGCGTTTTTTCATAATAATAATAGTGATAGGACCATGCAAGTCTAAAATGTTAACACTTTAATTTCTAGCTTAAATTTCTGTTTAAAGTTATTTTTATTAAATCCGAGATGTTTATGTTATTAGCTTAAGACTAAATTGTGCGTTTCCTTGTTGCAGGATCGGCCCAAGAAGTGTAACAACCCCAAGGTCTGCAACCTCTGGCACAAGTCCGGCGTCCGGTACATGCGGACCTGCCAGCCCTGCCCTGAAATCTACCCTTGGACCGGCAAAACAGGCATCAAATCTTCACGCATCGACAACGACATCGGAGAATAAACTTTATTTCTTTGTAATAGAAGACAATTTAGAAATTGTAAATATTTCAATTAGGAATGGTCCTGACAAATCCACGATTTGTAACTAGCCCAGGAGGCAACGATTGTATGTGGTGTAGTTCTCATTATAATAATATTGTTTTGTCACCAACTAAAGAGTGCCATTTAGATATCGATGGTCACAAAGCAAGCTTTGTTTCTAAACAATTTCATAATCAAATAGAATCTTATGATATTTATTAAGTCATCGTTCATTTTATTGTATTGAAAACTGTGATATTATTTGTTTTCAATCGTCTATGTGTGAAGAATGTGTCAAGGCGTCCAAGTTTATAATTTTATACGAGCGTTTTTTTACTAAGTGATTTTTGTGCAATGTACTTTTGCAATATTTTTTCCTACTTTGTGTTCTATAAGCTGTAGTTAAAATAATACTCTTTTTTTACTGAGATACCTACGTACCTTAAGTTGATAACGCACGACCTGTGTGTATTTATAATTAGATTCTCAAAACTGAAATAGATAGTTCCAGTACTCTGGACATTGAACCTTCCATCTGCAAAATAGTCATAAATGTTTTTGTCATACATGAACCATTTCGATATTTAATTTAAAAAAGCCATACTGGAATTTAGTAAACACTTTTTGTTTGAATCTTGCCAGCTTTGCGGTCGATACTGCCACTAAATATTTGTAAATATAAATAGGTACTAATTAGCTTTTATTTGACTTAAGTATTTGTATGGCGTATCGAAAGATTGTCAGGAGTTAGTCATGTGATTTATATACATTCCAACAACATCAACTTAGGAAATGAATTGGAAATTGTTTGGTGCTGTTGTGTAGACGTCTGTTGACATCGCCGCACTGATGTAGCACATGTCTACGTGACAAACTTGGTATATATGAGTTAGCAACCTTATTTTCAACATGAGTCATTTGAATATAATTGCAATTTCCAAAATACTCTTAATGTTTGATATATTACATGACTCAAATAAATCTGTATAAGAATTATTTTCATTTTTTTATTTAAAGTTTTGGTATGCTATAGCTACTGAAGTTATTAAAAGCGCTTGCGAATCTATTTAAAACTAGATATTCCTTATTTATAAGTCCTATTATTGTAAATATTAGATTAGTATTTAAAACGGTAGTTTCACTTCTGCATTGGATCATTATTCGGCACATTTCCCAATATTTCGGTTATTGTTTTTCTACTCGCATGTGCAAGCGTCACTATCATCTCAAACGTATCAAGATCTATAAAAAGATTTTATTGATAATACCTACTAAAAATCTTACTTTTTGTACAAGGTTGAAAGATGTTGTGACCAGTGCTGATCAATAAAATACAGTAAACAAAATCGTGTATTCCTTACCTATTCCCTTTGAAATAACCAGCGATGAAATAGAAGTTCAAGGTGTTGATAATGAAAGATGGTAACTAATAAAAAGCGTGATGTAAATAATAAAAACTTTGCGACCTTCCAGCAAAGTCATGGTATACGACCGTGACCACGGTAGCTCTGCAGTGAGCATCAAAAATTAATTTTCAATCATAGCACCTGCCTGATGACATATTGAACAATAAGGCCTTAGGAGAAAGTATAAAAACTCATCACGCTATTGCAAATACACTAGACACTACAGCCCTACAGCATAGTCCACACCATGAGGCGGGTTATTGGTGTTTTTTGCATAGTGCTCATTTCTCATTCTGTATTTTGTGAAGAAATAGCTTACTATCCATCTGAATCCGCAATCCGAGCTAACAAAGTTGTAAAAAGAGAAACAGTCTTTAAGCAGAATTTGACATTTAACTCTACAATAAGTTGGAGACATTTCAAAAATGAAAATTCTGAGAGCCATATTAAAAGCAAAAGAGCTACTGATCCTGTTTTTCGCGGTCATCCAAAAACTAGGGAAGAGCTCTGGAGTGAGCGTTTTATCAATAAAAGTGGTGCTTATGACCAAACGCCTTCATTAATAAAGCTGATACACAATATAACGTTAACCTACCTTAATGACTGCACGCCAGTCTTGCTTTACGACAGCCAAATCAAGTCTCGTGAGAGCTATTTATTTCAAAATCTCCTCAAAGATTTTCCTGTGTCATTTGTTCATGGTTACATTGACGAACACAATAAATTAAAAGAACCGCATCTACTTGTCCCCGTGGAAGAGTGCCTTCATTTTATAGTGTTTTTGACTGACGTCTCGAGTAGTGCTAAAGTTTTGGGTAAACAATCTGAAAGCAAAATCGTTGTAATAGCCAGGTCATCTCAATGGGCAGTACAAGAGTTTTTATCTGGCCCATACTCGAAAATGTTTGTAAATCTGCTAGTTGTTAGTCAGAGTTTTAAAGATGATGACAACGACGCAATAGTAAGTAAACATCTATTGAGAGGTTTGAATTAAATTTAATATAAGCACATCATAGATTTCTGCGCAAACTGTTCTTTGAAATAAAACCACTTTTTAACGGATTCAATCACGCGTATATTTAACACATACCTACTTATTTGTTAATTTAGTTGTGTTTTTAAAGCATTTTTTTATTTTTCCGACACACCTTTCCAGCCCCCTGATTCACGAACCGTCGGAAAAGCGGAATGTATGCAATGCACCTGTTACTCACTGTCAAATAGACAGGGAGCACAGAATTCGAATCCGATTCCGGTTCCGAAGGTTTGTGAATCAGGGGGCAAGGGCAGTGGTCACAGAAACGAAAACGCAACTAAAATTAACAAATAGGTATGTGTTAAATACATCTACGTGTGATTGAATCCGTTAAAAAGTGGTTTTATTTCACAAAATTTAATATATTTCACAAACTTTCACAAATATATTTTTTAATAGGAAGCCCCATACATTTTGTATACTCATCAATTGTATACTGATGGATTGGGTGCCAGCAAACCGATTGTTTTAAGCTCCTGGGCACATGGGAAGTACACAAGAAACGTAAATTTATTTCCTCTTAAAATGACGAAAGGTTATGCTGGACATCGGTTCCTTGTTTCTGCATCTAATCAACCACCATTCGTCTTTCGAAGGTATCCAATGAAAAGCTCTTAAATTAGCCATATACAGATAGAGTAAGCAAACGATAAGGTAAATGATTATTAAGTATGTTTTTGATTTAGAATCAAAGCAGATTTAGACGGAGGAAATCCAAAGGTTGTTTGGGATGGAGTTGAAGTGAGACTATTGCAACTACTAGCGGAGAGGAATAATTTTTCTATAGAGATTTCTGAACCTCAGGACCTCCAATTGGGGTAGGTACTTTTTATTGATAATGATAATGCTATAAACTTTCCTTTTTCTGACATGTGACATATTTTAGCCCTGGTGATGCTGTTGCTAAGGAAGTGGCCATGGGTCGTGCCGATATTGGTATAGCTGGAATGTATTTGACAAGTGAGAGGATCAGAGATACGGACATGTCATTTTCTCATTCGCATGACTGCGCTGCTTTTATCACACTGATGTCCACGGCATTACCACGGTTCCGTATTAGTTGATTTAATTCAATATTTGCGAATTCAGAACTTGTCCTAAATGACATTTTATTTCCTTTCACAGATATCGTGCTATACTTGGTCCGTTTCATTGGCACGTTTGGGTGGCATTGACGTTTACGTATTTGATAGGAATACTTCCCTTGGCTTTCTCAGATAAACATACGCTTAGACACTTGTTAAATAACAGTGGTGAAATAGAAAACATGTTTTGGTATGTCTTTGGCACCTTTACCAACTGTTTTACCTTCGCGGGGAAAAATTCTTGGAGTAGGACCACCAAAGTAACCACTAGACTTCTGATAGGTATGGCTCCAAAAATGCAAAATATTAAATTTAGTATTAATCCATATTGATATAAACAAAAGGTCATCAATATACATGGTTGCAACTAAACTTGTCAACTGCTCTTAAGAAAATATATGGAAAACATTATAATATGAGTGATTATTAGGCATATTTATAGTATAGACTGTATGAATTGAATATATTTTTCAATGATTTCAGGTTGGTACTGGATTTTCACAATAATAATAACAAGTTGTTACACAGGCTCTATTATAGCGTTTGTAACTCTGCCCATTTTCCCGGAAACTGTAGATACGATAGACCAGTTACTGTCTGGATTTTACCGCATCGGAACTTTAGGTACGTCTGTGATGATGATCCACTTATTGTCGAATAACAAATGTATGGGGCTTAACCAGTATTCTAATTATAGATCGAGGTGGATGGGAGAGGTGGTTTTTGAATTCATCAGACCCCCATACCAACCAACTTTTCAGAAAAATTGAGTTCGTCTCTAACGTTCAAGCTGGCATAAGAAATACTACGAAAGCATTCTTCTGGCCTTACGCTTTTCTTGGATCCCAAGCTGAATTACAATATATTGTTCAATCAAACTTTTCAAAGACAACGTAAGTAAAACCTAAGTATCACTCTGATGGTTATTATTACGTATAAGAAAGCAAGTAAGAAAAAAATATTTTTGATTATTCAGATCGAAACGGGCTGTTCTGCATATTTCAAATGAATGCTTCGTACCATTTGGTGTGTCCATGAGTTTCCCAAACAATTCCTTACATTCGGATAAGTTAAGCGCAGATTTGAGCAGGATGTACCAAACTGGAATAATTGATAAGATAGTAGACGAAGTTCGTTGGGAAATGCAACGCAGCAGCACTGGGAAACTACTGTCTGTAGTAAGTCTGCTTGCACATTTTGGACTACCTACTTACAAAGTATTTACAATATTGTTTTATTATATTTTGCTTTGCTTTAGGCCAGCAGTGGAATTTTAAAGTTGGTGTCGGCTGAAGAGAAGGGCTTAACCTTAGAAGATACACAAGGAATGTTTCTCCTACTGGGTGCTGGGTTTCTCATGGGCGCATCCGCTCTTGTATCTGAATGGATGGGTGGCATAACTAGGAGGTGTCGTCTGCGGAAGAAACCTTCGAGTTCTAGTTCCCAGAATCAGTTGATAAACTCTCCCGATAGAAGTGAAATGAACGGCATGACTGATGGAACTGGTAGTAGATTGCACTTCGACACTAGACCATCTAGCGTCGGTTCAGCAAATACTTTAGAAGGCCAAGTGATCAATGTTACCAAAGAAAATATTGTAATACACAATAGTGCAGAATTTGAAGGATGGGATTCCAGGAGGTCTAGTTCGGTGGACTTGGATCGAGAAGTACAAGAAATTTTTGAAAAAGATTTGAAGAGACGAAAGATTACATGCGATGACATTTTTGAAGTTAGTGATGAGAACAGAGAGCCAACAGTTTCAAAAGGAGCGTTTGGAGAACCAGTCATACAGTAGTACCATAAAAGTTATTATACTGTTTTAAAGTAAAATTATACTATCAAATTTCATTATAATAATATATAGGTTGATTGTACTTTCATGCATACTATTCAAGACTGTAAATAAAAACAAAAAATATGACATCCAACTCTTTATTATCCTTCGAACAGTCATCAAAATAATTTATAACAATTTTTCTAACACTGTCGATAAACATTAATATTTCATTCAGCCACTGAGATGTTTCATTCAACGTACATTATACACAGGGCAGAATTGGCTGCCTTGACACAGAAACAGGCGCCGCGAGACCTAAATTAATGCAATATTTGGCCCGGCCTTATCTTAAAAATAATTATACATTATGACTTAATTTGCGAGAGACGCCACCAAAACTATGGCACCTCCCTCATTATCAGTAAAAATATCGATAAAATACAACAGATTTTGCATTATTTGTAAAATTCAAACGAAAATATACCTAATACCTACCTAAGCATTTTGTTATTTATGTATTGCACAACTGATGTTACAAGAGAAAATAATGTGAAATCGACTTGAGTATTCATTAAGGATATGTATTATATTCCTATATTCTATTTGGGTTGTTCATAACGAGCTGTGAAGCAATAGCAAAGAGAGGTGAGGGAACACAGTAAACGTTACTATCTACGGTGGCGAAATCAAATTGTGATTTCATACACTTCATACTTATGACTATATTTTCCATTAAATGCAATGAATTACTCATCCTAAAGGTAATAAGTTAACTGAATAGACTGTTTGCTATTGGTACACAGCGGATACATACGGGTAAAACATACACGAAAGTAGGTACATCTAAAACAAACCAAGCAAACTCTTTTTACAAGAACACACAACACAGTTGTGCGTTGAAATGAATATTATAATATACAATAAGTATTTATTAATTAAACGTGAACTCATTCCCGATAGTAATACTCACAACCTCGGAAATAATGCTCCCAATACCAGCTTACTGATGAATATTTTATACAAGGTTAGAGTTAGTCAATATTTAAATGTGCATGCGACATAGATGTCACCAGGCATCTTGTTCCTATTTCTCTTACACAAACCGCAATACAGCTCCTTCATGCTCCAATTTTGTGCAAATTATCATTATAATAACAATGTTGTTTCCTAAGTATAATTTAAGTGTCAATGGATGTTCCATAAGTGCAATTATTGTGATAGGTATGTAGGTAACAACGATAATTTCTGTACAATTTAAACGAATATGGCGAATTCAAAAATACCTATAAATATCTTTCAATAGTTGTACTGCATGGTACTTAAACAAATGTTAATAGAAATGACTGCAGATGTGTTTCGTCGCCAAACAAACACGATTGAGCAAATTCTAATACAAAGCACACCAGCGGGCGATCCAGACAAAGGAACTATTAGGAACGAACGACCGAAACCATTTTAGACAACGTAATAGTAGAATCTCAATTACAAGGACTTCAACAGTGTACGTATTATATCACATTAACAATATAATGCTAACATTTAAGGTGTACTTACATGAATTTAGTTCCCTAAAATGGGTCAACATTCATTATGCTCCGGTATTAAAATATTAATTCGTTTACCAACTAATCGTGTACTTAATTTACAATGCGAAAATACATTTCTTACTTGTTCAGACTTTTGAACATCAAAACTGGTAATTCCCTGTACAATTTTAACAAACATTACATCAACATTTTGTTACTGTGATTTGAAGGATTAATCTAAGGACTATGTTGCATTTTATTTATCCTTACTCTTACAACATTTATATTGTTACAATCACATAGGTATGTTATAAACAGTTTCACTGTTTCCGAAACATGGTATAGCGCCGAATCCAAAATTGCTATGACCGTAGCACACTTATAGAAACACGTATGGGTACAAATATAATTATACATTAACATTCATTACAAGTAGTACGACTTCTCTACGGCCATAACAATTTAACATTTCTTAGCCTTAAAGTTAAAAGGGTGTGAAAATATATAAAAGCAAAAATGCTATCGTATCATACAAATTTGGTACAAAATGGTACACTTAGGCACTGTGAGTAAGGCATCTACAGTGAGACGATATGAGGGGGAATAGTAAATAAAAGAAGATATGAAATAGTTTACAATGAGCTCGCAAATAACAATAATAATGCTAGGACCGAGGACAGAGGAGACAGGTGTATGTTGGGCCTTACATTTGGCTACATTATAAAGGTAGATTACACTAGTCCAATATCTATACATTTCATGTTAATTTCTCGGACAACATCGTCTAAAAATAGGGCGGATTGTGAAATAGTGCTATACCAAAATAGGTACAATATTCATTATACTATTTTATACTTTTGTATGTGCAGTTAAAGCTGACTTTATTTATACATAGGTAATCAATATTGTTCATCGTTACAACAACTAATTATTACTAAGTGGGATTAAAATGCAAGAAACTTCTTCAGATCACACTAACAAAATAATAAAATTTACTAACAACAAGCATCGTTCATATTTAATCCACTACAGCAACTAGATACACCATATTTAACAAATACATGTACGAATGGTGTGATAATCATTAAAATTGACTTCACGTTTTGGTTTGCAAATGAAAATATATTTTTACTATGTAAAAATTAACAATAGCTGGCACGCCGGTTCATAGCAATGATAAACTGTTGCACAACGAGGCAATTTTGTCGGCTCTTATTCGCATGCTAACGTCTTTGTCCCCTTCAAATATAAGTATGGTAAACGAGACAGCAACATGCGCTCTAGCGGATGAGAGACGACATAATTTCTCGTGGTGCACATGCTAGTCAGATGTTTGCCGTTTGCAGTCGTCCTGATGCAGTCTCTGATGTCGCCATCAACCGCCGTGCCACATGAACAAGTCGCAACAAGCTAGACATTAATGTTTGAGAATAAATTTTAATGTGTACTTCCTCTTAGGATCTAGGTGAAAAATATTTTTGTCCGTTCTAAAATTCATTACAATAATCAATGTGTTTATTAACTTACAGACTGCTTAGAGTGCGAGTGTTATCATAAGAAATTTTAAAGCTTCGTGTGGTACTTTTTATATACTCAACTCTAGCTAACATTACCCTACTTACATACATAACATTCGTTCCTAACGGGACGTGTATACATATTCATGTAAATATCATTATGATTCTCATGTATAAATATGTCAATAGATAAAGTAGATTTTACAATACATAGATTTATTAACTTCTGTGATGACACTACGCTTACTAAATTTACAAAGATTCAAGTTCGGATGTCACACTATTATAATATTTTTAAAATGGCACAAAAACTTTTTAAAACACTAACACAGAAGTCATCGCTGTCTCCTTCGCACTTCACTCGAGTCCCGGCTCGCATTCCGCGTAACGTCCTCACCGCCAGTGTCACAATACCGATACTTAATTTAACTCTACTAACCGTAAGCTAAACAGACAATGGCACGGATTGCACATTCAATTTCATCTATGTACAGGGGATTCGGAAAACTATCTATGCTCAATTACATCTCGAAAATTTAGAAGATCTAAACTTTAACATCGTACTTAACTTTAACAATTAATCTTAAGGTGTATTCACATGTGCAGGGTACGATAACATCTCCATTACGTATAACAGAAGGGCGGTGTAAACTTTGATAACATCCAATGGTCGGAAAGGGCAACGGTTCGAACATTAGCTACGACACCCACTCGGGCCTACGTCCGTCTCTATCGCACCGGTCGACCGCGCCGCGCTAGAAGCACCTCGGTTTGATGCACCATTCCCTGTCAGACTTTTGTTCCATAGCACTGTCGGCGCGGTCGAGCCGGGGCCCGGCGTAGGCCGGTGCGGAGCTCGTGGGCCGGGGGCCGGGGGCCTAGCAGTGCGGGTGGAGCGGCCTCGGGTATGAGCCGAAGGCCTCGTAGCCTAGCTATGTGGCCCAGCCCTCGATCCGCTGCCGCTTCGTGTGGGGCTGCTCGTAGTCCAACGGGACCGCGTTGGAGTGCCGCATGTCCTGCCCGGCTGGCGAGCCCATATTACTTGATGTCACTGAACCTAGAACGAAAGTTGTTGCGAGATTAATATCTCATAAAAATGTTGAGCACGGATTTTTTGAATCGGATCTTGAATTGATATGGAGCTTTATTGAGAAAAGCTGTTAAACAAAACCTTATGCTGGGTTCTAGTTTTGCATCTTTAAGTTTAAAAGAAACCTTCCTTTAATATCGATGGTGCTGGTTGGTCCGACCAGGGTGCCTACCATCAACTATAAGAAAGCGATTCAAAACTGGTGCGATCCAGAATAGGTTCCTAAAATGAATTGCTTTATTTCGTACCATGACCTTCTAAACTGAATCACAAATGAATTGCTGAATATGAATGAACTAACGATTTGTGTCCTTATTTCTTCTAACCTTCTTCTCTTTCACTCAATTCTATTATGCCCGGAGAGTGAGAGGGACGGGTATAACCTGTATGTGTCATATTAACTCGACCGGGTTATAAGTCAAATAAGAGTTCATGACAGCTAAGCGGCTGTGAAATGTCGCTGAATCGCTTGTCATTGACGCAATAGAATCTCGATCGCAAATAAGCTGTCGTGGTACGAATAAGCGAAGCAGATCAGTTTAGGTCCTAAACAAAACCGCAATATGAGTTGATGGTAGGCACCCAGTGCTTGATAGAACCGCATATACTAATATACCCATACCACCACAAGCCATCAAGAGCCTTCTGCTGGCTGGACATAGACCTTCTCCTCCTCCTTTGAACGCCACAGAGAGCGGCCGTGAGCTACTTGCGGTAATCGGCTTGCCGGATGCCGTAGTGCAAATATTATGATCTGGATAAATAGGTCTTCTTCGAGCGCCACAAAGAGTGGCCGTGAGCAACTTGCAGTCATTCGTTGGCGAATGCAATAGTGCAAACATTACATGAACTAGGGGGTTACCGCGTAGCTTTATGGATATGAACTTCATACGTTTTTTGAAACTTTAAGTAAATTTTATAATCTATCAGTTTCTTGTTTTGTGACGTTGGGTATAACGTACTATGTAGCTAGCAACGTTCAACAGAACAAAGCAGCAAAAATGTATCAAAATAAGGAATTTAAATGACAGTTGCCATATCTATTCATATATATCATATTTTTTAGCCGGTAGCCTCCTTGGATAAATAGGCCTTCTCCATTTAGCACCATTAAGAGCGACTGTGAGCTATTAACAGTCGTCAAATATTGCAACTCGTTGAGCATATTTTTCGAGATATTTTTTAAGATGTGTTCATATTTTTCGAATTCGTATCGGGGAGTATTTAGAAGACAAATCTGCAGATGGAAGAACTAAGAACAAATCCTACCACCGACCACAACGAAAACAATATGTACCCCCAATAGGAATCGGACCCGGGATCTGTGACTCTGACACCGGTGATGTGTACCACTAGACATTACTAGACACTAGAAATTAGCATGGGAACAGCTAGTCGCCAGAATTAAGAACATATTCTACCACCAACCAAACAGAAAACAATAATGTACCCCCAATGGGAATCGGACCCGCGACCTCTGGCTCTGATACCGGTGATAAATAAATAAAATAAATAAAAATAAATATTTTCATACAATCACATCAATTATCCTAAGCCCGTAGTTAATTTCTTAAGAAACTGTGTCTACGTGAACTTGATAACGGATAAATATATACTTAAATACTTTTTTTTTTGTAAATACATACTTAATATACATAGAAAATACCCAGACCAAGACAAATAGACGTGTTCATGCACACAAATATTTGTCTTGTTCGGGAATCGAACCCGAGACCTCTGGCGCAGAAGGCAGGTAGTTTACCCCTGCGCCAAATCAGTCGTCAAATGTGATGTGATGATGTGTCGGTGATGTGTAAGTACTAGTAGATATAGCAGACACTAGAAATTAGCAAGGGAATGGATAGTCGCTTAACATCATCAAATATTATGATCAGGATAAATATGCCTTCTCCTCCGAAAGACTGTGACTGTGTGACCCGGGATCTGTGGCTCTGATACCGGTGATGTGTACCACTAGACTAGACATTGTCCTGCTTTTTGGGGTGTCCTAGGCTGTCCTGGATAGTTTCTAAGCATCGTCCTGAGTTTTCAAAGAGTTATGTTAAAGACCTTAAAATTCGCGCGCCACTACTGTCTCCAACTTTTTTGTCACTGGAACATTTCTCCATTTGATAATTTAGTAAGTAACTAAATGTCAGTTGAAATCTAATAAAAGTATGTAATTGCTATTAGTAGTTGAATTGAACTTGTTCTCAGTGCATATTATTGTCCTGGCTTAAAACCGATATGTCCTGGTATTTCTACGTTCAATTCCTGGATTTCAAACTTTGGACATTGCAACCCTACACTAGACCATAAAGGCAGTTAATTAGCATGGGAATAGGCAGTAGCTTACCATCGATGCCCGTAAGGTGCGCGGGCTGCGGCGCGGGCGCGGGCGCGCGGTGCAGGTGGTCGGGGCGCGGCGGCGATACCGGCTCGGCTTTGATCTTGACGTTGCTGGGCGACGCGGCCGGCGGCGGCGTGCCCCCGCCCAGCACCGGCAAGCTGCTGCTGTTGGGTGGACCGGAACGTTAGTTCACACTGCTGACGTTGGGGAACCGGAGTGATAGTTCAGACTGCTGAGGTTGGGGAATCCAGACCTGAGGTTGAAGGAACCAGGGAGCAATGGACTCTGCTAATAGAATAAGGAATATTATCTCTGTTTTCTATGGGTGGGAACAAGAGAATATTTTTTTGTGTGTTCTGTGGACTCTAACTTCTTTAAATTAATTTGAAATAAAAACTCGTGTTCATTTGAACACCCTTAGTCCTCAAAGTGAATGTGGAACATACCTACTAACAAAGTAACACTCCAGATTTCCAAATTAGAAATCTGGAGTGCTATTTTGTCAGTATGTTCCACATTCACTTTGTGGACTAAGCGTGTTCGAATAAACACGAATTTTTATTTCAAATTCATTTAAACAAGTTCGAGCCCACATGGTGGTGGATTCACTGATTACTAAATACTTACTACAGCAGTAAAACGGTATAGTAAAAAAGCTAGCAGATACTAAAAAAATTAATACGTATGTACTATAATTTTGAATTCACGAATGCAACCAGTAAATTCAACAATTAAATCAGAAATTGACATAAAATGATGACTGCAGATGAACGATATCAGAAAAAATATTAATTAGGCCCTACCATCCCGATAGCGTCAATTAATGTAGGCGTTAATTATTATCTGCGTCCGACCACTCATGCGCAGCGATTGATTGTGAAAGTGCACTCTTTAAACACACATGCACTTATATGGGCTGCTTACTACAATAAGTTCGACTTATGATTATAACTCATAACTATTATTGTTATCAATCACGATAAATAAAAACAAAACCTTTAATACCAGTATGTTTTAATCTGGATTCCCACACAATTGTTGTTTTAGGTATATCAACAATTTACTATCTATCTATGAGTCTACTCAATGTTTTTTCTCAAATAAATATGGTAGAAGATGTTTTGCTATATGTGTAAATCTGGCAATAGCTTTGTGTTGATAAATACTAAACCTAAATACTACTAAAATTTAGTACGCTGAAGATCTACCGAAAAAAAATAAGCCAGGCATGCAATGCCATCTATGATAAGTACTACAAACATTGATCGATAAATTGGAAACGGTCAAGCGTTAATAAGAGAAAGTGGTTCAACTTGGTTTGGCAATCTACAAGCAATTGGCTCTACTTTTGATTACATTGCCAACCGCTCCGATAGCCGTGATCGTCTAGTGGTTAGGACCCTACGTTGTGGCCGTAGTAACCCAGGTTCGAATCCTGGTCACGGCAGTGCACGCACTGTCATGGCGGAGCTTAATTTTTGTTAAGTATTATTCTTCTGTTTCTTATCACATTAAGCTCTAGTCAATGACATTTGTAAACAATAAACTTATCAGTAATAGCAAGATGTGATAACAAAGCATCTAATGTGGTTAATAAATACCTAATAATATTGTTATTAACAAACATAAGCTACCCACATCTTAGATTTCTGCGCGAACTGTCCATATAAATGAAACACTTTCACGGATTTTTTCACGCAATTTATTTAACAACTTGGTAAAATTTTAGTTGTTTTTTGAGATTTTTTGGTTTATCCGCCCCTGGAAAGGTGCCGAAACGTCGGATAAACCAAAAAATCTCAAAAACAACTAAAATATAACCAAGTTGTTGAATAAATTGCGTGAAAAAAATCCGTGAAAGTGTTTTATTTATTTAAACATAAGCAAAGTTTTCCAATCACCTTACGTGGTGCAGTTGTAGCACTTTATGTGAAAAAATGAATTGTACGTTTCTATAAAAAATACTCTAAAGTAAGCAAAACACATTCAAACCAAACAGTAGAGCTACTGTAGGTGCAAAAATTATTACTAAAATGTTAAGCATAACAGTAGTATGGGTTAATCAGGAAAATAAATAAAGGTTTTTAATGAAAAATGGACTGGCTAACGAATACAGTGCTGTCTTGTAAAACGCCATCTATATCGAATACAAAGAACTTTCCACCGAATAAAATGCTTTAAAATATCGTCGCTCGCGCATTAACAATAAAAAGTGAATGTAAAGCAGCTGGCGACCAACAACCAGTCGTTAAATTCAGAACAACTTACAACCGCTCCGGTAGCCGTGATCGTCTAGTGGTTAGGACCCTACGTTGTGGCCGTAGTAACCCAGGTTCGAATCCTGGTCACGGCAGTGAGAACACTGTCATGGCGGAGCTTTCTTTTGCATATTCGAATCCTGGTCACGGCAGTGAGAACACTGTCATGGCGGAGCTTTCTTTTGCATATTTAATATCTAAATATTAACTTTATTGAAAACACTTATCTTATGTGAGATGTGCAATTAGTGAGGACCTGTAATTGGCCTTCTGGTACCTATTGTAGTTGAAAATTTATAAGATTGGCTGTTGCCTTCCTTTAAGAAAATAAAAAAAAATAGAAAAAAAGAGTTATACCTAGACAGTAATCGGAGTACAGAGTACCAAAAGCACTGCACCAATTCACGATGAAGTCCTTTATACCAAACAGCTAGTATTTATTAAGAGGTTAGTAGAGCATTATTTTTTTTTAGATAAAACAGAGTTGTAGACAGTTATCGGAGTACAGAGTACCAATAGAACTGCACCAATTTACGATGAACTCCTTTATACCAAACAGCTAGTATTTATTAAGAGGTTAGTAGAGCATTAAAATTTAAAAAGGGCCACACATTTTACATTAACTATTTCAATTTGAAGTTTGACAACCTATAGAACGTTTAACCGACTGCCACACAAGGAGGGTTATGTATTACTTATGTTAAAGACAGATTAGTATTCATATAATTTACGTCCAAAGGAATGAACAATAGGAAGTGTCATGATGGTAAATTGGACTTCGCTCATTTAAGAAACAATCAGAATGCGCGAACAAAAACAAAACAATATCTGAACACAATATGGGCCTCGCGGTTTTTGCACCTATTCCAATACGACTTCAATTTGGCATTACTCGTGCGGAACGTTGCAATTCTTTCGGTCACGCTACGGTCCCCGGAAGGCAGTGCTTCAGTAAAAGTAGACCTTGATGGCTTGTTCCACGCCCTCCTCGCTCGCCTGCCAAAGACTCCGCAGCGCGGGCAGAAGGGGGTCAACAAAAACTGGTTTAATCGCGACGTTCTTCAATATCAAACGGATTTTCGATGTCGATAATAACAGCTCCGATAGCCGTGATCGTCTAGTGGTTAGGACCCTACGTTGTGGCCGTAGTAACCCAGGTTCGAATCCTGGTCACGGCAGTGCACGCACTGTCATGGCGGGGCTTTAGTTTTTGGGTTTTTCTATGAATAAATCCAAGAGATTTTCCTTGTCCCGCATATTTACAACTAACACAATTAATGATTGATTCATCGAAATTACTGACGTAATGGTGTAGGAATTTTATTAGGATGACTTACTTTCGGTTCTGAGCAGATTTTTTCAGGCAATGTTAAGTAAGCGAACTAGTTGCAGTAAAGCACAAATGCTGATGTTTGGGAAGCTCAACAAACAATGTGTAATAAGTAATAAAAAAAATTGGGCACAGACATGTACCTGTTGTGCTGTAGCGTCTGCAGTTGGTGGGCGCCCCATGATAGTCCGATTCCCATATCCGAAGTCATGCTGAAGTCCTGTGGTCCAAAGTTTCCGATTCCTGAGTAGCTTAGCGGTGTCTGAAAATCAGCAGATAGTCCATGATAAGTCTTGAATTCAAACCAAGTGTACGGCTGAAAAAGGGAAGTTATTGACAATGATCATACGATTTTTTGAGATCGTCGGATGTTATATTTTATGTAAGTATGACACTGCGTACAGACCGGCCCAGCGAACGCCAACGAAAGATATTAGGCGTTGCCCGCTGCGTTCCTGGCCTTCGATGATCAATCTATAGCTAAGTAAAGGATCACTGGGAGCGATTCCAGTTCACATTCGGGTTTTCAGATCATCTGATTGAGACAGGGGGAAAACAGAGCCACTTGGCTGGCGTTCGTTGGCCTTCGTTGGTCCGGTGTGTACGCAGCATAAGCAAATTCTTGACAAGATGTAAAGAATAAGGTTTCTCCATATTCATCAATAAGAAAGGCCTATTACCCCAGCAGTGGGGTCACAAAATGGCTGATGACAACATATAGTATTCACCTCTCCAGTGTAAGATAAGTCGTCCTGTGGCGGTGGCATCGAGGTGGGCAGTACTACGCGAAGGTTGTTGTGTCGGGGCGAGTGGTGGGGCGGCGGTGCGTGCGCGTGCGACTTGTGCGGGTGCCGGTGCGGCGACGGCGCCGGGCCCGGCGACGGCGACGGTGTGCACGCCGCGCCCAGCGGGGACCCTGACCCCGGGTAGCCGTTGGACATTTCGAGCATTCCGCCGCTGGGGTACACTGCAATCGATACAGAGAGTTCATGAGACTTTTTTTATTTTTTTTATTGGTTGATAGGCAAGCGCTTGTCCGCTATCACGCCTGGTGTTAAGCGTTGATGAGATCTACGATGAATTGCGCTTGCCTAGGCGGTTCACTCGCGACTTGAAGGCCCCCAGATTGTACCTATCGGGAAATACAGACTCAGGCAAGGAGTTCCATTCCTTAGCGGTACGGATACTAAAATTACAAGCAAAACGTTTAGTCCGTGTCCTAGGAATATCCACTATAAAACTGTGGCGAAGAAGGGAGATGGCGGAATTAGGTTGTGCAACTCCACTGCACATACTCACAATAAGGAAGGCCTATCACGAAATGGCTGATGACAACATTATAGCATTCACCTCTCCAGTGTAAGATAAGTCTGAACAATGTCTGTAAGTTCTCATTAGCGGTTACTTGAAAGATAGTTCATAAAAATCTGACAATTAAACTACAAATTATGTCCTAATCTCCTAAACGGGTAATGAGTATTTTTTATAATTAAATAACTAAATAGATTTTCGAAAGCCCTTTGCAAATATCAGCTGTATGTTGTTTTCACAAGTGTCAAGCCCTTGTAGACAAGTGGCTTTCTATTAGAATATAAAGTAGTTCCAGTAGAAAGTAGAAGTTCCAGTAGAATATAAAGACAAATGTATGGGATTTTCATTAGCGATTGAAATGTCACGTGACCGCTATGTCAATCCCATACATTTTAATTCTATTCTACTGGCGATATAGATAATAGAAAGCCACTTGTCTAGGTCCCAAGGTGAACCTTAGACGGCCGCTCCCGAAACGGAGAGACACGTGGGGCGCGAACATCGCGGATTGCCCGTACGGATCGGTATTAATATCTTGCATGTACGGGCGCCCCGTATGGGTCTCCTGGGCAGTTGTGAAACCAGATTTATCTCAAATAATGGTAGATGTAAAGCAGACTAACCAGAATCAGTTTCCGAAGACGAGGGACGAGGACTTATGGAGGTATGCATTTGTGGACTAGCTTGTAGCAGCGACTGGTCGTATCCGCCGACGGGCACGCTGACAGGCAGGTTGTAGTTGCTAGTCATTGTTATAAGTAAAGCAGACTAACCAGAATCAGTTTCCGAAGACGAGGGCCGAGGACTTATGGAGGTATGCATTTGTGGACTAGCTTGTAGCAGCGACTGGTCGTAGCCACCGACGGGCACGCTGACAGGCAGGTTGTAGTTGCTAGTCATTGTTATAAGTAAAGCAGACTAACCAGAATCAGTTTCCGAAGACGAGGGCCGAGGACTTATGGAGGTATGCATTTGTGGACTAGCTTGTAGCAGCGACTGGTCGTAGCCACCGACGGGCACGCTGACAGGCAGGTTGTAGTTGCTAGTCATTGTTATAAGTAAAGCAGACTAACCAGAATCAGTTTCCGAAGACGAGGGCCGAGGACTTATGGAGGTATGCATTTGTGGACTAGCTTGTAGCAGCGACTGGTCGTAGCCACCGACGGGCACGCTGACAGGCAGGTTGTAGTTGCTAGTCATTGTTATAAGTAAAGCAGACTAACCAGAATCAGTTTCCGAAGACGAGGGCCGAGGACTTATGGAGGTATGCATTTGTGGACTAGCTTGTAACAGCGACTGGTCGTAGCCGCCGACGGGCACGCTGACAGGCAGGTTGTAGTTCCCACCCGCCACGCCCACGCCCACGCGGCTCCCGTTCAGCTGGTTCCTTTGCATCATCATCTGGAATTCCTCGTCAATCTTTGAGTACTTGGCTTCGGTCCTTGGCGTCAAATTGTATTCCTGTTCGGCTTCCGGGCTGTCGGGTGACATCACTCCGTTCTTATGCTCCTTCTTCGTTAGGGCCTGCAAGTGTCAGCGAAACGAGCTCAGGTGGCTTGACGAGCCAAAATTTTGGATACTATACGTATTAATTTTGGCATGCTTAAAATAGAGTTATATATTAGAAGGCACCCTCTCTACACACCGTTAGTTTTATCAGTAATCACAACATTTAGAAATACTTAAAAACTAAATATTTCGGCAAACGAGTATGTAGTGGAGGGCTTAAAATAAAAAGTGCTATCAATACTACAGTGTATACTAAAATGTATTGGGAAACTTTTTTAGCGTACATATGTGTGTAGTGTCGAATGCAATGATGCAACTCTGACTTTACCCTTACATCGAAACGAGTCAGGTAGGCGCGGTTAATTCAAATAAACACAAAAATATTTACAAAACCCATGCTGTACAAGGAAAAAATAACATAAACACTGGGGGTGTCTAATCATAAACTGTTAGTATAAAAACGGGGTGTCTGGTGTTCAGTACTTTTGTTTTTTTCTCAACAGGAAATAAACATGCTGGTACCTACTTTATTGGGCTTATGTTTATCTATTCTTGTGCCTACAGTCCATGTTTTTGTTACTAAAACGATTAATCGATTAGGGATACTCTACTCTACTGCTGTCTAGATATTAATTCCTGGTTTTCATCAGGTAAGTATACGACATATAATTTGGCAAGGATTGTGGAAAACAGGGGTTGTTTTAGTAAATATGTATGCATTAGGTTTGTTTGTCAGTAGGAAGCTCTCGGTTAATGGGATAAGTCAAGTTTGCATGGACATTGCATTGATCACGGGCACACAGATGACGCCGTACTTAATGTACCTCGATGATGTTCCGGTTGGTCAGCGACTCGTGTGGCTCGTTGTATTCAGTGTATTTCAGGAGAACCTGCAATTGAGCGAACCACGTAAACCTCAAATTCAAATTAAATTACATAGGGCACACTGAAAGTTCTGCGCTCCTGGCCGCTCATAAATGTTTGAATTTCGAATGTTAGTTACGCAAAACTTTTAGTGTACCCCTCGTATAATAAAAATATAGCCAATCAAATAGTCAAAGGAAATTCTGACGAACAAGATATGAAGGAAGGTGAAAGGTCTTACTTTATCCATGTCCGTGCTAGCATACTGGTACAATTTGTTGTTCGAGCTGAAGATGATAAGCGCAATCTCGCAGTCACAGAGTACACTCAATTCATAGGCCTTCTTCATGACACCGAATTTACGTTTGTTGAACGTCACCTGAAATCAATGATAAGGTTTATGCTTTTAAAAAATGATAAGTTTACCCAACTTCATATGAGAAGAGCTTAGCTAGTCGACATTTGTAAGTCTTTGTCTAAAATTATGCACTCTAGAAATAGGTATTTGTACCTACCATTAAGTATTTAATCTTAAGTAAGCCTTTCTAGCAAATAAATAAGTATGAGGTTAGAATGATTAGCAAGTAAATACCATCTGCCTTGGCTTATTTTTTCATTTACAATTTTAAGAATGAAAGATTTTTGTCGATTCTCTTTTCCTTAACTTTAGTGTCTTTCAATAACAACAGGGTGCTTACCATCAACTCTTATTACGGTTTTGTTTAGGAACCTAAACTGATCTGCTTCGCTTATTCGTACCACGACAGCTTAATATCAATGACAGCGATTCAGTGATCGATCAATGACATTTCACAGCCGCTAAGCTGTCAGAAACTCTTATTTGACTTATAACCCGGTCGATTTAACATGTCACCTGCAGGTTATACCCGTCCCTCTCACTCTCCGGGCATGACAAAATCGAGTGAAAGAGACGGGTAGAAGAAAAAGGACACAAATCGTTCGGTCATTAACATTTAGCAATTCATTTGCGATCCAGTTTTTAGAAGGTCAGAGTACGAAAGAAAGCGATTCATTTTAGGAACCTATTCTGAATCGCGCTATTTTTGAATCGCTGTCATAAAGTTGATGGTAGGCACCCTGGTCCATCAAATTTTTGTTTTTTTTTATGTCAAAGTTGAGTTTAAAGAATAAATCTACATTGCCAGCATTTAAAAGAAAGAATGACAATTAAAATTCTCCATAAGTGTAGTAGTAGTAACTGGTTGAGTGTCTGTTTTTCTGCTCATCATCATAGCGTATGGACTAGACTGCGTCATCCTTAATCTAGTAGTAAGTCGTTTTTCTGCTTAAGGTTTCCTACTAATTTTATTATGTTTACCTTAAGTACGAGTAAATATACTATGTATTTTTTTCATTTCGACTAGACTGTATAATGTAACGATCTAAACTTATGTTACTCTCTTATAAATAGTAAAAGACTACACTGAATATTGATGATGTACTAAACGTTGTTAACGTATATTGAGTCATCAAACTTAATAATGTTCATTAGGACCTACATTCATTTAAACAATAAATGTCTAAAGTATGTGGAGTTGCGTTAATAAGATATGGTAAATACTTGCTGCACGATAATTGCATCCTCCCCTTTATGTGCATTACTTACATTATTAATAACAACTAGGTACTCTACAAAGTTTTCTCTTCAAGTAAAAATGATTAGGTTAAATTTTATCCTCGTTCAGTTTACGCTTTCATTTGTTACAATAAAGGCAATGTACAATTTTAATCGATCTCTTCGTAGGCGTAGTGACTTCAACGCGACGAACATTTGGAATTTGATATTTACAATAAAATTATTCGATTTCTACACAGCGGGGCTGTGCCGAGTACATTTTCCTCATTAATTGAATTCGATGAATAATAACATGATTAGCTGGTAAGGCAAAAATTTCAAGTTAAATTTGAAGACTACAAATTAATACTCAATAATGAATCCCAAATATTTCATGCTAGAAAAATTTGATACTAAATCAAATTAATGTCGTTTATATCTAGTAGTATATCTTTGCCTGGATTAAGGAACGGATCAAAGACGTTAGTCAGTCGGCAGAGACCTTGGTCGAAAGCAAATTGACCTTCGCAACTTTCGTTTCAGCCGTCTGCCTCGTCTATTATTCCACCAGCCACCACGGAGCCCCCATACTCCTGCTGATTCCAACTGCATCACGGACAAGTCTCTGTCCAGTTCAACTTCATGGGATCTTGCTAAACTGGTCAAGGGAATACTGCGTAATCGCATAATTAATAAATTACAACGGGAGCGGTCATCGCCCTTGGCGATAGTGTTTTGCAAAGGGAGCTCGCTGATATATGTCCATTTGTTAGGTCATCGCGAGTACTAAGGTCATTTCTCTTTAACAACCTTGTTTTTCTTCTTGATTTGTGTTAAAGGTGTTATTCATCTAGCTTAGAACTTGTTTGATGAGATCATTACGTAAGAGGAAACATATTTTCAATATTTAGTGAGTACCTACTATTCATATTTTTTTATATTATAAATAATTATTTTGTACCAGTTCCAGTTTCTTGTAGAAAGCTCGAACCCTTATTTAACAATTAATTCAATTTAATTACAAGATTTTTTTATTAAAAGTCCGAATATCCATACAAAAACATTTCTATGGCTAGCTTCTAAAACAAAAATGGGAGAATTATATAAAAAAAGGTTTTATTACCAACCTGTCGATTCCGTTCGTCCGTGATCCGGGATATTTGTATTTTCTTCCGACCCATAGTGGCAGCAATCTTGGAGGGGGTAAGAGGAGCTTGGGTAACAACGAAACTGGCCTACAGGCGGTCTGCTACTGACATCAACAGCTACCTGAAACCAAAACAAAAAGAAAATGTATTATTATAATTTATAGGGAGGACGCCAACGAAGCCGGACGGGTGATCAGTCACCTAGGTCGGGACCATTTCACCCAGAAAAAAAAATGTAAGCCCCATCCCTTATTAGCAAAAGGAACATAAATTTCTCAGCTAAGAAATGCGGTATTCTACAATTTCTTGGAAGTCTGAAAAGCTAATGTTTGCTGGGCTAGGTTATAGGGCTAGAAAAAATGGGGTCGCCATAGTTGATAGTGACGTCATTATGTAAATCAGCGTGACCCGCCACTGCAGGCATTATGTACTGGTAATTGTTGACAGCTAGACCTGCTATAAACTGGTACCTACCTATGCTACATAGGGCAGGCGTACCGGTTTTGGCCACTGTACCGGTTTTGGCCACTTTTTGCTCTAAATTTTTCTTAACAACTTTTAGGCATTTTTGATAAAGGCAATTAAAATAAGGTATTTTAAGGTAATAATAACAACCGTTAGAATTTTTTATGTCATACCATTTTTTTTCAATAAATTCCATTTTCTGTTTGAAAAAATGTTTTGTATGAAAATTTTAAGAAATTTGTTTTGGATGAAATACTTTATAAACCTTTGTTGTTTACAAATAAATTGTTGTTTTGCAATTGACTGGTTTCTAGCGCATTAGAATATATAGATTTTAACTGGGTTTGGTTTTGATTTTTCGCAATACTTACAAAAGTTTATCTAACAGTAAGTGGCCAAAACCGGTACATTTGGCACCTCTCACACATTGTGTGTAATATAAAAAAAACTATTTTACTTTTATAAATTTGAAAAATGTACCTTTAAAGGTAGATAAATTATCTATAACTTAAGATATAATTTGTGTCTTAAATTCCTAAGACCATTTAGTACTTAGTGCTTAAAAGTCAAAAAATCCTTAAAGTGGCCACAAAGGGTACCTCTGCCCTACTTAAGGTGTGTCCAGCATATACTTTGACTTGGGAATTGCCGAACAAACAGATTATACTAATATCCGAGATAGTCGAACAATTATCGATTGTTTCACACGAGCGATTAAATACAGACGCATTGTCCTTGAACTTTGGACAGAAGCGTGCCCTATGTTTGATGAAGCCCATGCTTTGTTTAGTAATCTGCCTTTATGTAAAATGTTTTTGTAAACAAAATACTACCGTGAATTTTTTTGTTTATCTTTTGACAAGGACTTTAATATTTTTGAAGAACTAGGTGTTATTGTTGATCGAAGTTTTGAATAGTTAAATACAGAAGTGTCAAAATGTGCTCTAAGAAAAGAAGACCTTTGTTCTGCTTAAAATACTCATAATATAAATTTATACCTCGTGGTAATTTATTTATTGTGCTGTGCCACAATCAAGGAGCCGTGTTTATCGCAAAGGAAAATTAATTTCTCCGGGAAAATACGCTTCGGTATTACAACTCTGTTGCAGTTACGATATTCCAGGGCTGTGCATGCCACCTCGCGTGTCGGAGTGTGTGTGGTGTGGTGTCAGCCTGTAAAAAGGTCAACATACTAGTTAACTCAGCTCACCCATTTCTTTTACAAAACGCAGAAGTTCTAAATTGGCCTGTTCATGATTAAAAATAGCCCTATGTCGTATTTGTGAGTGGGTTGACATAATACAGGTAAGCTGAAACATCAAGCGTCACAATACGATATGATAACTTTATTTTTAGACGTTTATTTTTAATACTTTCCATTTTGTTATCAATATTCTAATTGTCATGATCAGTGTTTGGGTTGGTAACAAAGCGCTGTTTACCGCCCTATACATTTTTTTAGATACACCTAAGCTGAATAATATGTTTTTCTGAGTTTTGCTTAAGTAGCTAAGCACTACGATTTTTAGCAACTTTTCAGCTGATAAGTTTTGATGAATACCTAATGAAAATATTAGGAAACTTGGTGAAGAAAACTCTCGCATTTTTTACCACCTAAGCTACTTTAACAAACTTATTCTGTGTTGGCTGCGTCAGTGTGCACCACGCATGCAGTGGTGTGCGTGGGGGTGGGGTATGCACCGGGACAGGGTGTCAGGTCACTGTGTCTGTGGGTTTATATACTCATGTTGGACATGCGTACTCATGTAGCAACGTAGGTACTATCCACGAGAAATTATGAAGAGGTTGAAACTTGGAATTTTACCCCACTAAATACGAAAATTCTAACAGATTGTAATTGTAAAGAAAATGACCAAAATAGATCAGAAAATGTAATACGTTATCGTAATCTAGAGCAAAACACTTTAGAAACAAGAAGAATGCCGAATCAACAAAGGGGAACATTATACATGAATAATTCGATTGGAAATCTTCAGATTGTATAAGTGACGCATGAAAAGGAATAAGATTTCGATGATTTGATTTACTCGTGACATAATTTTGTTTTATCAATTTTAATGAGAGATTTTCTGTCAGCAAATTAAAAAATAAAAAAGTTATTTATTAACTCGATAGATGGCGCTGATCTAACATGTACCTATGTCATCTGACCATTATGAGAGGCAGGTGACAGCGCAGCGATGTTGATGTAACGAGCTCGTGGCCGTTGGCGACAGCACAAACACATAACACAGCATATTTCTCTAAAAAATTACAAAAGTATCCTGTAGATAAGCCTTTTCAGTCCTGTAAATGTTTTTTTTCCTTGTAATTGTTTTTTTTTTAACATTGATAGACTCCTTGCCAGCAAATTAAAAAAAATTCAAAACCACGTCTGATGAACGCCATCTGTTGAGTTTTTTGGAACTAACTTTTTTCTATTTTAATCATCTGTCAGAAAATCCCTCATTGTGACGCCGAAAGCTGCAAGGCATGAAACCTCTTTAGACGCCACAGAAGCACTAAGCTCGTAAATATTAGAAAAGGGTCCTTTTACTAATTAGGCGTGCCCATCAAAAATTCCGTATGGGACACTGGGAAACAGAAAACTTAATGTACTGTAAATTAATATTCGCAAAAAAGGTTTTTCAGGTAAAACCCGTTGAATACCGACGTCACGGGCGCCTTCCCTTTTTTCTCATGGCTCATTAAATTTTTTTCTTAAAAGGTTAACACAAGCGTGTGAGCGTGAATTTCACCCCGTTGAGAGGTAAATAAGTGAAAAAATCTTTTACGCTACGCTAAAAAGATAAGTAACGTGCATATTTTGTGATGCGTGCTCACGTGCGTCGGCTCAGCGCTAATGTTTTATGTTTACGTGTAGAAAAGCTTTTGGGGTTCTGTAGTCAATGGCAAAAAACTCTGTCCGTCCGTCCGTTCGTATGTCACAGCCACTTTATTCCAAAACTATAATAACTACACAGTTGAAACTTGTAAGGTAGATGTATTCTTAAAACCGCTTTACGATTTTAATACAAAAATAAAAAATTAAGTGGGATCCCCTTACATGGAACTGAAAATGAAAAATATTGTTTAATAAAACATATTCGTGTGAGTTGTCTATAGATATGTGCTTAAAAATGACATTATAGTTTCTCTAAAAAAAATTTCTTAAACAATTTTTTCTCAAAGTTAATCTTCCAAAGTGGTAAAATGTGTGTCCTACCCTACCCTTCGATCAACAACTTAAGACTTAAGACTTAAGACCTAGGTCGTCCTCCCCCACCCCAATTTTTGAAATAAAAGGGTGAAGAATCTAGAAAAAATATATGCTGTAGATTTAGTTAGCATTTTTTGATATATAATAAATTTTCGAAAACCGCAAATGTAACTTAGTCATTTCTAAAAACAAAGTTATATTTTGCTGCCGGAAAATGATAGTGGATTTTTACTAGGTAGGTATAGGTAATTGGTACGTTAAGTGGATATGGAACCCTTAATGGGCTCGCAACTCGCACTTGGCCGATTTTCTGTGTCGCAAACGCTCTGCTTGTTTTACTACTATTTACCCATATTAAGACCCCATATCGGATAACCGAGAACCAATGAACCTAAACAGCTCGACCTATTCAATTCTGAATATAACTAAGCCTCACTCGATAAGGCGCTAATCGGAAAAAGAATTGACTTTTTGATAAAAAACTATAGGATGGTTAGAGTTGTTACAAATCTGGTTTTCAGATACCTATATATTTCTTCATACCTTTATCTAGATTCGTATAGTTTCAAAAACACGATTTTATGATTTTGCCTCGACACTTTTTCTACTCGAAAATCTATATATATAAAATCGAGAGGACATAACTCACTCATCACGAAATCTCGAAAACTACTGGACCAACGAAGATGTAATTTGGCAGGAAGGTAGATTATGCCTAGGAGACGTCCGCTAAGAACGGATTTTAGGAAATTCCCCCCTAAAGGGGTAAAATGGGGGGGTTACGGTTATATGGAACTTCCTCATTTATGGATTTAGAAGCATGAAAATTGGTACGTTGGATACTGGTTACGACTGATAATGATCTGAGTAAGCAAAGTAAAAAAAACTCCCCCTTAATAGGGTAAAATGGGGAGATAAAGTTTATATGGAACTTCTTCATTTCTGAACTTAGAAGTATGAAAATTGATATGTAGCATACTGATCACGATTGAAAATTATCTGCGTAAGCGAAGTTAAAAAAAAGCTCCCCGATAATGGGGTAAAACGGGCGGATTAAGCTTATATGGAACTTCCTCATTTCTAAACTTAGAAGTATGAAAATTTGTATGTTGGATACTGGTCACGATTGAAAATGATCTGCGTATGCGAAGCTATAAAAAAACCCTTAATAGGGTAGAAAGGGGGGATTAAGGCTTATATGAAAACTTCCTCATTTCTGGACTTATGAGTATGGAAATTGGTATGAAGGAAACTAGGTCATCATTAAAAATTATCTGCGTAGGCAAAATAAAAAAACGCCTAATAGGGTAGAAAGGGGGGGGGGGGTTAAAGATACGGAGTTTGGATGTTTATGGCTCAATCACAACTACTTAAACGGCTTAATCGATCGGGATAATTGAACTCTGGCCGGGAAAATTTCATACGTTTTTTTTAACTCGGGAAAAAGTAAAGTTTTTTTGTTCACTTTATTCAATGAAGCATGGGTCCCATGACAGCTCATTTTCGTGCAAAGCAAACAATTCTTTATGCATTGGAATAAAACTCAAGAAAATCAGTATTACACATTTTTTTTAAAGTATTGTATATGCTAACGTCAAAACGGCTGAACCAGTTTTGATGAAATTTGGAAAGGAGATAGTTTGAGTTGAGACAGTGCTTCCGGGTGCTCCTACTAATTACTCCTACTGGTAGGAGCACCGGGACACCCATGTCCTGATGCTAGGAAGGACATACCTAGGCAAATTGTAACCGCGGGAATAAGGCTCATTTCCATGGTAAAATAAGTTTTAGCTCGGGCAAAGCTGTAGAATATAATTGGTATTTAAGGCGATAGTTTGAGTTCATGGGAAGAATGATGTTAAGAATAGAGACAGTTTAAGGCCCTGGAAAGGACATATTTTACTTTTTACCGCGGTAAATCTCATTGTATGGAAAAATCAATGTAAGCGCGGGCTAATTTGGGGGCAGAAATTGGTATTTAAGTAAATAATTTGAGACCCTGGCAAGGATTATAATATCATATTCCCACGGGAAAATCAATAAGTAGGTAAGTATTATTTGTTTGTCCGTCTTTCACGTCCTAACGGAGTAACGGATCAATGTGATTTTTGGTACGGGGGTAGATTGGGAGCTGGAGAATGACATAGTTATTCCCGGAAAATATATCATTCCATCAGGATAATGTCGTATAGTACACGCGGGCGAAGCCGCGGGCGGAAAGCTAGTACCTCTATAAAATACGAAATTTCAAGATTATTCTTAAATGAGGTTACATATAATATTGAAAATTGGTTTAATTACTGGACACCAATAATATTTAAGATCGTATAGAAGCATCCGCTCCTCACTGCTATCTCGCTTCAGCATAATTTTTCCGAGTATCGCCTTAACGCTCCGAAGCGTTACAGGCATCATTTTTCCAGAGCACCTGGGCCTACCCCAGCGTGGGCGACTCGTGGCGTGGGCGTCTTTTCGGCCCACGCTGACCAGCCGCTGTCGCTGCCGCCTGGCGTGAAACTTTTTAATTTTCCGCTTTAATTAAAACCTCATTCGGTTTTAAGCCTCGCTTACAGGAGGTTAATGTTTTTGATTAAATTAGTTAATGTAAAATTATGACGCTGACAGCGTTACTAATTATTTATCGTACTAAGATTGGTGAACCGCTGGATAGATTACTCTAAATATAAATATTCTCTATTGTGAATACGGGTCACATTACATTGCACAGAATCGTAAAAGACTCTAAAATCGGACATGGTCTTTTTATTCCAGGAGGTAATAGATTTAGCTATTTTTAAAAATGCTTGACTAAAACTCGCAGGTCTCTGCGTCTTATAGTTTAGGAGAAGAAAAATGGCTATTATATTTTATCTGGAAAAATAAAAAGAATGTTATTAAAAACTAAGGAGCGTATTTAAGTTTCACTTACCATAATTGAAAACCCTTTCAAATGCGCACGTTTTAATAGTTATATGAAACTTTAAAAGTTGATACAAATCAAAGTATTTAATATTTTCTTCTTTACGTTTTTATTTTTTTCTTCTTGACTACCCCATAGTAGGCAAAGATATTTATACTGAAAATAGTACATAAAATCTTCTATCCTATATAAAAAAATTGACACCTAATTCCATGTAGTTTTAAAATTAAAGAAAATTTTAAATAAGTAGCTAAATCTATAAGCTTCTGGAATAAAAAGAACATGCCCACTTTTAGGGTCTTTTACGATACTGTGCTTTGGTGCACACACAGGTTCACGAAGTTAAGCCATATTCTGCCTTTCTGACATGCAACATTGTAAATAGTAAAAACAAGTTACCTACTTAATAGTTCATGAGAAAAATATATTATTAAAATTTAAAAATTATAAACAAACATCAAAAAAATATAATAATTACTCTATAAGTGAGTTATTAAAAAAATCTGTTAGATCATACCACTATTCGTTCTATCCATACAATAACAGACTAACCACGATATTTTATTTAACAAAAACTTTTAATGAAGCAATTTGATTGCCGTTCTTTGTGTGAATATTGCCATTACAGCTGTGTGTAGGTACACATCTGAGATAAAAAAATCGTACATTAACACTTCTTAAAACGTGTCTGCTATTCATTGCGCTGTTTATTTGTGTGTACATATTGGCACGAAATTGGCAAGTTTCTTTTCTTGATATTTTAAATTTTTCCTATAAGTTTCTTTTATACATATTTCAACCGTGAAAACATTCATTTGTACATAATAATTCCAGTCCCAAATTTTCAGGATTTGCGCTGAAATTGGGCTACCGCATGGGTAATACGTAATACAGGGATCCTACTCCGAAACGAAAAATCTGTAACTTCGTTAGCTCGCCCCTTTCACTCGATTCTGTCATGACTGGAGAGTAAGAGGGACGGGTATAACGAAATTGCGAATTTTGCGTTTCGGAGTAGACCCGAGGCCTATACACCAAACTCGCCGGGTTTGTTTATATATTTATCGTCGCAAAAACAATTTCGACGATATAATGTCGCAAAACAAGCGCAGCGGCCTAGCCCGCCGGCTGCCGATGCCGGCGGGTTTGATGTGTACAGGCCTTAAGAGCCGGCGGCAGGCGGCCAGCCAATTAACATTATTAGGTGTGTTTTGAAGTCACTCTGTGGATGGAGAAATAGGAGGCAGTTTAATTATATTTCTGTGAATAAACCATAAAGTTAATATACCTTATGGATTAAACTACATAGTTTGAAATTACAGATTATAACAGTATATTTAACATTAAAAAAGTAAACACTGCTTTTTGATTATATTCTTTCTAGAGAGAGAGTCGTTAGTAAGGCATACAATACTGCAAAACTTAACCATATTATTATTTCCACCAAAATAGTAAGTACATTACCAATGTTTGTTTAAAAGTTCCATGCTAACAGTTCATGGTTGTTTCAGCTGTTTCAGACTTCAGTAGCCTTCAGAAGGTTTGCATAGTTAAATCGGAAGTCATTTGCTTATCTCTGACGGGCAAGGCTGTAGGTACATACGAGTACATACACGCGTGCCTGCAACTTGTATCTTAGGCGGTTCTCACACTGGCGACACCGATCTCCATACTGGGGTCTACCCATAAAAGGACAAAATATGGGCTTCAAGTGTCAAATGAAGCCCATGTCCATATCCATATTTTTTAGCCGGTAGACCGCGACCTGGCGTATTTTAATACTAAATACCAATTTACGCGTACACCAGTACGCGTATACTCTGCAACGGGGTGCGGTGCAGTGTGAGAACCGCCTAACTAAAAGATAGTAGTAATGGTGAAAGCAAGCAATCTTGAGTACATATTTGATACTCATTTAGCGTAAAAACCCGTAAGTACCTTAAAATTTAATTAGATTTTATGTTTACTTACCTACTAAAATTTACCTACGCGTAAACTTAACGCTGTAATACTGTTGATTTATACATAATATAATTGTATTAGGTTTAATTAAAGAATACTTAAATTAAATTTCTTCATTAATTCTGAATTTTGGCAATTTATGGATTTTATTGTTTCAAATTATGTGTCATGTACATTCTACTTCGGTTTTCCCTTCATAAATACTATTAATCGAATTAGCTTCCTAAGGGGAAACAGCTACAAACATGTAAGTAGTTTTTTAACATCCATTCATTACAAATCAAATTGTAATTATTTGATTGAATCAGGCGTCACTTGGCGGAAGTCCCTGAACATTGTGAAAAACGAAATATATGTAGCTTACTTCCGCAAAAAACACAATATGCAAGATGCACCGCCCGCCCGCCCGCAAAAAATTGTACATGCACACCACGAAAATACCAGTGCACAATACCTGCATTTAGCAAGACAGAAATATACCTTGCACCTCCACCGATAAGACTACTATACACGTGTTTCGCCCCAACCCGGGGCATCCTCAGAAGATAGTTCGTGCGAAAACCAACACCAAATTTGGTGTTATTGCTGTCTTGCTAAATGCAGGTATCGTGCACTAGTATTTTCGTGGTGTGCATGTGCAATTTTTTGCCGGCGGGCGGTGAATTTATTGTGTTTTTGCGGAAGTAAGCTACATATATGTCGCTTTTCACAAATTGTAATTGTCGTTAAATTTACTCTCATTTATGACATTAATGTTTAGCTTATCTTTTTGTTTGTATCACTTGTTAGAAGTGTAACCTTAGGTTTCCTGACAATCATATAACTATTGAAGGTCTTTATTATCAGATACTAACAAATAACAAAGAAGGAAATAAGTAAACAACTGCAGAAATAATGAAAGCAATTAAAACTCACTACAAAGACATCACCCGCATATTTATTTCAATTCTACTGCACACAATGCGGTCTGTCTGTGTGCACTTACCAGCTGTACTATGTCAAATATTATTCACTTCTCTGATTTTCACGCTTACCTACAACTCAATTTTTTTATCCACAACGGGCTAGCACTTAGCCTTCATCACACTAGGGGGCTAATGCCCGAATACTCGAACGCTACTTAACTTTGGGAGCGTCTCAAGCATGTCCCTGTCGCTATAAATGTCAAACGTATGAAAGAGATGCCATGATGTTTGAGACGCTCCCAAATTTGATTTGCGTTCGAGAATTCGGGCGCAAGTCTGCTAACGTTAAGTTACAATCGTGTCTCAATCGTGTTTCAATTGTAGTTCGGTTGTAGTGCTCTTTAAAATACTAGTTAAAAGAATTATGACAGTATGATGTGATGTCAATGTAGTGTGTGGTGTGACCATCAGTAGTATTGTGAAAAAAGTACACATTTCTTGTAACTAGTGTGTAAAAAAGCACTACAACTGAACTACAATTGAAACACGATTGAGACACAATTGTAACTTAACGTTAGCAGACTTGGCCTCCTGATGTTAAGTGGTGATAACGCTGAAGGTTAGCGCGGAATCCTCAGTCACTGAGAAATTGGCTATCTTATATTTAAATGCTGCACCACAACAATGCTAAAAGAATATGGCTTCAGACTTAGATAAGATAGTGGCCTAGACAAGATAAATGAGTCAGGCGGACTGAGAACAAGTCCTACCACCAACCAAACCGAATACAATATCCACATTGGGAATTGAACCCGGGACTACTGGGTCTGATACCGTGGGGTGTATCACTAGACCACAGAGGCGGTTTATATACAAGTATTTGTTTTGATTCATAGTTTTCGTTACATATAATGTAGCTTTTTTTCGTTCTTTCGGTATTATAAGCCGTAGGCATCAGATCACAGTATCGCCATAATGAAAACACGCTCATTATTAAATTTACCGAATAAGATCATCAAAATTGCATTTTGATGCATCGAGGCAAAAGTATTACACCATATTAATAATAAGTTTGTAGTAAAAATTTCATTTTCATGACAACCTTTTTCGCTGACTTTAATATTGTATTGTCATCCAAAGCAAACCTGTATGGAAAGTTTCAGCCGAATTGGACATTAGGAAGTGGTTCAAATTTAGCTTGCAAGATTTGTCCCCCACTAACAAACTAACAAACTAACAAACTAACAAACTAACAAACTAACAAACTAACAAACTAACAAACTAACAAACTAACAAACTAACAAACTAACAAACTAACAAACTAACAAACTAACAAACTAACAAACTAACAAACTAACAAACTAACAAACTAACAAACTAACAAACTAACAAACTAACAAACTAACAAACTAACAAACTAACAAACTAACAAACTAACAAACTAACAAACTAACAAACTAACAAACTAACAGACTAACAGACTAACAAACTAACAAACTAACAAACTAACAAACTAACAAACTAACAAACTAACAAACTAACAAACTAACAAACTAACAAACTAACAAACTAACAAACTAACAAACTAACAAACTAACAAACTAACAAACTAACAAACTAACAAACTAACAAACTAACAAACTAACAAACTAACTACAAACTAACTAACATGGCAAGTTAAATAAAAGCTTGTAAAAGACAGATTTTAGTATCAAATGATACGTTATAGTGCTTTAAATCATTGTTCCTTACAATTTTTAAGTCACTATTGTAGCAGCCATACAAAGTTGAAGAGGATGCATTTTTAGTAAGCTAGCTAGTAATAATAACAGGGCGATTGAATTCCTCGTAACAGTGGAATTATCGCTCTCGGAACTATGATTAGAAGGATAATAGGCGATGGAACGCCAATCAAAGACAAAACACATTTACATCATAAATGGTTATTGTTCAAATTGTAGGGAATAGTGTAACAACAGCATGAAGAAATTGTAAATCTTGTTTTACAATAGCCTTAAGCAATTGAGTAGGTCTATAGTCTTAAAGATAACTTTAATGTCTCTAATTTTTTTTGTTTGATTTTCTGGAGCTTTTTTTCATCTCAACAGGTTAATTTTTAGCTTTCATCACACCTTATGTAATGCGATGCGATACAAGATTGAAGGTAGAAGTGCACTCACTACTCCTAAAATCCTCAACGAACTGGTAGCCCAGGATGCCTACCATCAACTTTAAGACAGCGATTCAAAAATAGCGCGATGCAGAATAGGTTCCTAAAATGAATTGCTTTCTTTCGTACTCTGACCTTCTAAAAACTGGATCGCAAATGAATTGCTAAATGTGAATGACCGAACGATTTGTCTCCTTATTTCTTCTACCCGCCTCTTTCACTCGATTCTGTCATGCCCGGAGAGTGAAAGGGACCGGTATAACCTGCAGGTGTCATGTTAACTTGGCCGAGTTATAAGTCAAATAAGAGTTGATGACAGCTCAGCGGCTGTGAAATGAAATCGCTGTCATTGATATTAAGCTGTCGTGGTACGAATAAGCGAAGCAGATCAGTTTAGGTCCTAAACAAAACCGCAATAAGAGTTGATGGTAGGCACCCAGTTCTTATTATTCTTATTATCTTATCTTGAACTTGCCGGAGCACAACCATGCTGCAAGCAATGTTGTCATGTACTCATATCGGCAGTTTAAATGGTAACCTATACATAAATAATAACAATGGAACTTTCAAATATCGAACCGTTTATCAAATAAACTATTAATCTGCACTTAGTTTATTAGTTAGACGATTAACGCATATATTTCAGCTTAGCCCTATAAAAGGTGTAAAAAAACGAATCAGTGCCCCCCTCGACCTTGGCTGGGGTGGGGGTGGCGATACCCACGCAGCGCGCCGCGGCAGCCCGACCACATGAGCTGCATGTTGCGAGCTATACACACGTATAAAGTTTCCACGTGTAAGCCATACGTGTTGTTTGGTGTCGGATGAATTTAATGTGCATATAATAAGCGAATGTTAAGTAACCGGATTTACTTGAGAAATAGGTGAAATTGATTCTATATAAGGTACCTGCGGGTATTAAGGCCTGTCGGGTAATAAGGCCTAAGTAACAAAAAACGTACGAAATACAGTAATTGACGATCAAGGTTACACTCACACAAGCTCAGAGCGTATACAAGTCGCTGCGAAGTGGCGGACGAACGCTTGCACTTCTCCCCCCGCCAGTGTCGTCGAAATCATTCAGCGGTGCGGTCACGCGGCATAAATGATAAAAATTGGCTCCAGTAAAACGTAAGTTATTTTGAAAATATCATATTTACTAACCTGTATTGACTGTCCGTTTATTATTTAATGTATGCATGTCTCTAGGTTACCGTATTAAAGGACTTGTAGTTGTAAAATTTTTATTATATTTTTTTTCTGTAACTACGTGGCTGGCGGATATTGAGGCCTATAAAATTTTACTATAGGCCTTATTATACTCCTATTTTTTTAAACTGCTATATAAGTAGGAGCGTGTTTTTAAAATGTTTGTTGGTGGATAGTATGTACGCAGTTATAAATTTTCAATTTATTTATCATTGTTTTCAGTGCTTACCGTCACGATGCCTCCAAAACGGGCATTGTGGTCAGAAGACGATCTGATCGCAGCCGTTAGAGCAGTACAAGGAGGAACTTTGAGTACGTATAAGGCTGCAGAGAGATATAAGGTTCTCAGAAGAAAAATCAGAAATCATCTGCAGTCTGGCAGTTTAAAGAAAAGTTTGGGACGTAGACCTATGTCTGTAAATAAGATATAATGGACGATGCAATGAGGCAATGCTCACGATGCTCCAAGTGGTACCACCAAGAGTGTGTCGGTTTGACTGCAGAAGATACTGATAACTTTCAATGTCCTGATGGATGCGAATAAAGGCAATTTATTTAATTTTCTAAGACCACTATGCTTCCTATTGCTTTATGTTAATGATTATTGATCTCAAGCATATCAATTTACGTAGTATAAGTTGATTTTTGGATAGTTTAAACTATAGGCCTTTTTACCCTACCTTAGTATAATAAGGCCTACAGACTGCGTTTTTTTTTAAGTTATATATTGTTTGGGTTTTAAGCTAGAGAAGCTATTTTTTGTTTAAACTCTGTAGTAATTTAAGTACATGACTGATTAATAATAAAACTTGTTGATTATGTTGGATATTTTTCATTTTATTACAAATTTCCCTTAGCTAGGCCTTAATACCCTCAGGTACCTTATACGTATAAAACGTTACTGGCTGAAGGATAGAAAACGCCCAGCTAAAACTATTGGGCGCAAGAAGCTGAAACTTGGCATGTATGTTCCTTGGGGAGTGTAGAGGAGCACTAAGAGAGAATTTTTGGAAATTACCCCTCTAAGGGGGGTAAAAAGGGGTTCCACGTAGACGAAGTCGCGAGCGCTAGTTATTAACATATTAGATTAATTTTATCCTTGAAGTTCTAAAACACTCCAAATCTTAAAACGATATGCATTGGAATCCTCAAGAGCTACCTGCATAACATTAATGCATCGAACAAATATTATGTTTCAATTATACTCCGATAAATAATGTTTAATCGTTCGTATAAACATAATATATTCATTACAATTTTATTTATTTAGGCTCCATTTTCCTCTACATCTTAAAGAACGTAGGAACACAAAAACAACGCCACCTCGCGGCGGAAAACACGACTACCTGCGAGATCACATTGCCGCCATTATTGTTTTCCCGGCCCGCCCACCTGTGCGACGGAAGGTTCCCGAGCCCGAGCTTTCACGTGGAAAGCCCGGATAACTTCGTTTCCACTCTTAATGAACTCTTTTTGCACGTCCTCTGACATTTCCGCACCTATCACTGCTCGAATTTAATCAGTGGCTGAATGTCAGAAGTCGCTTGCCGCCCACGCGTGAAAGAGAAATAACCAACTCAATAGTATTTGCAGAATTAATTTTATTATTAATGGTTTAGTTTAGCTTTCAGTTTTTAACTGCTAAAGGCGGCCTTTTCACGAAACTACATGAAAATCATGAATAAACTCCGAAATTGTTTTTATTATGATTACCTAAACGATTATTCTTTTTTAAACGTGATTATAACCGAAATTACTAGATTAAACTTTGAGTAATGAGTGCGCCGTGAAAAATAAGCAACTATTTGTCGTGAAAACGAACTCTGGCAAATAATATACCTACTCACAAAGTCACTGGCGGTAGTTGAAAGTTTGTTGCTAAAAAGCTCGAATGAATATCTCTTAACGATTCAAAGCTAAATTACAAAATTATGAAGCATGAAAAAGCCAGTAAAAGCTTAAGTATATAGGTACCACTTAACTCATCGGTAATATCGCAGAAGACATTTAATTACGCGGCTCTTTAATTACCTAATAAAATAACTAAGCAATCAACATTCAGGATCAGTTTCCTTTGACTAGTAATTAACGGTTGGGTAATTAAAATGGCAGTTATTAGCTTTCTTTTAAAGAAAAAAAGCTGCGAGTTTTTGTTGTCATTAAAAGTCCGTTGTAATTTCAGTAACGCAGTTACGTGTAAAAAGCTTGAAAAATGAAATTTTTGGACATATTAGATTTCGTCCAGTAAAACGTTTGCAATGATTTCGATGATTTCAATGATGATGATGAAGGAGAGCAAACTTTCTAATTTTAAGCTGTGCTACCACCATGTACCTATTCCGTAAAACAGTTTGTTGCAATATAGGTACCTAACAACGTAGTGATTTTTGACTATTTTTCAGACAGTTAGGTACTAACGTTGTACTTATATAAAGAAAAAGCAGAGCGATAGAAATCTTTATGACATAGTAAAAGGTAAATATTTAACTTTAGGTAAATAGAGCATCATTTCTCATTAGGATTACAGTCGTGATGGGTTCATTTAATGACAACTTGTGTTGGTTTAGCAAATTACCATAATGTCGATGTGTGCCGAGCAAACACAACTGGGATGGTGTATACTGGTTGATAAACAAGCAGTGTAGGTTTCAATCATCAACTGAATTTACTCAAAATAATTAGAACATAACTGTAGGTAACCGTTTTCAGTGGCTAGAACTAGTAAGTTATCATTTGTCGTTGATAACGTGACAATATTTGGTCAATAAATTTCTATTTACATTCCATCAATCACCCGTCAGTTCGGATCACGAACCGCACAATATGCCATCGGTATGTGGGAATGTAGACGCGACCAACAATCGTTAAACTAAGCGCCGGGGTTACATTTTAATTAATTACATGTTCAACACGACTTTTCTTCAAACTGCGTAGCGTGTATTCGGTTGCCAAGCAACCGGCCTGTCGCAAGATGGCGCGGCTGACGTCAGCTGACGGCGGGGGGCGGGGGGAAGCGCGCAAGGTCTCGCGGCGAGCGACGACCGTGTCACTTCCCAATGAAAAAGAGACCCGAGACCCGAATTAAGGGCTGTCCTTGAAGCACCCGTCGTAAAAGTACCAAAGTCACTTCTGATTCGCGAAAAACATAGACATTGCTCGTCAAACAACGCGCATAGAGCGCACAATCGCCCGCGCCCGGCGTGACGTCACCGGCGTACGGTTTGTTTAGTTTTCAAGTGTCATCTGACCCATGTCAAGTTCAGCGAAAATGAGAGTGAGTCGCGCGAAATAGAATGTCGAGACAGTAAGACTGGGGGATCGCTGAGTTTGAAGTTTTCACGTTACATTTACACCTAAATCAATAAAGTCAATGCCACTCCGGCGGTTTTATCGAGTGGTTGAATGTTTTACGCAAAGCGAAGCGTGCGGTGACCGAGTGCGTCTCGTTAGTCGTGACTGCGGTGACAATGCGGTGACGTCATCGCACAGTGCGGTGTGGGAGTCGAGAGCTCACTCTGGCGCTCACAGGCAACATCTGAAGTAATTACTTCTGCCACCTCTGTACTACGATCAACAAACATTACATAAACCATTAACACCTTCCACTCTACACTAATTACGCGGTTTAATGTTGATACTTTAGACGCTATAATAATCGGCTTTGATATCCGAATCGATACTTCTATTTTTGTTTATGCTCAACGGGGTAGCACTTAGCCTTCATCACACCTGATGTTAAGTGGTAATAAGGCTGAAGATAAGAAGAACGCACTACTCCAAAAATCCTCAATAATTGAGGATCTGGCTATCTTATCTCAAAATGCCGGAACACAATAAAGCTGAAAACATCATTGTTATGGCGTCACCGTCAGACTTAGATAAGATGGTGGTAGCTAGCCAGGCGGACTAAGAACAAGTCCTACCACCAACCAAACCGAATACAATAATGTACCCCCACTGGGATTCGAATCCGGGACCACTGGGTCTGAAATCGGTGGTGTGAACCACTAGACCACAGAGGTGGTTATTGGTTTAATAAAGCGATTTGTTAGTTAGGCATAGTTTACTTTTTCATGTCACACTTTAATACTTTGTCAGAGAGTCATTTTCGTACATAATGTAACCTTGGTACTTCGTGTCATACCTACTTCCGATAAAAACCTGTTATCAAAGAAAGAGTTTTTATACAATGAACATAAAAAAAAATCGTTCTTATTATGTAAAAAGCACCAATTGTGAAAAATCACTTTTCCGGAAAATACGAAAATGTTTTAAACAATCAATACTTACAAACAAAGAACAATGTGAAATGACAATTAAATATTACACTACACCTTGTTCAATGTTAAGTGTAATAGTACATTACAGCCGAGGACAGGTAAGTAAGAAATTACATTGTCGAGGATGGTTTGAAGCACGAGCCGCAGGCGAGGGCTTTAATCATTCGAGGCAAGGTAATTTGCTTACCGTACAAGGCTTGTATAGTGCTTTTCTCAAGAAATGCGAGGAAATAAAAAAAAACTGTTTAACTAAATAATATTTATTAAAATTTATATCACACATGTTCGGGCAACTATTAAATGTAAATGTTATTGATTCCCGGGCACACCTAATATTATGTATAAATCGCCCATAATAATATTATTTTAATGATGTATCATTAAAATACGCCAACAACACAGATTCCGAAAACGTATCGCCTTTTTTTCACTTTTCCAAATCAGATCATAGGTTTTCATATATCTTTCTTTTGATTTTGCTGGCAGTAAGTTTTCTGTTATTAATTTTGCTTCAGTAGGTACATACAATGTCTGTATATGTTTCAGGAATTGGCAGAACTCATTTTGATAATTTATTACACAATATAAACTGTAGGTATTGATATCTAATCAACCGCTGAAAATTATTCCCGCCGTTTTTTTAATATTGGTTTGTGAGGCCATGTCGAACGGTCATACAGCCTAGTGATACTTACTACTTGCTACTAAAATGCGCAACTTCAATACCCGCTTCTGGGCGGTAGATGGCGCTCTATATATTTCCCATACAAAATTACTCGTAAAGGATATTTTGTCTATGATAAATCTCATTTTGTTTTTTCGATTGATGTTCGTGCTAAGTATGAAGCTCGACTTAATACTGAATTACCTCAGTATTAAGTCGAGCTTCATGGTGCTAAGGGTACATAGCGCTTGTGGTACAGTACGAAGCAATATACTCTGTGCGCACCGTATTTAAAAAAAAGTTAACCTAACTAAGATATAATAATAATGTGGCTGTATGGTGCAAATGTCCCTTTGCTTTTTCTGTTTTTATACACAGGAATAACTAAAGAAAAAATAAAGAAAAAAAGTTGGTAGTACCGTAGAAAATCACTGCAGTAATGAATTTCAGTACTTACTTACTGCACTAAAATCAGTGCAGTAAGTAAGTACTGAAATTCATTACTGCAGTGATTTTCAAATTTAGAATGTTTACCTCGGAAAAGTGCCACGTACTGCATATCTTTTCTCAAATATAATATTAACATTTCAGAGCATAAGTGTGAAAATAAATATTATATTGATATTGAGCCGCTCCAGCCATTCGGATATTGGAAAACTGACAGGAATCTTTGGAAAGTACTGCGGAAAATGATGGGAAATATTTAATTTCCTTGAATCTTTTAGGATCAGTATTGTAGCGGGTTTTTTGCGCACATATAGATAACTACTTATTTTACTAATTTTCATTAATGATAATGTTGATTGTTATATCACCGAATGAAAAATACTATTGTGAATTTAAATTATTTTAAATACTCTGTGGCTCTGTTTGTCGGTGACCGATGGTGTGATGTAACTCAAGGTATAGGTTAAAATAAGGTTAGAATAGCATAAAAACATTTTAAACGTTTTCAAATAAAAAAATAGTAAATAAGCAAGTTTATAAATAAAACAAATAATAATAGCAAGAAATAGCGGTTTGGGCAGGATACGCGCATTCCACGCACCTGCAAAATTAAGAGTGCACGGTTTGTAGGTATTTAGAGTCACAATAGTATTTTTCATTTGGTAATATGATAATCAACATTATCATTAATGAAAATTAGTAAAATAAGTAGTTAGGTATCTTTATGTGCACAAAAACCCCGTTACAATACATATCCTTAAAGATTCAAGGAAATTAAATATATCCTCTCATTTTCCGCAGTACTTTCCAAAGATTCCTGTCAGTTTTCCAATATCCGAATAGCTGGAGCGGCTCAATATCAATATAATATTTATTTACACAACATTGTACAAGGTGTGGTGTAATATTTAGTTGACATTTTACATTGTTCTTTTTAGTGTCTAAACATTTTTTGTATTTTCTGGAAAAGTGATTTTTCACAATTTTGTGCCTTTTACTTATTTACCAAGAAAAATTTAATAAAACTAAGTATTTCGTTTATGTTAATGGTATAAAAACTCTTTCTTTGATAATATAAGTTTTATAATATGGTTTTTATCGGAAGTTGGTATGAAAAGAAGAACCAAGGTTACAATATGTCCGAAAATGACTCTCAATCAAAGTACGATATATGTTTTGTATTTACTGTCGAACCAATTGTAATGACCCATTTTGCTAAAACATAACTTGTTTGAAAGCGTCAAAATCTCAAAGGTTTTTTTGTATAGGTACTGTATGAGTGAATGTCAAGTTTGAATTGAAATTGAAAGGTTGAACCTTTTGAATTTTAATATCTGTGACAAAATTAACTTTATGGTGGTTCAATACTTTGTATCAGTACGCGTTTCGAAAGCAACTTAATTTATTTATTTTCTCTCAAAATTCATTATGGCGTCCAAGTGAATGGTTCTTTATTGTACGCATTATGTTATATACAACGAGCGTCTGTCTGATAACAGATGTCAAGTGGGTTCTTTGTTGGCGGCGATTAAAACATCGATAAGTGACCCCAGCACTGTTCGTATGTTAATCCAGAGATGGCGCCACTGCCGATGCTATCGCGCTCATCTTGGCAACAATGTTGCTGGCTGACGGAGGAAAGAAAGGTATTGAATTTTTTTTACAATATATTGACACTTGAAAAAGGTAACGTAAAAGTACACCATCGTAATGTGGTATGTGGTTCGGTTCACAATGTGTCGCTTTCAATCGATTGGTTTGGTATTTTCGTACGATAACAAAGTGCTTTATGTTGATTTTGTTGAGTGTAAACAAACACAACTAATATTGATAAGAGTTCTAAGAGAAATTCATAAAATAAATAGTATTATTTAAATTTTTACTTTTTTGCATTCACAATGCTATTTTTTATAATTGAAAAATGGAAAATGTAGTATTTTAGAAAAAATCGTCCCTTCTCGCTACTAGCTCCAATGGGATTTGAACCCACGATCTTTCGCTTTCCGGGTGACTGCTCTAACCACTGAGCTACGGAGTCGTTACGAGAAGCGTCGAATTTATCCAATACTTCTTACACGCTATATAGCCAGCGCTAATTTCATCAATGTGAAGGTATTACTACCTTCACACACGAAAGAAATACCTTTCCAGGTATTTGACAATCGCTAAAGATGAAATTACTATTGCAAGTTTGCAAGCACAATTATTAACATTTATTTATTTATTTATTTATTTATTTACAATGCAATTTTTATAATAAAAAAAAGGAAAATGAAGTATTTTAGAAAAAATCGTCCCGTCCGTTGTAAAAAGTATTATTTAATACATGTAAGTCATCAGTCATACCTTTAATTTAATACAGACTAGCCTTCCGCCCGCGGCTTCGCCCGCGTGTACTACACGACGTTATCCCGCGGGAAGGTGATATTTTTCAGGAATAAAAAGTAGCCTATGTCCTTTCTCAGGCTCTAGACTATCTCTGTACCAAAATTCATTCAAATCGGTGCAGTAGTTAAGGCGTGATTGTGTAACACACAGACAGACAGAGACGCATTTATAATATACTAGCGGCCGCCCGCGGTTTCACCCGCGTGGTTCCCGTTCCCGTGGGAATATCGGGATTAAAAGTACATATAAACCTTCCTCTTGAATCACTCTATCTATTTAAAAAAAACGCATCAAAATCCGTTGCGTAGTTTCAAAGATTTAAGCATACAAAGGGACATAGGGAAAGAGAAAGCGACTTTGTTTTATACTATGTAGTGAAGTAAGGATTTAGCAGCATAAAAAAGTGTAGGTATTTTCTACATATATAAATTGCTAGTCATTTAATCAAAAAGTTTGATTTACCGTCAGCCTTACTAAATAGCAGCTGGGTTTTACCGTTTTCTGAATTAAAGCTATTAGAGTTAGTGTGATTAATTATGACGATTAAACTTCGACCTCTATCGGGTGGGAAGGGAATACAGTTGGTTGTCTGACAGGTTGTAGCGACAATCATTAAGATGTGACAATTGTTTGACAAACATGAGAAACTGGATGAGTTCATTCAATTCCAAACTTTGAGCAAAAAAACAAAATGTTGAATTAATGAATTCTGTAAACACATTTTTTACGTTTCGTTTCCGTGTTTATACAAATGTTACGGTAATACAAACAAACTACGCCTTGTCGCGTCAATATGATCGTCGGTGGGTACTTAAACTCATCCATCCTTTTTAATAATGCGAAAGTAAGATTTTAAATTATTTTTATGCATTCACAATGCAATTTTTGTAAGTAAGTATAGGAAAAATGTGATAGTAAAAAACCACGAGCCCTATAAGTAGCTTTCAGGCGGGAAAGCTACTTATATAAGTTTTTTACTATCACATTTTTCCTATAATGCGAAAGTAACTCTGTCTGTCACCACGACTAATCCACTGAACTAATTATGTATGATGAATTTCTGTGTAAAACGGAAGAAGCCATAACACAAAAAAAATGTATGATGAATTTTGACATAGAGATCATAAGACCGTAAAAAAGAACTTTATTTTTCAGCTCAGAGACGGAGCGCGACATAACCAAATTAAACATAGAAGAAGTCACAGGCACCCACTAGTCATCTAAAAGTCGGTAGTTCTTCTCGATGAGATGTCGCAACGGGCGCTTTGTTTACGGCCGGGCCGCGCCGCCTGACCCAAAACGTGAATCTGTGTCAAGCAGTTTATTCAATCTGTGGACGAGACCTGCACGCGCCAAAATCGCACCTAACTTGATAGTTACAGAGCACTAATTGGTTTACAAGCTCCATGGGGAACTGCCCTTGCATAAAATTGTGACCTTCGAAGAAGAGGAAAAAGGAATTGTTTGAATTTGTTGTGAATTTTTGTGGTCTGACATGGTTACATTTTATATTTATTGTTAAACCCTTTGTTTCATAAAAAAATAGTTAAACCACAGCGATTGACGTAGTAGCGTATGTACTTACGCGTTAACAAACGATAGCTGTTTCTAAAATAAATTAATGTGAAATTAATAATCAGCAACTTATCAGTCAAATCAAGCTTAGTTTAGCTTAATACTACAAGGTTGCAATCTGAAATGCACTTTAACTTGTCGTAGTTACACTCGATATTAAAACAGTAGTTTTCGTTGCTCCGCCGCTGCGGCGCTGCTCTGCTAACTCCACTCGACTAATTCCCTAATGGCGCGATCCCCTAATCTTAACGCTCGGTCTCCTAATTTCGCGCGCAAACCTCGGGGCGTGCTATCTGCGCCAGGAAGCGGATTAGTTCCAGACCGCGGCTTCCATCGACATATCACCGCGCGTGGCACTTCACTAGAGATCGATACGCCGCTGATAGCGTTCGGCTTGAGACCGTGTTGTCTTCAGTGATTGCTTGATCGCTCATATCTGATACGGTTTTCAAGATGGTCATTTGTTATGTCTGGTTTTTAATCAAAAACACAGCAAGAATTCGTGTTTTCCACATAAAGACTTTTTGGGATAATCGGTGAATGTTGGAACGCAGTATATACAGAGACTGGAATACAATATGTAGAGTCAATTTAAAGATTAATTATATTATTATTACTTAATGTAAATCTAATTATTCGCGAAAAGTGAAATTGACTAACAACACGTAGGTAATAAATATACACCTACTTTTCAAGCAACGTCTTTTAAAAATTAACATCTCTTATTGGACCGTGGCAGCGCATAATTTTCACAAAGTAGGTAGGTACTTATTTGAGTAATTTATAAATATATATTTATTACGTATTTTAAAGCCGAGAAAGTTTTACTTACCAGAGCCGTACGTTACACATGTTTACGTTATTCAGGGTTCTTACTTATAAATAAGTTAGAATTAGGGTACTCAGCGCTTATTAATGGGAGGTGGTGCTAAGGTTGGTCCGTATTCTAACTTTACATAACCCAAACAAGTACCTAACTGACTCTAAAAATAAAAGATTCAGAACGTTGTCTATATTTTCTAATTTTTTATTAGATTTCTTCATTTACTCATTCTTTTGTAGATTTCTCAGAAGATTCTTGTGTTATTTGAAGACGATTTACAAGTTGACTAGAATGTATAAAATTATGAACTGATTCTGTGCCATAGAGTAACCTCTGAACGTTACGAGTGCGGCAATGCTCATATTTACTTAGGTCGATATATCTCATTATGCACAATATTGGCGGTGACTGCCCTTCATTAAGTGCAGTTCTTATTCAGATTGTTGTGATAATTTTAACACTTAAACTTGTACGAAGTATTAAACTCGACTATAACCCGAGCGCGCTTTAGCCGGTCGTCTAATTACCACTATTCCATTTCCAAAATAAACAACTAAAAAAGTTGCATAACCAGATGCTTTAAAAAAAAGTTAAGCGAACGCACCGCTCGCCGTCATGCTGGCAACATTGAGCGCGCGAAAAAAAGCAAATGGCCGCCGCCAAGGTCACGTGAAGCTGTCCTACTCACGGAGGGCGTTTACATTTTTTTTATCACCGCACCAGCCTGAAGAGCGGGTTGATATAAAATTATGCTTTATGTCGAAGCGGCGACGGCGACGAGTCGTTGTCTCCGAGACCAATAAAACAAGTGATTTACAAAGGCCGCGTAAACAGGCACCGAACAATTTTTGTTTGCGAAAGTTCCGTAACTAAATTATCTGAATAACAAAGTTACAGTTCGGGTTTTAATAGTAAATTAAAATTAATTACTTATAGTAAACAAGTTTTAGCTCGATGTGAAATTGATGGATCGACTGTGATCAATCAATGTAACATTGTGTGTACCTACTGACTGAGTCGGTTGCTGATAAAAGTGACTGAGCAAAAAGATCTCCATAAAAGATCAACAAAATAACACTTCTTTGCTGACTATACCTTCATACACCTCACTAGTTACTTTGAGATATATTATTAATTAAACTTATTTTTGTTGATAAAAATACTTGCTCTACCTTCCGGGAACAAATTTTTATTAACTTCCATCAATTTATTTTTTAAATGTTTGCTCTCGTAATGTTTGATATTTAATTCACAAATACTTTTTATCGAAATGAACGAGCATCCTTAAATATATTTTATATTTACTAATGTTGCCACTATTCTAACTAAAAACGTTACTATAAAAAGGTAGAGCCACACACTTTGAATGTTTTAAAATATTTGCGAAAAGGCGATATCCCTTTAAATATTTTAATACTTACGGCCATTCGATAAAATCGAAACGCCGCTATCGAGTATCGACATTGCAAGTTGCCTTGCAAAACCAGAATCTTCTCATTGTAGACCCGTTTCAGTTTAAAAAATAATAAAAAAATAAAAACAGGCGTGCAGTACGCGACGATCGCCTGGGAACCGGCGTCCGCGCATCTTAACTGCAACCTTTTTGCGGTGCCATCGTGGACTGTATTACTATGCCATAAAAGATGTTTTTAAGAAAAAACTTCGAGTCGACGAAAAAACTCGGCTAGACCTTAAACGGTTTGACTGCACCTGTCACTAGATATCCTAAGACGGGATGAAGGAATTAGGTATTAATGTAAGAAAACTTCGATTACCTAGAACAAGTATAACCTCTAAAACTTAATCCTCGTGTTTTTCCTGTGTAAACGTCACAACCTACGTAGGTATAAGTTGATTACTTACCTGTGTTGCTAAAAAACAAACTAAAAACTTTACGGCGAGAAAAAAAAATAATTACCTTGTTTACTCTGCAAGGGATTCTAGAAGCCATGGAAAGTTTATTTTATTTAAATTTTACAGAATAAAATGTTAATTTTAAGAACCTTTAATATAAATATCTTATAATTATTATGGTTCAATGGACGAATAAAACATTTCAAGCCAAAACTTAGGTTTTGTGCAGGATATGCTTAAGCAAATGTAAGATATTGTTTTCCAAACATTTTCTCAAATACGATTTCTTTTAAAGTTTTTAAAACTGAAAGAACACACTTAAGCAAGTTTAAAAATTTCAGACCACTCTTATAGAAACTTGTAAGCGTCATTCGTGTAATGCGATATAAATGAGTCAAAATAGCTAGTAGGCGCTAATGTCCGTGAATATCATAATTATTTGGACCGGTTGGGTTAGTAGCTGCCTCTGCCTTCAATTACGGAGTGCGTATGCGCAGCCGCCTGAGTAAGGGCGTTTGTGCACTACACTGAATTTTACCGATCCGGAAAAAAACGGATGCTTGTATTTTAATAATTAATCATTTATATTAGTAATAAATTAAATACAAGCATCCGTTTTTTTCCGGATCGGTAAAATTCAGTGGTAGTGCACAAACGCCCTAACTATGTAACTATGATAGCTGTTGCAGAGTTAACAACGATAACGAAGCTAGTCAATTCAAATATGACTACTTACATTATTGAAATGGTTCAACAAAATACAACATTTTCATTTCCCAATTAAAGCAATGAAAGAAACTGAATCCACTTTACTTATGCGGTAAACTTGGCGCTGAAAATGTGCCCGCAGCATTTACAATTAAGATTTCCGTAAATTTAGTTTAGGCAGTTAGTTTACTTTTTTTATATAAAAACCATGTTAAAAGTACAGTTTACTGGTCTAACACCGTTTTAAAAATGATGTGTGTCATACATAATTTTTTATACTAACCATGCATTAAGTAATGTATTCTTTTTTATTTATTTACGTAGTTTAATAGTCAAATCTATTAATATATTTTTTACAATAGCCTCAAATGAGCTTTCGCCAATATTATACGTGTGTCTAAAAATAGAACGTAACGGAACGCCTACGTTTTAACCGCTAGATATAATTTTAGACCCGGCTAATGGCATTCGGATTAGTAACCTCGTTTGACGATACCGTAGTACACTAGAAAAAAAACGAATGTGAAATATTGGTACCTGCTTCATAATTAGCTCTACCTATTAAGGCGATACTCGAAAAATTATGCTGAAGCGAGATCGCAATGAGAAAACGACGCGCGCGGGAGCGAGACCGATTTCGCAGATTAGGCAAAAAAATCACAAAATCACTTCGTATTAAAAAACTACACCGATTATTAAAAAAATGCTTCTATACAATCCTAAATATTATTAGTGTCCACTAATTAAACTAATTTCCAACAGTGTAAGTAAAGTAGCCCCATTTAAGAATAATCTTGAATTTTCGTATTTTTTTAAAGGTATTTTCGAAAAGAAAAAGTGTCGAGGCAAAATCATAATATCGTGTTTTTGAAACTATACGAATCTAGATAAAGGAAACATATATCGTCGTTCGGCATTCAATACCGCGAATACAACATTAGAGACAAAAAAAACTTCGTAAATTGTACTGTACACCTACTATAAATTTAAAATTATGTTATTTGAACTAAAATTATATCTTATCATTGGTTGCAACACATTTTTTTCGTTTTAAGCTAGTATTTGCAAGTGTAAGTCACATTCGCGGTTTTATTCAATTACTTTTGGTCATATTCCTATCATATTCGCGGTTATGTTATATATGATTTATAGAAAACCCAACAGATTTAATTTTTTGTGAACAATTTTGGGAAGTATCTATTTAATTTTAATCATCATCATCATCATGTCAGCCGAACGAATATATGCCGGAGCTTCCCAAACGCTACCCATCCGAGCTGGATTCGACGAGAGATCTCTTTCTCAAAGTTGGACTTACCTAACTGGACCGTCTGTCTTAGGTAAACATAGTGGTCAAAACTTCGAGTGTAATGTTCCCAACATTAACTGGAGCGGGTGCAACATGGGCATTGAACATGATTTTCGTCTTGTCCATGTTCATCTTAAGACCCACTCTTTGCGAAGCATTACCGAGATCTTCGAGCATTGTGTTCAGGTCTTCCAAGGTCTCAGCCATAAGAACTACATCATCGGCAAACCGTAGGTGTGTTAGGTACTCGCCATTGATGTTGATGCCGCATCCTTTCCAGTCCAGCAGCTTAAAAATATCCTCCAACGCAGCTGTGAACAGTTTGGGAGAGATGACATCTCCCTGTCTCTCACTCGCTGTAGTTGGATAGGATTAGAGCTCTGGTTCTGTAATCGGACCGACATGGTGGCGTTTTGGTATAAGTACCTCAGCACCTCGATGTACCTGTAGTCTATTTGGCACCTCTGGAGAGACTGCAGCAATATCCTTATAGTAAGATCTAATGAAAGCAATCAACAGTCTTGTTATAGGAAAATTATGAAAATCTTACGATATTAATATAATTTGTAGATGGTTTGGTACTAACCAAGTTATTGAAAATGAAGGTATTAGAAACAAACGACCTGTCTCACAACTAGCTCCGATGGGACACGACCCACGACCTTTCACTGTCCGGGCGAATGCTCTAAACACTGACGACGACGACTCCGTAGCTCAATGGTTAGAGCATTCGCCCGGACAGTGAAAGGTCATGGGTTCGAGCCCATCGGAGCTAGTTGTGAGAGGGGTAGTTTTTTTTAATACGTTTATTATTTTATATATCTTATTATTTTTATATAAGTTAATTAATCTTTATGTAGCAAATTATCATAATATGCAATTGCAAACATTCATGTGAAATACTTGTGTTATATTATAATGCTTCAAACAGGAAAAACTACGGAAGAGTCTTGCACTCGCGATTGCTATGGGGCGGCAATGAGAAACTGGCACGTTCGCGGTTTTGTTGGCGGGCAATTAGGTTCGCGGTTTTGACCGACTTAAATATAACAGGATTGGAGTAAGTTTCAGCCAAAATTTAAATGTAGGATCGCGTATTTGTACGATTAGAATCAAATAAAACAAAAAAAAAAATTTCGTAAAAATGTCACGTTCGCGGTATTGAATGCCGAACGACGATATCTTATTACCAGATTTGTAACAACTGTAACCGTCCTATAGTTTTAAATCAAAAAGTCCATACTTTTTCCGAGTAGCGCCTTAAAATCAACTCCATTAAAACTTTAAGTTTTTATAGTATGCGTGTAGCGTAGCGTGAAGGCTTTTCCAGATCCACATCCTTTTATGGCTCTTAAAGATTTATTTTGAATTAAAATCGAAATCAATCAAAATTTTATAAAAATAACAAGACGTGTAGAAAATACACATTTCTTTTACCAAGTACAAAATTAATTATTTGAGTGTTTTAGGTGCTGGTGAATAAACGTTATAAGTAATTACAAAGCCTTCGCTGTGTACTGTATAATTTTAGTTAGTTTCACCTTTCACGTGTAGGAACCCAAATTAATTTGGCGAAATCCGTGAATTTACAGAAAACGGTAACTTAATACGTGTAAATATAATTGTTACCCATGACACGAGTTCGAGAATTAAATTAAATTTTCATCTAACTTCTAATTGTAATAATTAAATCGTATTAACAATCGAGTTAGGTACCTTTGGCCTTCGCCTAAGCTCGGCAATGCAAACACTTGAATGAGTAGTGGCATTGTTTTTGAACTTAAACATTTTACAGTTAGGTTCTAAGTTGTTTACTTATTTTTTCATTTTACTTTTCCTTTTTAAAGAATCCTATAAACTCTATCACCATTGATAACACCTCATTATTAAGAGTATTGAGTTAGAAATGACTGCTGTCTATTCGTCGTCATTACCATCATCATTTTCCACCCCCATAAAGTCACTTCTGAAATAGGGGTAGTCGTAACTCCTGAAGCCTTTTACTTTCGCAATAATAGTCATTACTATTACTTTATTTTAGCCCATAAGTCTCTATGTAATGAATTTAACATGTTTTGAGATAACTTTTGTCATCATGAAAATTTTGTTAAATTAATTAAGTCACTTTCATGTGAAAATAGACCTCGAAGTTATACGACACGTTTTGAGCGGGGGCGGATCTCTTCAACTATTTAACTTCTGCGTTAGTATATAAACTTAATAAGTTTGTCACATCGGCATCCATACGGCCCTCCCGAAGGTCGGCTGACATTTGACGAACGCCAGCGTAACTTGGTTACCGAAATTCCTTGATGGAATTTAGTTAGGCAGGCAATTTCAGGCAAACTTGGTGCTAAGTTGAGCTGGTTCATGAAGAATATAGGTTTTGCTGATGATGGAAGTTCTTCTGGCTGTACATACCTGTAACAAAAGATGCTTAATATTAGTTTTAGGTGAACTATGTCTGAGGCTTTAATAACCCTAATCTTGAATACTAGTACTAATATATATTCTGTGCTTGAGTGAAGGTTATTTAGGTTTTTAGTCATTTTAGTTTACATTAACATTTTGTACAATAGAAGTCATTATCGCTGAAGGGAACCGTGAAGTTTCGAAACGCCTAAATATAATTCGAGGAACGTGTGAACTATCGTGAAATTTATTAAGGGTACAGCCTTGTTTTTGTAGGAAAAGCACGTCAGATCAGCCCCCTGGTTCACGAACCGCCGTCGGAAGGATTCACTCACTGTAGAAAAGACAAAGACAAAGCATAGAATTCGAATCCGATTCCGTTTCTGACAGTTTGTGAATCAGCGGGCAGATCCCGTTGTGAAAGATTTATATTTATAACACCAGATAATTATTTGTAAACTGCTCAATGCTTGTGACGATTGATTTTCATGTTCGTTCAAAAACAAAACCCTTTACAAAAGTCAATTTTTCTTATTGCTTTATAGTAAGTACCAAATACTTAGACATCAGTTGGTAATGTGTTACAAAATAACTCCAATAGTAATAAACTAGCACAGCACTGTTAATCGATAGTTAACCCGTAAATTTCTCGGTAGGTATTTGAGTCCCATGCGGGCGCTAATGAGCTGAATAACATTCACGTGCGTCTGCGCAGGAAAACTCGTGTTGAGGAAACTGTAACGTTATCTGTCATTGTTTCAGGCCACGAATTAGAACAAATGATATTGGAAATTAATTTTTGTTTTAATGGGTTGCATAATATTAGTTGTTATTTAATTATTGTATTGCGAGTGAAAACAAAGTAATACTTACATAAAAAATTTAACGCATATAGAATATATTATTCGGTTTCTACCTAGCCTACCACCATGTTATCTAAGACTGGCACAATAACAACTACGTTTTCTGCATTATTGTGTTGGTGGTTGTTGTCCACTCAGTGGTTGAAGCTCAGATCATATAATACTATACTAGGTTATATGATCTGCCCCTAGTCGCAAGAGGGGACGCAGTAAGACCCTGTTCCCCTGTAGGGTGGAGCCCTAATGGGCCACTCTCCCCGGGTCATGTGGAGCGTGCTAACACATACCCACAGGTTCGGGAAAGGCGCAGGTCTTCGAGAGGAGTCTAGTTGGTAGTGGTGCCTTCTCCCGTTCACCCCATCTGGCCTGCCCACCGCGAGTGGGTAGCCTTATGGGGAGCTCGGGAGGAAGCTCCCTCCCTCTGCCTGCCCCCTCTCGTGCCTTCGGGCTCGTTAGGGGGGGGGGGGGGGCAGAGGTTAGAACCGACCAGCCCTGACGCGAAGCCTATTAGGCTTGGCGGCAGGGCTGGGTGCGGCGAGGGACATGCCCTGGGTGTGACCGAGTCCAACATAACGTTTAGTATGCCTAAAAATCGCATTCTCCTCTTGTTACAAAAAAAAAAAAATAAAAAAAAAGTTTATATGATCTGAGGGTTGAAGATTCGGGAGTAGTGCGTTTCCACCTTAGCCTTATTTTTACTTTACATCCGGTGCGATGAAGGTTAAGTGCTAACACATTGTGATAAAAAAAAATTAAGATCTATTTCATGTGCAGCGTGTAAACACAAATACCCACAGGCTCGAGGAAGGCGCAGGTCTTCGAGAGGAGTTTAGTTGGTAGTGGTGACTACTCCTGTTCACCTCATCTGGTCTGCCCACCAAGCGATGGCTGGTTCATGCGTCATGCTCGTGAACAGGTGCCACCAGTGGGATGGGTCTGCTCCTGGCTTCTTGTCTCAAAATATGCAGATTTTTAATATTTTATTGTTATTAGTTTTATTTTATCGTGGCTTGTATGGCACTGTTTATTATTGACTCTTATGTTCTTAAACTATTCAAAGTTTTATTACCCTTGTTTGGCATTTATATTTATTATTTTATTTGCTACATTTTTGGTTGGTGTGTATTTTAAAGAAACTACCTTTTGGATGTCTATTTCTTAGTTATTGAAAATTATTTACTGCTATGATTACCGGGTATTTATTTTGTTTTTAAACTTAAGATTAATTTGTGATGGAAAGTGACTTTACATATTATATTATGTTAAAGTCACTTTTCAATTTGACGACTCTGTATGAAATATGACAGGGAGAAAAAAATAGCCCTTGGCGAGTTTCTTGCCGGTTCTTCTCGTTACAAGGCCTCCCGCCGTAGGGTTTGCGAACCGATAGCGTAGCTTCATTGACGTTCACAAGTGCTGTATCAGCCTAAAATGAATAAATGATTTTTGATTTTGATTTTGATTTTGAAGAGTGGGTAGCGTTATGGATAGCTGGGGAGGAAGCTACCTCCTCCGAGCTGACGAGATCGCTAAGGGGTGGGGTAGGGGTTAGAACCGCTCAGCCCTATCGCGAAGCCTATTAGGCTTGGTGGGAGGCTAGATGCGGCGAGGGACATGCCCTTGGTGTAAGTCCAACATGCCGTTTGGTATGCCTAAAGATCGCATTCTCGTCTTGATACAAAAAAAAGGTTTAGATCTATTTATATTTATTAATGTACGAGAATATTAAATAATTTTGTCTACAAACATGTCAAAAATATTTGTCTTATCATGCGCTTCAGAATGTCACTAGGTCATGTTCACTGGCACGATAGAAAATGCTTTATCTTGTGGATAAAAAGCTGCTTGATATCGTTATCCAGGATGATATAAGGTTCCAAAGGTTGCAACTAAAAAATATTCCTTACTTTTAGGTGAAATACATTTTGAGGTCTTCCTACCAATATTATAAATTTGGAAGTTTAACGCCCGAATTCTCGAACGCAAATCATCTTTGGGAGCGTCAAACATCATGGCATCTCTTTCATACGTTTGACATTTAAAGTGACAGGGCGATGTTTGAGACGCTCCCAAAGATAAGTAGCGTTCGAGTATTCGGGCATAGATGTCTTATGTTTGGATGTGGAGGTGTTTGGATGTTTGTTACTCAATCACGCCAAAACAACTGAACGGATTTAGCTGAAATTTGGGACACATATATATTTTTAGCCTGGAGAGGAATATACGCTACTCTTTATCCCGGAAAAATATCACACTCCCGCGGGATAACGTCGTGTAGTCCACGCGGGCGAAGCCGCGGGCGGAAAGCTAGTTTTAAATAAAACTTTATCGTTTTGTGGCCAGATAGTATTGTACCTAACCTACCTTGTTTTGTAATCTCAATTTAGGAAAAACGCATAAGAACTTGACATTACAGCTATCAAAATAAATATTTCAAAACATTGTTTTGATTTTTTCAGTATTTAGCTAGAAAAAGCTCGCATTTTGGCGATATTTCTCTGAAACTAGGCTTGCATGAATGGAAAAAACTAAAATGGTATTCATATTATGATTCGATATGGTGTTTGACCACGAACGAAGCGTTTTTGCCTTTCTCTCTTAATTCGGGGATCGAGAGAAAGGCGTACTATTACGGTATTTTATTTGCATCAGTTATGTGATTTTTTTGTGTGAAACAAGAATCTAGCTTATGTATAAAGTTACTTGAAAATTGAGACGATTCTTATTGTTCAGTACCTATCAATAAAAAAATTTTCTTGTTAGCAATATGAAAACGTATAACATAATAAGGTCAAAATATAACTACAGCTAATTTACTATAAATGAGAGAAGAAATAAAGATTCATTTTATTTATTATTTATTTATTTATAAAGAAGAAAAAGTAGGTGATAAACAGATTATCATCTTGTTGTCAAACGGCAAAGATCTTTTAGTAGAACCGTTTATTAGGTTCTCACGCTAACAATGGATGACGTAGCCAGACAGAAGTCGGACTGCTCGGGATGCCTAACAGTTATCCTAAGTTACCGATTTAACACTTTCACTGACTATTCAATCTCGGGTTGTTAAGTTTTATAGTCTTTAGGCGATTGGTTTGTTTGTATAGAGGTTACATTTTAATAACATAACTGTGTAAAATTGACAATAATTTGAAAAAAAAGCAAAAGAATTGAAGTTTGCCCGCATATTAAACGCTCCACGTACTTATCTAAAAAGAAAGATTTACGATACAAAACGGCCAGTATCATATTCGCAATCCTTTAATCGCCGTATCTTTATCATAAACAAACGAAGATCACAATCGAACCAACTTGAAATAAAAAAAAAACGAAAACAATCCACTACACACCGGCCACGTCACACCACTATCGGCCGACACGTTATCAGCGCGCGTAGACGATCCGTTTTTAGAAATATTAATTCTGTAATAACCACTGTACTATTTTTAGTACGGCCTAGGCTAAAAATACTGCGCTCGAGCTGACGGTCGTTTGATAATACTAATGTTACTCATGAGTCGTTGACTTGTGCAATTTACTGTTTACTCCGGTACTCTGACCAGAGGTTATCATTATCACGTGTGCTTAAAGGGTGAGACTGAAAGTGGACTCGAGTTTCGAACGTTATACAGAGGAGATTCAGATTCAGATTATTGCAAACACTTCCTTCTTTAGATAAACCTAGCTCTGGCAAAAGATTAGATTACACGGTAATGTCCATTGATAGGCCGTTCTAAGTCCAGTTATTGCGAACCATTTTATTATTTTACATAATGTAAAACTTAACAAGAAAAATAATTAACCGAGAAGTTAAATTTTACGTTGTTGTTAAAATAAGTTCAGTCTCATTCATAAAAGTTATTGTTTATTTAATGTGACACTAACTTGTTTAGTATCTGTTTGATAAGATAGCGCGCATTTTTACCTGTCGATTAGTGCTTTATCTACACTTTAATTACTTATGCTACAATCTTTCTATAATAGTTCTTATCGAAACTATTTTGCAAACAAGATACTCTTGTATATATATGACCAACACAAACATACGAGTAGTACACTTGCAAACACCTCTAAGTTACTTTTTCTTTTATATGGACTGGCGGGTGGTTCGTAATAGTACTCGTCCCAACGAACGCACTCATATTACGATACTACAGCAAACACCGCTAAGTGTCGTACAAAATTCAAATAAAAAGTGGATCCTGTTTCAAAACTTTCTAAGTTAAACCAAGTGACAGTTGCAAAGACCGCTTACTCAAACGCCACTTGCAAAAGTCTCTATGTTTATTGTGTCCACCAACAAAGACCGCCATCTTGTTTTGTTATTGTTCATTTCTGTGTTCCTACATAAGCTGTGTTGTGAACGTTGTTGTTACTTTTTATTGATTTTAATGTTAAAATGGAAGAGAACCGAGAACAAGATGTGAATTTTGCAGCTCCTGGGAAAGGTCGTAAAAAGATAAAAGACAAATCGTCGTGGAAACGAGAGAAGGCCAAAATCGAAAGGTAGGAAAAAACAAAATACAAACTTTCATACAATAACATAACCCTAAAATTTTTCGTTTTAATCTTTTTTTATTGTAGCAGTGTTTCCAACATTTAATTTGAAATTCCCCACTATCGACATTTTAAAAGTCCCCGAATATTTTTTATTTAATATCATAAATTGACTACACGTAACATGGTTAGCCATATAAAAAAAATACCCACGTACGCTTTTTGGTTACAGTACAATATTTTGTAAGTCTAGTTGGCCGACCGAGAAAGATAATACTTAATAATGTTATTTTCGTTTCAGGCACAAGCCAAAAGGGCTGCCTAGGCTCCCTAAGTGTGAGCATGGTAATAAAAAACAGGGATATCGATGTGATGAGTTAATGATTCAGGATGTAAGCAGATTTCATAGACATTTTTATGAAAATTGTGATAAAATCAAACAAGATTGTTTCTTGCTAAAATATTGCTCTGCTAAAACTCCAAGTAAAAAAGGTAGCAATAACAAAAGGAAACAAACTATTACATATTTAATACCTAAAGCAGAAATTACGGAGCAAGGACGAAAAATTAAATTAGTCAAGGTGTGTCAAAAGTTTATGACAAAAGTTCTTGGTATATCCAAAGATCGCATTCAAAGAATATGCAAACAAAGTTTAACATCAATGTCACTACCAAAAGAAAACCGTGGAGGAGATAGAAGGTCTAGCAAATATGCTGGTTGCACTGAATCAGTTAAGAAGTTCATAAAAGACTTGAAATCAGTAGAATCTCATTACACACGAGGGAGGTCTAAAGTTCAATATCTGAGCAGTGATCTCAGCATTCGCAAGCTGTGGAGAACTTACAATAATACACATGAAAAGTCGGTAAAATATGAGTTTTTTCGACGCATTTTTACTACTAAGTTTAACTTGAGTTTTAAAACGCCAGCCACAGATACCTGTTCAAAGTGTGCCGAGATGAAAGAACGTATAATAAATGAAAAGGTCCAAAGCCGTAAAATTATTTTGATGGCCCAGTTACGGGTGCATAAGCTTCGAGCAAAATGGTTTTACAAAAACCTTGGCTTGCAGAACAATAACGAGATAACATTTACATTCGACTGCCAAAAAAATTTGCCAGTACCAAAGCTACCAGATCAAGCTACCTATTACAGCAGACAGTTGTATGTGTACAATTTCACAATTTGTCAAGGCTCTTCCCGTGCTAAACAAACTCCGAGCAATACATTTATGTATACTTGGCTTGAGTCAGAAGCTCCAAAAGGAGCTAATCAAATAGCGTCTGCAGTGTATCATAGACTCATCAATACAGAGTATCCAGAAAACGTGATTCACATACGTCTCATGTGTGATGGCTGTGGGGGCCAGAATAAAAACACCATTCTGTTTGGCATGTTGGCTTACTGGCTCAAAGTAAAGGCCCCTAATCACATACAAAAGATTTCCGTGATATTTCCCATAGTTGGGCATAGTTTTCTTCCACCTGATCGGATATTTGGGAACATTGAACGGCAAATAAGAAAAAATGAGATCATATTAGTACCAAACGAGTATTTAGAGCATTTCGCGATCTACGGAACTGTTCTGCGGTTGGGTAACGATTTTCAATGTTATGATTGGAAACAATCAGTGAAACTAACTCTGAAACCACCTGGATCTTGGCACTTCGGTTTCAAACAGACAAAACTATTTACAATGATGAAAGACGGCAAAGGTCGTATCGTTGTGAAAGGAGAGAGTCAGTATGTATCACAAAATTCTAATTATGGAAGTATATTAAAGAAAAACAAAACCTTGATCAACATGAACCCACTAATAATTGAAATTGGCCATCCAGTTAACCCTGCTAAACTGAAAGACGTGCGGGCTCTCCTTACAAAGCATTTTGGTGAGCAATGGCAAAACCATGAGTTTTTGCAATTTTTTGTAGCCTTATTGAATCAGGATCCAGCCGTTGAACCTCTAACAGTTGATGATGAGACTGATAATGAGTCAACATTGATGGAGGAATCTGAAGATATTAGGGTGTAAAAAAATATTTGACATTGGATTAACAAAAAAATCTTTGATTTAGGTATTTATAAAGTTATAAATGAATAAAAAAAATTCACAAATAGTCAATGTTATTTATTATTAATATACCTACTTATCCCTTTGTTACATATTTAAACCTAAAATAATTTCACTATTAAACTATTTCATAACTAGCCAAGTTATTTTATTACACTAACAGAAACCTCTAAGTTAAATATTCACTTTCAAAACTCGCTAAGTAAAATTTTAAATCATGATTAGTAAAGTATTTTATTAATAATCGCGGTTTATTTTTGATCTTAAGATATCAGTAATAACCCATTCCTTAGGGTAAACTCATTTAAACTACTGGCAACACCATTAAAGTCGTTTGACAGTTTTTTCTGTTTTACACGAAACCATGTTAAAGAAACTTAACGTTGTTTGCAAGTGTGCTACTACTATAAATGTTGTTAGAATGGACTATTCGTCTTATATTGCATATTTTTTCGCCCAAAACTTCATCTTCGTGTCGATAAATTGCTTGTGGTGAATTCACAGTAATTTTTTTAGTTACTCAATAGTAATCGTTTAGTTAGATAATATTATGCTTGTAAAATAGTTAAATTCATTTAGATCATTTAGATCCACATACAGCTGATGTCAGTTGATTAAAAACTGTAAGATTACAAAGAAAACCAACGTTGTTAGAATTTGAAAAACTTACAAAACAAAACACGGCTATGCTTGCCGCGATTATAATTCATGACGCGGTACATTAGCAAATTAATCGTTAGTTACGTAAGCAGGGCCAGCATTCGGCGGCACTCGAGCGGCCACAAGGCCGGCTGACATTGACCGTGGAGCGAGTTGACGCTACCACAAAAAAAAATTGTTATGTTTCCGTAAGCCGCGCTCTGAGCGTGACGCTCGCAAGGAGTTGTTAGTCTGTTTGTATGGTTTGTACCTTTTTTGTATCGGTTATATTTTTTAGTTAATCGACACCATATAAAACGCAATAATAATGTTGCCATTATAATAATTATTTTATTTGTTCTAAGCTGCTAAGGAACTCTACATAGCCGTGACAGTTAAAACATATTGTAATAAATTAATGTGTCATTTATGTCAACATTAAACTATACAAAAAATCCAGAAAATACTAATCTACTGAATGGAGAAGCAACATGATTTATCAAAAATTTATACGCCATTATCTACTCAATGTGTTACGTAATTTTTTGCGTATAATCTAGTACTTTTTTTACAAAACTTCGTAAAAATGGCTGTACCTGTCTTTCCTCACAATATAATATAAAAAATACCATTGTATTATGTAATGTGTTCGGCCTGTGTTAGTATGACAATGTCGTTTGTTCCCCGCGGCTGAAAGTGACGTAAGGAATAATATTCAATTTGGCGTGCGTTGCTTCAACGGAATCATTGACTACATCAGCTAGTGACATAACTACTTATCATAAAATCTATACTGTTGCGCCGTAAACATTAAAAATGACACTTTTACATATGAATGAAGTCGATAAATTGAGTATGCGCAGTGTTGCTTTTAAATCCTTTGCTTCGTAAAGTTAAACCACCTTCTCGTTGGAATAAATAAAATACTAGTAAGCGCATAAAAATAACAAATCAATGCATGGCATATCATTGATAGATAATTCAGAAAAACAAAGTTGATTACAATAATCAATTAAAATTGCGATTGTGAAAATTTAAGGTAAAATTCTATATCTAGGTAATTAGGTATGGGCTAAAAATAAAACTATTATTATTCATGATGCATTAATTTTGCACGATAAGTGAAGCGGGAAAGTGTATTTTGTGCAGTTCCAACAGTATTTTATTTACCACGTTTTTATTACTTAGGTTGCTTTCTTGTTTGTACGCAAATTTTGCAAACGATTTTATACTAGCTTCCCGATGAGCTAGAGACTTGAAACTTTGAACATAGATCAGGACTGGATGACAATGCAATATAATCGTGTTTGAGCGCGTTAGAATTGTCTTGACACGTACTCTGACGGGAGACGAGATTCAGGGTCTGATAATGAAGCCGGAAGGCCATGCCGTAGGAACTCAATATTGAAACCATGCAGCCCCATCGAGTTTGGGCTCATTTGAATCGTCTTGACGAGTACTCTATTGGAAAATATTTCTAGTCTAAGTATTTTAAAAAAGTGGTTTTAAAAAAAAATTAAGTAAGCCAGAGCCTGAGCTCAAGTTAAAAAAAATAATTTAATCCGAGTTTTTCATTATATAAGTAAATGTAATCTAATTGTCTTTTAAAAATAATATGGGTTAGATGAAAAATAAAGTGCCACAAGACAAGTGGTGTTAAAAATAATGTTCTAATTGAGTGCTAAAAATAGACGGATTATAAAGGCACACGGACTTAGCAATTGTTGTGGTAGATTGGTTTTAATTAACAAAAATATTAATCTTGGCAAGCGTATTGGTGCCTGCCGCTGAGCTGGCTGGCACACATTGTGACGTACAGTCATTTCAAGAAATATAGATAGGCTTGTTTTTACTACTTTTATAGAAGAAAACACTTGTTCGTGTTTTAATGGGGAGAAACAGGCAAAGTTTTTTGTAGATGGCGCTTGTGAGATTGGAGTCCACTTTCTACCTAATCTGTGGCATAATAATGTACTCTTTGGTCGATGATTGGTTAAAAATTTCGTCGATTTTGACAGCTGTTATGATTGGTTGTTATTGTGACGTTATGTCACAATAACAACCAAACAACAAGACAGCACTCTAATAACACCTACGCCCTCTGTCGTGATAAATAGTTAGTTTTCCTCCCCATTAACACGGGGCTTTATTTAAAAACTAGCGGATCCTCGCGGTTTTACCAGCGTGGTACTTACCCGTTCCCGTGGGAATATCGGGATAAAATATAGCCTATGTCACTCGGGAAGAATGTAGCTTTCTAATGGTCAAAGAGTTTTCTAAATCGGTCCAGTAGTTTCGGAGCCTATTCGATGCAAATAAACAAAGAATCAAATCTTTCCTCGTTATAATATTAGTATAGAAAAAGCGATATTTTATATTTGTGTTTTTTTTTATGAAAAAGGGGCAAACGAGCAGACGAGCCACGTGATGGGAAGTAGTCATCGTCGCACATGCACATCTACAACATTGCAGATGCGTTGCCGCCCGGCCTTTGCGTTTGAGGATCCTATTTGCACGCTTCTTGAAGAACTCCATGTCTTAGCACAAAGGAAACTCTTTTGGAGGAAGCTCATTCCACATCTTATAAGTTCGGAGTTGTGTGTTTTATGGGTTTTTAGTTTTTTTTCCGACATTTCGGCACTTTTTCAGGACCGGACGGATGTAGCTAGGTAAGTACGTACTATAATTTTGAAATTGTTGATTTTTACATCACTAATAATGTAGTTCTTTGAAGTTGTTTTAGTACCTATTGGTATCAAATACGTCATAATAAAGAAAACTTAAGATCTAATTTGCAACTGAGAATACCTAAACTGGTTTTGAGCCAGTGGATAAACTCGTTAACATTTTTACAGGTATTAAACTAAATTTATTTACAAATCATTAAAATTTATTTGCTATTCAAATTTTATTAGAAACTTAGGGAAATTAGATTATTCAGAAAGTAATAATTTACACATTTTTATTATCATAATATATTTTTTGATAACGCACAAATTTGCCGGAAGCGAAAAGAAATAATAATTGTGGTTGTCAATTATTACTTAATTTAAACAATTTCCAAAGTGTTCAGACTTCGATTTCAAGAAAAAATTGCTTTTTTGTATCTGTTAGCGTAAGCAGCTGACAGCAATATGGCGCATTTTCTATTTTCTTTATTTTGTGGTACGCATGGGCTTGCAATAACAAAACAACTCGTCACCATATTCTATATTACCAATACACTGACACTGTGTACCAGGCATGATAATTTATAGATTTATTGTTAAAAATGTGTTCAATGTTAAAAAAAACCGATGTAAAGCTAATGTGGCAGTTACTAACTTTATGGTCGCGCGACCTTCATCGGAGCACACCAGCCGAAACACATTAAATTATTCATTATCATACATTAATTTGTATGAGAGGAACAACATAAACATCTCTGAATCCTACAACATAATAACAAACTCTTGAATATTAAATAGTTCCCATTTTTGTTTATTATCGCTTAAGATCAAGGTAGTAAAACTACAGTGCGAAAATTTTGTTTTTAACAGCAAAAAAGTTACATCGGCACTTCTCGTTATTATAAGTATTAAACTTGAACTTTAACGGTAATGATTTGATTAATAACGGAAAAAGCTAGCTGGCTTTTATATCCTTATTTAAAATTTACTTTTTTACATTCACAATGCAATTTTATTATTGAAAAATGGAAAATGAAGAATTTTGAAAAAATCGACCCGTCTCACAACCAGCACCGAAGCGAAGGGACCCATCGATCGATAGACGGGTCGATTTTTGAGGAGCCCGTGGCGCAGTGGATAGCGCGCTTGGCCTGCGATCGTTGAGGTTAAGCAACTTTCGCAATGGTCGGTCACGGGATGGGTGACCAAAAACTTTTCACCTCGAGCTCCTCCGTGCTTCGAAAGGCACGTTAAGCCGTTGGTCCCGGCTGCACTTGCAGTCGTTAATACCCACCAATCCGCACTGGGCCCGCGTGGTGGGTCATGGCCTATTCTCCTTATCCATCCATAAGGAAGGCCAGTGCCCCAGCAGTGGGGACATTAAATGGCTGATGATGATGATGATGAATCACATTTCCAAGTATTGTTTCTTAAAGATGGGGACTGCTATTGAAACTATCATAGTAAAGTGTAATTGTTTGTCTGATGGCGTCACAGTCAAGGCTGCAAGGAAGTGGCGCGCGAGACGTGCGCGTGCGATTCGCGAAGGCAACCCAACCGGAGAAACAAGTCATTGGTGTGAGCTGGTGGGATTGGAAGGAGGGGGTATTGAAGTTAGCCGGTTAATAGCGAAGGCGTGTCGTGACAAGTGCATTGTGTGCTAATGAGCTGATCAGATCACTTTCAACTGACGCCGGATTGCTACCGAATTTTGTGAGGAAATAATATTTTTTATGTATTACACAGGTCGAAAATTTCGATTAACACTATTTTATACCTATAGTCCAGTCAAAATAAATGTTTTGTATGGAGTAAGTTGCAATTAAAGCACTTCGGGTGATAATTTAGAATAACATAAATGATCACTCGAAAAACTGGAAATCAGAATAATCCCTGATATTAACTACGTACTTGTTTGTTAATTAATCAATAAAGTAAGAAAAAAACAATTTCGGTGTGAACACAAAATGAATAATTGGTGATTTTGTTCATGTTAGAGTCTTTTAGAATGCTTTCATTGAGGAATAAAAAATCTCTTGTCAAGGTCGATTTATTTCGAAGATTCTATATCAAATTGTTTCTAACTTTATAACAATAATGGCACTCCGAGTGATATTTTATCGTGATAGAAAAAACGTCGTAATGTGCAGAATATTGTTCTTACGTCAGGGATTACTTGCATATCATAATCTAAATGGTATACATAGATTAAATTATAATATTCACCTAAAGTGCCTTTTTTGTCTTTAATTATAAACGGCCAAAATACTTTTTTACTTATTTCTCATGAACGCACACCAGTATACCTACAAAATCACGATGAGTGCTCAAAACAATGGCAATACAATTATTTAAAAATAAATTTTTTAAAGGTGCAATTAATATGACCCCAAACCATATTTTGCTTAGACTACTACACTACTTGAAAACTTCTTTTAATTTTTAGATTACACATTTCCGTCTAACCTTTGTTCTTCCTAAAGGACATCCGGTTGTATCAACAACTTTTTTTCTGATCTTGGGACTCAGGAGGTTATAATCGAATTAGCAATGATATATTAGTCAATTTATAACCGACGCTATAAACTTTCACGCCACAAAGAAAGGTGACTTAATTTTCTGAAAGTAAACTTAACGACTGATCATATTTATCCGTCGATCAATACATTTTGCAATAAGTACATTGCAGGTTTTAAGCAAAATAACCGTGAACTTTGGGTTTTAATAAGAACGTGTACTTTGGGTTTTTCTTTAATTGATACGGCGTTGTATACTTAACAAAGATAGTTAATTCCAAAGCCGAAAAAGGTGGATATCCGATAATGCGATAAGCCGTGACGACAGTGATAACGTGACCAGTGCAAGTGCTGCTATAACAGTTACATAACAATTTTATCGAAATACTTTTGATTTTAACCATTTTTTCTTTAATAATTTCACTTTAAATAAAATATAGGTCAACCACACTCTTAATTTAAAGTGAAAAGCAGGAAAAATTTGTATAGAATCGAACCTTGTTCTTTTTATTTTCCTTTTAATAATTTTCCCGAGAGATTTTTTTTTTCAATTTTGACCCAGCACACCTGAAATTAGGTCCTTAAAAATGATTTAACAACTATCAAAATTAATCTTATTCTTATACAAAATACCGGTTTTAAATAGTATCGAATGAAAACTGCAATCAAGCGATTAGTATGCGGCAGTGCGATAAATATAATTTTGGAAGCGATATACTATTATTAATAACTTTATACAAGACAGTGGTTTTAATTTGATAACGAACAGAATTTGACGGAAATATCAATTTGTTTTGGCAGTTTGTTTTTTCTTCATATTTTAGGCTTTTGTTTTAGCCTTTAGTTCTTTCATTTGTTTTATAGGTACCGTAAATAAATGCATTTTTTACGAGACTAAAAAAAATATTGCAGGCTGTTATATTAATCGCATGTTTTTTCAAGATCAAAGATTTCATGAAGAAAATTACTAGTCTGTAATGAATTGAAGGAGACCAATCAATGCTAAAACAATTCATTTCCTGATTGGCTCATCTTTTGTACAGTCAGCGTCACGTATACTTGTGTATTTCCGGATTCTGCTGCAATGCCAATTACTGCAATGGCATATGACAGTGATCTAGTAGTGCAATGTCTATTACGTCTCTTTACTTTTGAATCCTGTGATCGTCATATATTTTGTCCCTATATTATACAATGTCTCTATGGCACCTTCGAATCCGGGGGACGTCATATCATACCTATATCTGTCTGTCTAAATATCTATTTATTTGTGGAAGCTCGATGTTTACTCGGTAGCCTGTCGCCGTGTGGGCTTGCCATTGGGAGAAAAACAAAAGTGATTCTGGTGCCATTTTAAAGGTATTTAATCGAGAAAGTGCCGAAAGTGACTGTTTTTTCATGAATCAACCCTGTCTGAATCCAGGGCGTAATCTATCTCTATTTATTTATTTGTGGAAGCTCGATGTTTTCCCGGTAGCCTGTGTCGCGTGGGTAGGAAAACAAAAAGTGATTCTGGTGCCATTTTAAAGGTATTTAAAAGTCGAGAAAGTGCCCTAAGTGACAATTTATGCATGAGTCGATCCGATCATTAGCCAGGGTGGGTCGCATGTTATGTTTTTTTACAAGCTTTTTATTTTAGTTAGTATTTTTACAAGCTTTTTATTAACTTGCCATGTTAGTTAGTTAGTTTGTTACTTAGTGGGGGAAAATTTTGCAAGCTTAATTTGACCCACCTCCCAGTGTCCGATGGAGCTGATTTCAGTACCTACAGTCAGCAAAAAAGCTTCTCATGAAAATGAAATTGTTACTAAAAACTTATATTTGTTTTATGTAGGTATTTCTATTACTTACCTAACTCGTGTAAATGTAGTAAAATAATAAATCAATCAAAAACAATTAACTAACCAGTACAAATAGTTACAGGAACTGTTCATTAAGTAGAACCTGTGGACATTTTCTTCTCTCATTAAACTAATTTGAATCAAGTTGTTGTCAATTATCAATAGTTGGACAGTTAGCCTTATTTTCCGATAATAGCGATAATAGCAGTTTGTGAACTACCTACTGCATATATTATTAGAAAAGTGTTGAAGTAGTTTTGATAAATGGCTTGCATGGAGTCAGTAATGGAGTAAACACTAGCCGTGGGAGACGAAACACTACTCGAGATTATGATACAACTAGCTTTCCGCCCGTGGCTTCGCCCCCTTGGACTACACGACGTTATCCCGCGGGAGTGTGATATTTTTACGGGATAAAAGTAGCCTATGTCACTCTCCAGCTCTCAAACTTTCCCCATACCAAAAATCACGTCGATCCGTTTTGATGTGAAAGACGGACAAACAAACAAACACACACTTTTATATTTATAATATTAAGTATGGATAGTACTTCATAAGCCATATTTAGGTAGGTAAATGTTTTTTTTATCTTATTAACATCAAGTAAACATTTCTGGCATATTTAAAAACTTGTATGCTAATCAAAAGTACAAAATAACGATTTTAACAGGTTTTGCAGGTGAAATATTGAACATTTTTAATAATAAAAATTGCATTGTGAATGCAAAACAGTAAAAATAATTTAAACATAACGTTACATAAAGTACTTCCAAAGACACCAGATTTCAGACTAATAAACATTATTAGCAGTAGACATAACTTAGGCCCGTATAGATAGCAAGTGATGAATGTATTCGTTGCATGTATTTGCATCACTTTCTTCCTATACTTGAGAAGAGATCTCCACTTGAGTATCGTTCTAAAATACGGACCTTATATAACAAAAAAAACTACATTTAGAAACCGTGCGTCACACAAATTAATCTTGAAAGAGTACAACAATCATTATTTGAATTGGTTCGAAAGCTTTATCAGTTTTTCGTTGGAAAATCATACGGTTTCGTTTAGGCGTCGTTAACATTTGGGAGTCTCGGAAACGGGCCATAATTTGGGCCGAGTCCCGGGCATGAATCACCTGACATTGAAAACGCATGAACACAACCGAACAGCCGAAAGGGGGGGTGCCCTGTTACTGAGGCGGGGGCACCCATCGATCCCTAGGAAGTGGGTCGCCCCACCCTGCGACCTTGACAGCGGAGGGGCACGACAGCCCCCGAAAACAACCGAAGGATTTCATTCATTCATAACAAAGTACGAGTGTAGTAGTAATCTGCGAAGAGTCGCATTAGTAATAGGTACATACACTGCTCTGTAGGTACTGTAGAGTATTTGTAGGCTATGCACAGCCGGTAGTTAATATGTAGGCTGTAACGCTATTCATGTATAGGCTTCTTTGGATTGTATCATTTTAAGCCATTGATTTAATTAAATAAAAAAAATTGTTTTTGGTAAAAAATTTATTTTTATGACAAACTTTTTTGCTGACTGTACTTTAATATTGTATTGTCATCTGAACCAAACCGGTATACAAAATTTCAGCTCCATCGGACACCGGGAAGTGGGTCAAATTAAGCTTGCAAGATTTGTCCCCCACTAACTAACAAACTAACTAACTAACATGGCAAGTTAATAAAAAGCTTGTAAAAAGGATGGAACTCCAATGGTTTGAGGCATTCTGATAGATCGAGTGGGCATGAGATCCCAAATAATAAGCGAGCTAAGCTAAGCGATCTATGGAAAACCAACAAAAATAGCAAATAAACCAAATGTATAGTGATTGAAGTGTTTTAGTTACATCCACCGTAGTTACTATGAAGCCTAGGACTACTACTGTACCTACTGAATTTCAAATAGTTATTTGTTGCCTATAGATAATAATTAATGAAATGACATTGCAGGAAAATATGCTGTGGTCACCTATCATATCACACATGCATAATTATTTAATTTAGGTATTTTTAAAAAGTCTTGAATGGGTGGTAGGAAAATATTGACGATTCATAAGTACATATTTATTATGTCTAAGTGAATAAAGAATATTTTTATCTTTTTTATCTTTTATTTTTAGTTCAGTTTTAAAATGGATGTAACAAGTATTGAAATAGAATTCATGAAGGAGCTAAGTTATTAACACGTACAATGTAACATAAGAATATATTTTTTTAATTTATTATCGTTATATTACTGTCGTTACTTTCACTGTGCATCGCCCACGCGTAGGCATGAGAATCGGAAAATTGATGTAACATGTCTCGTGTACATACGGGCAATTTTGTTATCCCTATGAATATTCCAGAAGGAAGAATGCCTTTTCATGTAAAAGTATTGGAATTACTCTTTGATATAACAACGCAATTACTTTAAACAATTTTACAACCAAGTTTTACTAGAAGAGTTAAACCTGTACGCTCGGAGATGTCATGAGATGTGTCAAGTTGCATCAACAACTTGACACCCGTCAATCTCGAACTTGTGGTGGCGGAAATCGAAATTTAAACTTTGTTTATTACATTGTAACGTCATTTTTCGAGTGGTTGGTTGAGGTACACGTGTGTACCTAATTCGAGTAATATGTCGATATAATGTTTAGGACGTCTGTGTTCCTAATCCGATCGTACAGGTTAATAGACCATTTAAGTTTGTATTGTGAATTGAAATTAGAGTGAATTGAGTTTCACACTTGTTACACAAAGGGTTACTTTTTCCTTTTGCGGTACGTTAGCTCATAAACAGGAAAACTCATTGTCATATTAAGTTTTCCACTTGATTAACAAGTATTTTTTCATAAACAAAAATAACATGAATTTTTATATTTTTTCCTCTATTTCATAAAGGGTTGTAATTAATTGATCACCAAACTAACCTAACCTAACCCACGAGAATACTAAATTAGCACCTAAACTTTGCGTCCATTTCAGTATTTTAAATGCTTACTCATTATTTTTCGTGACTCAATTAATTATTTCTCTTTCATAAATTCCTGGATTTATATTTTTCTTTAAATATTTATGTTCACCTCATTTACGCAAACAAAGAAGATTGCATTCGCATGATGCACTATCTGTTGTATAATTTCACGCGACCGCCATTTGCCTCCGCAGGCGCAGCAACATAACAAGACAATGCAGGGTCGCGCTATCTAGCTATCTCCTGAGCAAATATTTAGGTCTGACCTTACTAGGCAGGGACACGCGTTCTTCTGACAATTTCTTCGAGTTATTTAGAATAGATAGAAATATGATTAACATCATCATCAACCCGTATTCGACCGATTTGGCGCAGGGGTAGGCTACCCACCTTCTGCGCCAGTGGTCTCGGGTTCGATTCCCGAACAACTGACTCCGTAGCTCAGTGGTTAGTCGCCCGGAAAGCGAAAGGTCGTGGGTTCGAGTCCCATCGGAGCTGATTGTGAGACGGGTCGATTTTTTCTAAATACTTCATTTTCCATTTTTTAATTTATAATTGTTTGCAGTCAGATATTTCACATAAATATTAAAGATCCAAGGTATTCTCCAGTATCTTGCGGCGCTCATTAGTGAACTTACGTTATCGCGACTAATGGTGGCATATCAAATATTTACTGTTTTGCTATCGCGTGACGTCATTCGCCGCCTGTCAGCCCACCAATACATTAGGCTACGCGTACTGTTCGCTAAGGAACATCATAAAGGTCACAGCACATACATCAACTCGGAAAGGGATCGTAAACGTATCAACTCGAGCGGTTCAGTATTCTTTGTATGAAACCCCCTACTGCAAAGCACACTAATCGGAATCGTAACGTAATCGCCTCGCCTCGGGACCAGCTCACGAACCGCATTGCGGGTCGCTCAACTTGCTATCCCCGCGCTCACGTCTCTCCGTACCCGAGCTTACGGCTCTACGCACAATGGTCTGAAAATGAAAATGAACATCAATTTTTTTCTAATTTTTTATTACCGACTTCCAAAAAAAGGAGGGAGGTACTCAATTCAACCCGTTTTTTTTTTTTGTTTGATGTATGTATACCGATTACTCTGGCGTTAGTGATCCGATTTTAATAGTTGTTTTTTTGTTCGATTGGGTATACTTTCGATTTGGTCCCATATAAGTTTCATTGAGATCCGATAACAATCTTCGGAGATATGAGGCCTGATATCATGGGAGTCATGAATTATTAGCAAAAAGTATAATGTTATCCATGTAAGTAAACGTTAGGTTTTTGTTCGGGCTGAATAGTTTGTTCTTCAAAATAGCGTCAATAAAGTGACACGCGGAAACTAATTATATACTAATTATGTCATAGTATAATGGGTATATGGGTTTCACTTCCAGGACCTCGATTGGTGATGTGGGTTATCACCGCGTTTTGCGATCGTTGCGGTTAAGCAACGTTTGCAAGGGCTGGTCGTAGGATTAAATGAAAAATTACTATCTATACTATTTACCAATTTCAATATTTCTTTTTATTTAAAAGAGTATACTCCTGTTTTGGTCTCATTATAACCAAGTCAGGATCTGATGGTAGAATCCAGGGGAACGAGGTAAACCCGAAGATAGATTAGGTGTTTTATGTATTTTCTAAAAATTTTCAAGCACTTGCATATGATAGCCATCAGCTCATCATCATGAGCTGGTGATGGAAGATACAACTCCTCAATGGTTAGGAGTTGGAGGATAATTCTTGAATTATTGTTGATACGTAAAAAAATATAGTTGTAATCTTTCAGGTTATTTAGGTGAGCTGATGATGGAAGGTAAAACTCCTTAGGAGTTAAAGCATGTTTGGTTACGTACCACCGAGACCTTAAGTTGTATTCTTTCAAGTTTTTTAGGTTAGCAGATGGTGGATGGTGCATAACAAACAACAGAACATTAAAAGAAAAAATAATTTTGTGTTCTGTGTGCATAACAGTTATAACAGAGTAAGAGATGGTGATTCTCACAGAACATAGTAGAGAAAATGTTTCCGTCCGTGTTCTGTGGTGATTCTTGTCCGAGATATGGGTTTTAGTAGCTGCTCATTGCGCTACGCTTGCTCACTTTGCGGTTTCTTTTAGTAGCGTTCTTATACTAAAAATGGAAAAATAATTTTTTTTATATATTTTTTTTATATAAAAAAAATAAACCGCCTTCAAAAAAACTGCAAACAAATTTCGCTTCCCAAAAACACGTAAAAATGAAAAATAAATTAAATCATTCAATTCAAAGGACGAAAGTCCGGGAATATTTCTAATTAATCTTGGAACTTACTGATCTGATTGAAGTCGGTGACAAGCCCAAAGTAACAAGAATAAATACTTAGTGAAAAAATAACATACAAAACCTACTCATGCACGGAGTGGTGTGAATTGTATAGCCTATCAAATACATAATATTACATGGCTTGGCACCGACTTACATCAGATCAGTAAGTTCCAAGATTAATTAGAAAAATTCCCGGACTTTCGTCCTTTGAATTGAATGATTTAATTTATTTTTCATTTTTACGTACCGACGCTGATCCGGTTTGGTTACGTGCTTGCGTTAGGTTGACGCCTGGTTGACGGCGAGGCGAAAGGCGATAAGGTGTCGATCCCTTTCCGAGTTGATGTAATGTGCTGTGACCTTTGGGTCCCGATGGAGCTCGCAGTGAACATTGACCGACTCTGAGCAGCGTAGTGGGCTAATTGAGCCGCAGACCGCGAGCATAGTTCGCTACGACTCAGCCACTCACCGAAAATGAGTCGGCAAGCGAAATGCCGCAAACTGTGTAGTGTAGAGTTCATGCTGTAGACACAATCCAGAAGAAGAACTCGAGGCAAACAAAAGCTAATTGCGGAATATAACATTAATGAAGAACATCATAATAGAAGAAAGTACACATGAAATAGTAGTAATTGTCAAGACAACTTAAACTTTTAAAAGTTCATTGGAGTAAAATTTTATTTGATTTATTTATTAAATTACTGTGTTTTCAGCAACGTGAAAATCTCTGGGAACGAAAATTAATACTTACAGCAAATTACTGTTTTAAATTATGAAAAAAGAAAATGAACTGAACGAGTTTTTATTTTAATTTTAGACAATCAATCTTCAAAATAAGAACTAAGTAATGAGCCAATTGTTATTAAATAAAAATAAATAAAATATATTTTTTTATTTCAGACTGAGTCCATAATAATAATTCTTACATTTAAACAGTATATTGTTTTTAGCACTTGCCTTGCCTTAACATTTTTCATCACTATGTCACTATGCTAGTTGTTATATTATGTTACCGGCCAAACCGATTTTAAGACACACTAGTTTTTCCTCAGTTCATCCTTTAGGCGATAGGATCTTCAGACGATAAGATAAACCGGGGTTGTTTCACAAAAAAATAACCACCAAATTTCTAACCTATCACGTGTTCTACAGGACTTCCGAGGCAAACTCGCTCTCTGAAATGTCAACGCGATGAACTAATTTGGCCTAGGAGAAACTAGTTTTTTCCTAAAATCGGGGTTTGCTGGTAACATATTATTATACATACATATTATAATAATATTCAAATTTTGTTCCGTATGCTAAAAAATGCATTTTTCCGTGTTTGCACTTGGTTGAGTTGCATTTTTGTTTTAGAAAAAACTCAACAATATGATTATTTGAAACCAATGAGTATAGAAAACTTTAGTATTTAGAGTACTACTAATGATTACCAATCAGAAAAATTACTAAAACTATTGATTTGTCTCCTAAATTCGATACAATTAAATAAATTCGTAAAGAATGGGCTTTTTCATTAAACTCTCATTATTTTCAGTGATCAAAAAGTCATCAGAATTGTTTCAATTGCAGTGTTTACACTTAACAACAATCGAGTAGGTATTAATCGGTACCCTCTCACTCGAAAACCACTTTTGTGAAATAATTATGTTTGTGATAAGGTCACAGCCGAGGCCGTTCGAAAGTCTTTTTAACAGTTGATTAAATTCGAACGCTCATTGATACTTAATCGGGGATGTATATTAAATACCTAGGATTTTAATTAAGCTAGTCGCTCATTAAGCAAGGCTTTGTATGGTATACTTACTTGTAAAAAAAAACAAGATTTTGTGACGTTTATCAATATGGATATTATAATTGTGGAAATATAAAAAAAACCCTTTCAGAATAAAAAATGAGATTTTATTTTGTTTTTTAAAGCTTATGAATACTTTTTAGCGAAAATAATAAATATTGTAAGAGGTAGTCTCAGTGAAATAATTGATCAAAAGGGATTATTCAATTCCTAACATCTTCTATAGAAAAATACAGGTACTCGTTTGGAATAAGCTAAGCGTTGTTTTCCACAACAGAACTATTGTATAGGAAACGTTTGCCCAAAAACATGTGAGCAAACGACTCGCCAAACCGGCAACGGCGAGGTTATCTCACCGATTAACCTTCGCGGGCAGATTACGCTCGCGATTCGTAGACTTCCACCTTGTTTTTGAAAACCGTACCCCGTATACGGCTGTTACATTTTAAACACTTCAAACGTGAATCCTGCGGATAGAAAGGCGCCAATGCCGTGAAATGTTAAAACAAAAGATGGCGATGTATCTATTTCGTTTTTTAAAATTGGAACTCATAACTTTATTCTTCTATTAGGAATTTTATAAAAGTACCTACTAATTAACTTTCTTTGTTTAATCTTACTAGATTAGGGAAATATAATGAAGTATCTAGTTACTGGATTTCTACGACTTGGAAATCAAGGGCTTTGAACATTTTGGCATAGTTGGTAACCAAACATTCCGAATGGAATTTTCCAAAAACGCGACGCATCATGAAACCAGTGTATCCCGTATAAATAAAACTACCTTTAAACTGGATTTATTATGTATCATGGAATATCTCGAAACCTGTACGCTTTAGGACTAAAATGTTATCTAAAATTTTTTGTTAATCGATAGAATCGATATGTCACTGGTTTGGTTTCATGATGCGTCGCGCTTTTTCACAGACTTGCAAAATCATGGTCATCACTATACCAGGCATGCTAAGAGGTTCAATCAAACCCCTTAGTGTAAATTCCTATTTCAAAATGTAAGAGAGAGATAATAAAATTGAAGTACTATTTCATAATCTGCGTCACGTTAACTATGTAGGCTAAGCATTTCTAAATTTAAAATAACACAATCTCTTTTCACTTCCTAGAAAAACTTCCCTTAAAAATCCAAACTAAGTTAGACAAGTACGAATAGGCGTACAATTTTGCACTACTCGTTTGTTCACTCCGAGGGGAGATGCGGGAGGCGGCACAAGGTTATCAGCAGCGATAAGAGCCCATCCATCAACCGCGCTGCGGGACGAAAGGAAGATTTTACACCAAAACACATCGCAACATCTGCCAAAGTATTGCAAAGCGTGGAAATCGATTGATTCCTTGCGATTGAAAGCTTTTACCGGTGAGTGAAGTAGAGTGAAAAGTTAGTTGGGTATCGTATTGGATTAGGTGTGGTGTGGCTTAAACTTTGAAAGCTGGGCCTGTTTCACAATGTCTAAGTAACTTCTCATTAGCTGTTACTTGACAGATAGTCCATACAAAACTGTCAATTAAACTGAAAAGTATCTCCTAATCGGACATTGTGAAGCAGGCACAGAGTGAATATTAATTCATTTTGATAATTTTTTCTATGTCTATTTATATAAGTAAATGAAATTCAAAATAAAAGCAACCATATTAGAAAAGAAACGACAGACCATTCTTGAAGATTATGAGACGGGTCGATTTTTTTATTAATTGAAGTATTTTCATTTTCAATTTTTCAAAGACTACGAAAGACCATTCTTGAAGGTTATAAGACGGGTCGATTTTTTATTAATTGAAGTATTTTCATTTTCAATTTTTCAAAGACTATTCGGTCAAGCCCAAAAAAACTACACTTTTTTGAAATAAAAATGTTATTTTCAGTCCTGATAAAATTCTCCAATTCTAATTGAAATTGGAGAGCCTCTAGAGGATTTCCACATTTCCCAGCGTTTCAGCCCAGCTTCATCAGATTACTGAAACATTTTTAGTCGAAGCTTTATAACAAACAGAATATTTAATTGTTGATATCCACTTCTTATGCAGATGAGCATCTTAAAATCCAGTACCTACTTGATAATATTGCATTTAAAAATATAAAATTGTAATAAATAATGTAAAAACGGAAAAACACTTTTACCTAAGTTGACTACAAAACAAAACATACGCTGTGTATGTTATGAAGTCAGCGAGATTGTTCAAATTACGTAACAACTCGTGACTCTTATTACCAGCCACTAAGATAAGAAATGCCGTAACTCGAGCGGAGTCAGCCAAACCATTGTGCGTCTTACGTCCATTAATATAAAGTTGCATTTGATAGGCGTATCAGTGAGATCTATTGCTTCCTAACAGTAGCTAATGCTAACGCGCTTGGTCTAGCACTGCGGTCACATTATCACCATTATTGTGTGTTTCATTGATCTGGACGATAAATAATGACTTAATAATGTAATGGTTACAACTGGTATCTGTTACGATTCCATTACGGATGTTAACAAACTAACATATCCTCCGTCCAATTTGTTTTTTACGACTGATGATCAACATAAAACAAGTAACAATGTTGTCATTAATAATCACAATCAAGGAGCGTTTGATAAAAGAGCATCATGCCAACTAAACGAATGTTTGCTCAGTAGTTGTTGACAATAAAGTGAATAAAATGAACGTGTAAACCGGCGGCACGCATATCTCGAGTGCTCGCCCGCCGCGCCGCCGCCGCTCCGCCGCCGACCCGTCACACACGCGCAAAAAACATCGCGCGCGCACACATGCGCATGCGAGCGAGGCGCAAAAACTCCGCAGATGGCTCACGCACCAGCGGCATCCAGCGGCTCATCTCGATCTGCTGGCGTTACCACTCTCGCGTTTTCTTTAATTTCATAAACTTGAATTTGTTTCACGGTCTGCATCTTCGTTACTTTTATCGACCCTCAACCAGAAGAATCCTAACCATCTTTATACTCATTCTGCTATTAAAACCTTGATTTGCACTCACTTTTCAAGTTCATACTCTTTAGTTGCATATCTATTCAGTTCATATTCTAATGTTGTTAGAGTGTAAGCGTTTAAAAGTGGATCAACCTGCTTACCACCTTTATTTAATTTGCGCTGTAAGTCCATCTTAAGGCGAACAAGTTGTAATAGCCATCGATTGAAGATCAGTGTCACTTGAATGCTCAGGAGTGTTTTCTCTTAGCAGTCTGCGCACACCTCTCGGTAGTTTTGCATTTTTATTTTGTATAACTTCACTGCGGCCGCCGTCGTCGACCAGAACCTGTGCAATTTACCCATTATTACTCCGCTCATCCCTGTGGTACCCAGTGGTAACTTGTTTTTAATTACATTTTAAGTATGTTTGTACTTATTATTCTTCAGACGCTTACCAGCAGTTATCTTTTAATCTAAAGTCGTTACATAAATACACTCGTTGGTGTGCCTCTACATTACGATGTTGGGACATTTTAGTGCAAATTATTCGTATAACTCTTAATTTCTGAAGTTTAAACCTAGATTGTGGCACACTCGGAACCTGTTTAAAGAATTCATTTGACGTGAAGGTCAATTTTGGTACGCCATTAGTAGCAAATAATTTATTGGAAAGGAATTAAATAGCGTAGTCATTGCAATTACGTTCCATTTCTTATATAATGTTGACTGCTTGAAGTAAATTTACAAAATCAATACCTACTGCTTTATCCTTAGAAATAAAGTACTGTTAACCATTAAAAGAAGTATATACAGTGCTTACTGCTGACGGCGTTGAAACTAAAGAACTTCCATATAAGCAAGTTGTAAATGTCTATTGCATTTTCCAATCAGAGTCGAAGAGTTGTAGGGCAGGTCATGGCTGCATGCGTGAGCACAAACGGACATGCGCGAGATAACGTGCTGCTCAATAATATTGCCGCGACAGGACAACACAAAAAAAATATCAATTTAATATTTTGTCATGCCATATTAACAGCTTGTAATATTATTTTTTCATTGTTACAAAAACAGATGCTATGTGCAATTAATCGTGCCCGTAAGTTGAAGGTTGAGGTTGAGTAAACTCTACACTTAATACATGATTTTCATTATTATTATTTTCTCGTTTTAATAATCTAAAGAGCTCTCTCGGATTGTCTTTGGTTTGTGTTACGTTTACTTGGTCCATCTCTTTCAACTTGGAAGGAGATTGTAAAACCAGTGAAAAGTGGTTGTAAAGTGTTTGTTTGCACTCGACTGGTTTTATTTTATAGGACTTCTCTATAAAACTGTATCGTATAGCTCTTTTATTGTTTGAATTATGTATGCATTACCATGATTATGATTTGAATGACCTTTGATTACTATTAATTTGTCTGTAATGACGTTGGATGCTCCTTTATACCAGGCTAGCAGCGGATCGCGGTGGTGTCACGTTACGCGGTGGCTGTTGACACCAGCGCCTGATTAATATTTATGATACGACCGAGCATCTCGCATGGCCGGTTCGCTCAACCGTAGTCGCTGCGAATTACCTTCGTCCCTCTCGCACTCACGCCGAACACGCGCTCGAGACGAAAGCCCGAGTGTAGCGAAATACATATGGCGACCGCTCAGCCAACATTCAACAGTGCGTAAGTGCGAATGAGAATCCCAAATCTTAAAATTTTTGTGTTTTGTTTTTGACTCCGGTTTCTGTTTAATTTATAACCTTGTATGAAGGTGGCTGTAATGTTTTGAAGCTCTTCTTCGAATAGTTTGCGACCATACGAGTGATATAACTTCGAAGGTGGCTGCGGTTCCGTTTCTTGAACTAAACTAGTTTGCAATAAAATGTATATTGATGTCAGACCCACTGACCGATCCGATTGCGATTGAGAGAACCAAGTATGTGGAACGGGGCGTGAGACCGGCCGCCTCGAACCTGACCGTATCGAGGTATCTCAACCGGACAGGCTGGATATCGGCCGTCATAAAAAAAATATGCAATGGCCACAGTCGATAATCGGTATAGCCTCTATTCGGTTGGAACCGAAGCCATTTATCCCTTACAATAAATAAAGCGATTTCCTCAATAAGTGTTTGTTGTAGCTCAAACTGTGCGCCAGGATCGTTGCTGTTTATGTTCATTTGAATTACTCACTACAACGTTTCATTAGTCATTTAAACAGTCTCACTTGCTCTTAATTGAAACGCATCCAAAACTGCTAGGCTGATCTCTTTTATTAAGTGAATCAATGTCGCTCATGTCGTCCTACGGTCTTGCAAGATTCCAATTAGAATTGTTGAATCGAAACACTTCTGTCACTTCTTTGTACAATCTAAGAATTGCGCATCTCCTCATTGCTCACTTAATTACTATTCTCGGTGCGAGCGTCTCACACTAAGGGCATTATCATTGAATTGGCGACACATTATCGTTGTTTGTCTGGATATTTTCCGTGGTTCGCGCTCTAGCGCCGGCCGGTATTCGCGCGACTTCGGCTCAAGGTCGCGTTATCGCTATCGCCAGCCCTGAACCGCGCCAAGGATTCCAGCACATCCTCGCGCCAGCACCGGCCAGCCGGGCTCCGGCGCATTGCACGAGCGCGTCCGTAATCTTACAGGAACTCGTCAATCTCAACTGTCGCGCGCCGTCCTGCGTCTTCATTGTTAATTTGCGATGCCGACTTTGGAGTGCACCGGACGTGTACTCTCGCTTTTAACGACCGATATATTCTCAAATCGAATTAGCGGTATGTTTACATTTTATAAATAGAGCACGTTCACGTGGCGCCGTCCCGAGATAAGAGTCCGACGACTCAACATGATCACTCACCATGCGCTGTTAACATCCTCTGCGGCGGATCACCGGGTTCTCCGTCACACTGACACTCGAGCGGGAACTTAAGCACTCACAAACGGCGCACTGAGTTCGGCGGCACACGCGAGGACTGCACAGAGCGACACCCACGACTAGAATGCGGGCGAGACGGGTCGGCGCGGGGCGCGGGGGGAAGCGACACCGACACACGGCTCTTGCGAAGGCGCGGCGACGAGGACTGCGGCCGGCCGCGAACGCGCTCCCCCCCATTGGTCCGATGCAGCGTGACGTCACGGCGCGCTGCCAATAAGCGCGCGGCGCGTAGTGCCCTGTGCCGGTCGCCAGAGGCGCTGTCGTCGAGGAAGTCGCCCGCCCTGCAGAGCTTTCAGCTAGGGCGTGTGCTTTGCCGGGCGGCGAAACTGAACTCAGGATGCGTGCTCGAGTCTCGAGACGAGTTCATCATCCTTTGAATCGACGCCTTTAATTCAAACGAGCGCTCTTTGTATACCAGAATCACTACAATCACAACGTCCATGACTACTAACTTTTCCGGAAATTTTACACAAATCGTATTATACTGGCTTGTTGCCAAAGAAGGTTAACACACATCTGAGGCACGTAAACACCGTGTCACCGACTCGACTGTCGAGCTGCGCTCGTGAAAACAGGAATTTAACTTTATATGTTCTGTCAAACATAAATTGTATAAGGCAATAAAAAACATATCTTTGAAATATAAAATGAATAATAATCGAATACAAGAAATAAAATCTAAATAGATTTAGCTGCATCATTTCATTATTCAAAGTTTTAGCCTGAAATTTTTTGTATCTACATTGATTTTAAAATCAATCGAGCAATGTTACCGCGTCTTCGATTTCTTTATCATTTTAATCATTGGGTATTGTAGAGGGTTTACTAATGTTTGCCCTAATTTAAATGCAATAATTTCGTTTATCATAGTTTCATGAGAAATAATGTTTTATTTGCCATAACTATAGCAAAGCGTTCGATAAAATTCAACATTCCATTCTTCTTGATAAGCTCAGCGCAGTCGGTTTTGCTCGGAGCACGGAACACGAATTGCACGGAGACCTGCTCAGGTGGTTTGCCTCATAATATGTGGACAATCGTTGCCAAGCTGTTGTGGTGAATTTACATGTTTGGTTGGGTATCAATCCCTAGTGGAGTCCCTCAGGGCTCATTGCTCGGTCCACTCCTGTTCATAGTTTTTGTCAATAATATATACCATTATTTTAAAAATTCGAACCTCGTATGTTTCATAGACGACATGAAAGTTTTCAAAATGGTTTTCGTATTATGTTTGATGAAGCCTATCTTCTTTAGCAAGATTTGGAGCGACTTGAAACTTGTAGCATTAACCGACTAGAAATGAATCCGGATAAATGTACGGTATTGAAGTTTACTCGTAAAAAGACTGAGGTAACTTATAACTCTTTAGCGGGTGACGTTACAACGAGTAAATTCTATGCCAGAACTAGGTGTGTCATGTACATGATTCCAAGTTTAGAGATCACATTATTGATAGTATAATCTCTAAAGCGACAGGAGCGCTTGGTTTTCTCATACGGTACTCCCAAGATTTTAACAATGCGAAAACTTTAAAGATTCTTTATTGCACGCTTGTTCGCAGCAAATTAGAATATGTTTCGCAAGTGTGGAACCTGCTTAATGCATAGAAAGGCTGGAGAACATCCAAAAAAAAATCATACTACTTGTTCTACCGGACCGTTACTCATTACAATCGAGAGATATACGACCAGATTTGTAAAAAAATCGCCCAAGTGCGAGTTGGGCTTGCCCATGGAGGGTTCCGTGCCCACTTAACGTACCCACTGCTCATACCTAGCCAAAATTCCATATCATTTTTCGGTAGCAAAATAAAACTTTGTTTTTCATAGTGTTTGTATGAATGCATACATTTGCAGTTTTTGAAAATGTGTCATAATATCTCAAAAAATACTTACTCTATTTCGTTTAAACCAATTTTCGTTGAAAGTTTTTATTTTATTTATTTTATTTTATTTTATTTGGCACAGTTACAAGATACAAACTACAAAATGTTATACAAATAAATTACAAAATAAAATAGTTAAATTTGCACCTCTATAACAACTGCGCACAACATGCAAATAATATTTAAAAAATATAAGTGGCTTATTAGATGTGTAAAGCTAAACACAAAACAAAAATGCTACAATTATAATAAACAAAAAAATCTTGATAAATTAATTAATAAAAAAAAAACTAAATTCTATGAAAAAACTACGTTCTTGTTTGCAAGTAAACAAATGCTATCTGGGACTTTAATTGCTTTCACATATGAGTTGGCACTCTGGTAGAATATAATGGGTCTTTACCTATGAAATTGCCGTTTTCTATGGGGAAATTGTAGGAAGTTGGAATCGGCATACAAAGATATTTGGGGATTTCTTGGACATGTGAACTCCGAATTCAACGAAACTTTCGAGATATGATCAGACAAAATTATTCAAACTAGTTATTGCCTATAATCTCTTTTGATAAACTGTATTAGAATAAAAAAAAATCTGTTCAAATCTGTCAAATTGACGACAACCAAAAAGGGGTACTTTGGAGCATTTATAAAAATTTTAGACGCATGTTTAATTATTCTTTTCTTAGGTGTTTAACATGACGATATACTCTATTTTCGAAACTGACTATTAATTTTGATATATTAATATTAATTAAAAAATTAGAGACCAATAAACATGTGAGAAAAAGACGACAATTTCATATGTAAAGACCTATTATCTAGGTTTTTACATAACAGATTATATTGTCTACAGAAGCGCACTAGGGGATTGTTATGTGACACATTGTTCTTTGCAGAAGGCACTACAAACAGATATTGCTTTCGATTAGACCTACTAGTGACTTTTTTTTATTATTATCTACAGCATATATTATTTCTAGATTTTCACTCTTTTATTTCAAAAGTTAGAGGGAGGGAATGTACACATTTTATCACTTTGGAAGGCTCTATATTTCAAGAGATTTACTTTGAGAAAAAATCAAAGACCTATCTAAAGACACCCCACACGAATATGTTTGATAAATATGTATTGGGGGGCCCCCTAATTTTTTTTTATTTTTGTGTTAAAATCGTGAAGCGGTTCACAGAATACATCTAGCTACAAAGTTTCAACTGTGTAGTTTTTATAGATTTGGAATAAAGTGGCTGTGACATACGGACGGACGGACAGACAGACATGACGAATCTAAGTATAAGGGTTACGTTTTTACGGCTACGGAACCCTAAAAACACCACTTCAACACGCTCGAAAACCGTCGCTGTATCGCAGACGTCGTTTACTTAATAAAAATTGTCAACGGCTTTTTGGACATTTCCGAGCTTCTTGAGTTAGTCAACCTAAATGTCACCAATGATTATTTCGTGTTAATAAACCAATTTCATTGCCACGATGTAAGACTAATTTATAAGTAGAATTCGTACCTCATACGTGCACTTATTACTACTACTACTTATTGAACTTACTACTACTACTACAATAATCGCTGTGATACTCGACATTGATATGTTTAACACCAGTGCAAAGAGCATGTAATCACAACGTTAATTCTGTGAGACGGCAACCTAATGATTTGTTTTTAAGGCGTGATGTTTGTTTGTTCAAACAATTTGCGATCGTTAGTATAAATTGCATATTTCTATTAGTTTTATATAAGTACCTACTTGTTTATTTTAAGTTCCTAATACTAAGGTATTGTACAGTATTCAAATACGGTTAAATGGCTAATGTCTGTGTCTTAAGCTCATCACTTTTTTTTAAGCTACGCTGTTACTTATTGGTGTGGATCTATATCCAAATAAATAAAATAAAATAAATTTTGTAATAACTTCATTGTTCATAATCTATCAATCAAATGTCATCACATTTTTATTTTCATAATTTTATTTCCATACTTTTCATTTTCAATAAAGTTAATATCCATAACATTGATTTCCAATAAAACTCATTGCCTATACTGCAAGCAGCCATGCAACACGCAAGCAGGCATGCAGCACGCAAGCAGACATGCAGCAAGCAAGCAGGCATGTAGCATGCAAACAATGCATGCAGTGAGTTGGACTCACTCAACCGACTCCGGACCCAAGTAGGCCGCTGCAGACAAAATTTGAGCCGATGGGGTCAAATCCCCGCTTCAGAGGAGGACTGTGATTGCGGAGCCCCAACTCAGACCATGGCGCACTTGCTTCAGTGCCCATTGTGCCCCAACTCCTGCACCATGGACGACCTAATAGAGGGCAATGAGTTGGCAATAGCGGTCGCTAACTACTGGTCCGCCAAAATATAGAGAACCACTGACACGCAAAGAAGAAGAAGTGAGTTGGATTTGAATATTTTTCGATTTTACTAATTAGTTATCTTATTATGTTAGGTAAAAAAAAGATTTTTAAAGACGTGTAGGTATTATAATGTCAAATATAGATTATGTCAAATGATATTTATAGTTACTAATAATTACCTATAGCATTTGTTATTATGGCATCTCATTTTATGGCAAATGAGAGTTACTTGCTACTAAATAATTATGTCATGCGTTATTAGTATGAATAAGAATAGTGCTAACGAATATTATAACCGAGGATCATTATGGCAAATGAAATTATTGCAAGGAATATTATGAAATACAAAACAATACCATTCTACAGTTTTGTAGAGGTTATTAATAATTTCAAATTATAACTGACTAGTAACATACAATAATGTAAGATTTCCTTTGAAAAATTATCTATTTATTTCCATAAAAAGGATACACTTTCTCCTCCAGGAACGAAACTACTAACAAGTTATTAATCATGTCATTGGCTACACTCTTACAATACACAATCATTATTTAGCGTTCCAGATAAGTTATCTTAGCAATATAAACCAATTTCAGCCTTTTTAGCCGACTTAAAGAAATATGTACTTTTTTCACAAAACTATTGCTGGTTACCACCCAATACATTCACATCACATCATACTGTCCTAATTCTTGTAACTAGTGTTTAAAAAAGCACTACCACTGAACTACAATTGAAACACGATTGAGACACGATAGTGACTTAACGTTAGCAGACTTGGCCCCCTGCTTGAAACAGTCACGCACTTTCATACTTTGATTAATTTTTCCTTTTTATTTTTACGTTTTTTTAACCGACTTCTAAATCAAAAAGGAGGAGGTTCTCTATTCGTCTGTATGTATGTTTTTTTTTTGTGTATGTCCACCGATTACTCGAAGACGGATCTGAACCGATTGAAATGGTTCAAACGTTATTACATCAGGTTGGTTTCCAAGTTGGTCCCATTTTTTGAAATTTTGAAATCGGTTCAGTAGTTTTCAGGAAATCTTGAAAATACTGTCGTTTTCATTACCACTTTATGTGAATTTAATACGTATCTTTAGGCATAACTCCTTTGTTTATAAACCGACTTAGATGATTCTTGTTTTGTTAAAAAGGGGATACCTCAAGGTATTTTAACCGACTTTGAAAAAGGAGGTTTTCAGTTTGATCACATACCTATTTACCAGAAAACACGTAAATTGCCTGCACGATGCACTTAAAAGAGTGAAATAAAAATTATTTTTATAAAAAAATAAAACCGCCTTCAAAAAAACCACGTGTGAAACATGTACAATTTTCTGTTGTTTTTGTTAAAACCCGCCCGAATTCAAAGTACTTACGTTATTTATTTGGTGAGGAATTATTTCTTACTTTTTTGATGTGGTTTTTTTGAAGGCGGTTTTATTTTTTTTAAAAAATATTTTCTTGGGAAGTGAGTATTTGTTTGCTGTTTATTTTGAAGGCGACTTATTTATTTTAATTTTTTTTACTGTTCAATTTTTGTAAGCAATAGCTACAGTTTATGTTGCTTCTGCCCAAAAAGTCAATACCTTTAGTTTTAAAGTTATGTTGACGAAGGAAACACAATGGGTTTACGTTAGTAAAACTTAAAGTTTCTCTTGGCAAGTGAAACATTAAGTTGTACGGAACGGAATCACGAGGCGAACAACTAATAAACAACTTGTTCTGATTAACTTTGTAAATACAATATTAAAATTCACAACCAGTCTTTGATTATATGAATGGAATAATTTTCAGTGTGGCGGGTGACTGTAGAATTAAAACTTGGTTTATAAAAGTATCTGGACGAATGATTTATTTTGTGAACTACTTGACTATTCAAAGAGAAGAGTTAGGTAGTTTTAAAAAATATACTCGTAGTATTAAGGGAAAATTTAATCTTTAAAAAACAACATTTTCTTTTATCCTTCTGTCCGGCTGTGGCTTATACATATACTATACATATACTATATAATTATTATCATGTTAAATTACATGAAAGGCTAGGATGGAATTTAGTGACATAGATAAGTAAGTTATAAGTGGAAGCTTGTAATTGGCCTTCAATATTTAAGTTAGTACCTACTTTTGGTGTCGGCCGAACTCACCGAAAAAAAACTCACCGAAAATAACTCACCGAAAAGTTTTCTCACCGAACAAAACTCACCGAAAAAATCTCACCGAAAAAAACTCACCGAAAACCAAACTCACCGAAAACTTTTCTCACCGAAAAAAACTCACCGAAATAAAACTCACCGAAAAAAACTCACCGAAAAAAGCTCACCGAAAACTTCTTGATTTACAACAATTGAATCATATACGTATCGGGTCGGGTAGATTTCTGCTCATATTAATGTAAATGTCACCGGAAAATAACAACATGAACCGCAAGTTTATAAATTTTACGGAAGTCCTGTAGAACACGTGATAGGTTAGAAATTTAAGGCGATCGCGAAGCGCAGCGAAGCGATTGCCTTAAATTCTGTGGTAATTTTTTTTTAGGAAATTTATAAATTTACGGTTTTTATTAATTTCCCGGTGACATAAATAAATAAATAAAAAATACGCTCTAACCACTGAGCTACGGGGTCATTCGATGGGACTCAAACCCACGACCTTTCACTGTCCAGGCGAATGCTCTAACCACTGAGCTGCGGAGTCGTTCGATGTGACTCGAACCGACGACCTTTTATTGTTCGGGCGAATGCTCCTACCACTGAGCTACGGAGTCGTTATTTTCATTTTCAATACTTTTTTATATTACCTAATTCCTAATTTTTGATTATTTATTTATTTATTTAAGATCAAATTATAAATCCTTATTAAATAACAGCAATATTAAACAATATTACCTAGTCTAATAGACCGTTTAAGTACATTAATATGAGCAGAAATCTAAGATTGATGATTCAGATTGTCGTAAATCAAGAAGTTTTCGGCGAGCTTTTTTCGGTGAGTTTTATTTCGGTGAGATTTTTTCGGTGAGTTTGGTTTTCGGTGAGTATTTTTCGGTGAGATTTTTTCGGTGAGAAAAGTTTTCGGTGAGTTTGGTTTTCGGTGAGATTTTTTCGGTGAGTTTTTTTCGGTGAGTTTTTTTCGGTGAGAAAACTTTTCGGTGAGTTTTTTTCGGTGAGTTTTTTTTCGGTGAATTTGACTGGAACCCCTACTTTTTGTAATCCCACCTAGCTGTAAGCTTTCCTAAGATTGTAAAATAAATAAATAAATAATAACTCGTTTATATTATTGCACACGCCATGATCACGGAGTACTTGCCATCCCAAGTCGGTGTCAGACAGGAGCAAGAAATAGCCAGAAAAAAAAGCACCGAACTCAGAAAGGTAGGCACTCTAAAGATTTTATTTTTCCTTTTCAGTTGACAGGTACTTTTTGAAGTCGATTTAATTTCTTAAATTACCTTTTTCTAAACTCGTTTTTATTGTAGAAAAATATAGCATTTGAATTCAGTACCGTCATGCATAGTCTATGTTACGCTATATTTATAAGGTCTAAGATAGATCAATTAGAGAAATGCGTATCTGAGAACGTGTGTTGTTGTTGTGTGTACTAACTCAGTTCATGATATGTCCGTCAAAGCCTTCTTACTTGTTTCCCGGTAACACAATCCGAGCTCATTAGCGACCATCATTAAACCCACAACATCGGAGGCATTAGTTTGATAATCACATTGTTCGGCCAAATCGATAAAGTTTAAATTGCCCAGCTTTCGGTGGTGTTGGATTTCCTTTTGTATAGTTAAAGTTAGTTAAAGATTTGAAATGCGTTAGTATTTCGATAATATTGAAGGTTTAAAACCTTTTGAATTGAACTATTGACTAAGCTTCAGAGTATGATACGTTGATTAATAAACTCAAATCACAAATACAGTGTGAGTCTTCATAAAGTGCGCATATTAAAATCGGAGATACTACGCTTAAATTCTAACGGCAGAAAAAAAGTATTTAAGTAGTAAAGTTGAATTTTTTGTTTTTTATGTTTTAAAATTTTCTAGTGACCTCCTTGTAAACAAATCGGTAAGTATAACTTTTAAACTAAACGATCAATCACGATGAAAGTAACTAATTACAGATTGGAAATAAGGGTTTTCTTATGAAATGTGAATTACGGGAAAAATGCTTTTAATTAATAATTAGGTAGGTATATTTTGTTCGAAAACTGATTTTTTATCAATGTTCACAATAATTTAAAAAACATCTCAGCAAGTTAATTTTTTTTTACTATTTTTTCTGCCGATAAAGTTAAGCGTAGTGTCTCCAATTTCAATATGTCCAATTTATAAAGATTTACACTGTATATATTTTTCAAACTCGGACAAAACATTACCTTGAAAGTCGAGTAAAACTTTCATTCTGAATATGATATTTTGTAACCTTACTATAGTACTCTTGACGATATCTATAATAGGCTTTTCGCATATTCATCCTCATGGTCTAATTTTAAATGCGTTTGAAAGGAAAACCCACATAAACTTTCGTTCTTATCTTCGCGTTAAAGCTCTAACTAAAACACTACTCATCTTAATTGCTTTAAAAGTTCACCCATGCAAATGCAAACAAATAAACAGATAGACTTACAAAATAGCATTTAATTTAAAACCGTTATCAGACTTAACTACGATATTCTACAAACAAACTACTTCTAACTTTTGGGAATGAGGATTGAAATGAGAAATAAATTAAGTAAAAGTATAATTTCTTTTGTGCCGGTCTGCAGGCCTATCGGCAAAAACTAAACTTCTCACGTATTTTTTTTTTCTCAAGAAACAGTGTAAAATTGTGTGAAAACGAGGTTTGAAGCTTATGGTTTTATTTTGGCGAGTGGGCAGTGGAATAGCACAACCTAATTCCGCCATCTCCCTTCTTCCATCGGACAACCAGACGTAGGAATCAGCGCCACCATTTTTGGTGGATATTCCAAAGACGGACTGCTAGAGAATAGAACTCCTTGTCTCGTCTTCCCGGTAAGAACAACGCGAGAAAACTGATACCTTAGTCTACGTAAGCGCGATTCATCGAAGATCGTATCATTGCTTACCATCAGGCGAGATTGCGGCCAAGGGGCTTGATAAACATCAATAAACTGGGTTAATTAAAATAAGTAAAACATCAGTAATTTTATTCATCACTTCATCAGTCTTATGAATTCAACGCAATCAAGCCCATATTCGAACATTTCTACTAAAACACGAATTTTGAAAAATCTCATGTGAGATTAGGGGTAGGGGAGGGAAGCAAGCCAAATCTCACGACATCTCACCAAGGGGGAAGGGGAGAGGACCAAAAATCGCCTAAATCACCTCACGTTATTAATGGACGCCCCCTAATGAATGAAACATTCTGCTAAAACATTTAAGCGAGTTAAATATTAAAATTCGATAATCCAGCGAACATTTTTCGAGTAAATACTTACAGAAACTTGTGATTCTCGGTAGCGAGATCGTCATTAGAGTGAGTTGTAAACAAAACCCTCGCCCCGGGGACCGACAGCTGTCCCCAAGCCTCAGTCCACAACCATTAAACACCCACGTCGGTTTTCATAACACAGCAAACCGCAAACCAAACTGAACCATATACCTTTACCCTTAAAACACAATTTCCCAGAACCTCCTCTCACACATTTCACTGAAATTCTACGTGTTTCGTAGACGTTGGAAAATCGGCTTTAACTAAAAGACTAATGGTTGTTTTCTACCTGACAACTCTCATTAGGTAAAAGGAAATTGTATCGAAGATTTAAGTGCGGGAAAAAGTGATTAAGTGAATAGCGAGCGATACTTGTTGATTGAGATAAGTTTTGTTGAAAAAAATGTTAGGAACTAAGGCTTTTTTTTCAGTCAAATGTCAAGCTATTCAGAATATTTAATAAGAGAATTCGAACATTGGTTAAACGCAACCCAAATACTTTATTTATCGTTATATTTCCATTATACTTAGGATGCCCATCGATGAAATGAACATTCGGTGATATGGCGGGTGGGCAAATGGCTTTCGAGGAAATTATTTTCGGTCATGTGTCCTAGACCCAAAGTTAGGTGGGTACACTGACTGAAGGTAACTATAGTTTATTTTATTTTATATTTTCTTCGATATTTCACTGTAGTTAAGAAGATTGCAAAGCTAATTAGTTATGGAAAAACAGAATTTTAGCATTACTTTAACACTTAAGTGAGTTTAAATTTCAAACCTTTAGTAGATAGTGTACGGTATGTACAGGGTTATTGTACCGATTACGTTTTCTGAAAATCAAAAGACATTGACACGAATTTTCCCGTAACCAATAACGTTGGGTAGAGAGTGAGCCATACCTTATCAAATCGAAATTTCACCGTGTAAGGCATAATGAACACGAATCCCTCGCCTAGCAACAGCCGCACGCACCGCATAAACTGGCGCGTGCGCCGGCATCCCGCCGGCTATTTCGGGCGCTCCCCTGCGCGGGGCTTTCCACGGGGAGCGCTGCGCCTGCGCTGGAGCCGATGCACTGGATGGCGCGTGAAAGATCGATGCGAGTAAGCGCGTTTCAGTGATATGCTATTGACTTGTTTATGCACTTCAGGTGGTAATAGTGTCGTTGTTTTCTTTCGCTGCTCTATTGCAGGCTAAGTATCTGATGATGACACGTTAAATGATATAAAATTTGTTTGAAGACACTTCGAACTGTTTAACTGTGTGGTTTCTTAGTGATAGCAGCTATGTTTTGTATTATTTCGTTTGTAGTTATGTCATAAAAAACACTCAGTCTGCACATTTTTAGAATAGCAATTGTTTGGATGAATAATGTAGCTTTGTAATAAAACATAAAGCGAGCTGTAGGTAAAGGTTAATTTTCCCCTATTTTCAATGTAGATGCTTGTAGTGTAGTGTTTAGTTACCTTCGATAAGACTATAGTTAAAAACCTCGCTAAGTTCATGGTTGCTTCGCTGTAGATTGTGCGAGTTCCTTAATGTGTGTAGTTTTAACGAGAAAGCTTAGGAACAATTTCCGGCGCGCCATAGCACGGCGTGGGCGCCTCGCAGTTGACTAAGTAAATTAAAACTATTTTATTTTAAGCTGAATATCAGGTTTTTGTTGTTAACGTTTAAAGCTGAATCGGGTTTTTGTTGTTAACGCTTAAAGTTGGTTAACTTCCACAGTGTGGTAGTTAACCAACTTTATCTGTGTTCGGTCACGGGCTAAGTGACAAAAAAAAGGTATAATGTAGAAATATAGAACTCCTCCGTGCTGTGGAAGGCACGTTAAGTTGGAAGCTCATAAGGAAAGTCAAGCAATAAGGGTCATTCAAATGGCTAAAAGTCAAAGTCAAATTTGTTTATTCGATTTAGATTGTTTGTGAACGTCGTAGAAGCTACGCCATCGGTTCGCAAACTCTGCAGCGAGAGACCTTGGAGAAGAACCGACATGAAAATCTAAAAGGGTTGTTTTTTCTCCCCGAGTTGTTTCATACAACCGTATGATTTAACCGCCTCTGTGGTCTAGTGGTTCATACCACGGATTTCAGACCCAGAGGTCCCGGGTTCGATTCCCAGTGGGGGTACATATCGTATTCGGTTTGGTTGGTGGTAGGACTTGTTCTTAGTCTAATCTAAGTCTGACGCCATAACAATGATGTTTTCAGCATTATTGTGTTCCGGCAGTTAAAGATAAGATAGCCAGTTCCTCAGTGATTGAGGATTCCGGGAGCAGTGCGCTTCCACCTTCAGCCTTATCACCACTTATCATCAGGTGTGATGAAGGCTAAGTGCTACCCCGTTGTGGATAAAAAAAAAAAATACAGAGTCGTCAAATTGAAAAATGAACTTAACATAGTATAATTATGATCAGTTTCCATCACAAATTATACAATAGGTTATGATAAATACAGTTAATTATAGGCGAACTCGTGTAATGATCATAGCGGTAAACAAAAGGCGAATTTTGAAGATGATGAGAAATTATGTAATACAAGCCTTCCGCCCACGTGGACTACACGACGTTATCCCGCGGGAATATGGTGTTTTTCCGGGATAAAAAGTCGCCTATGTCACTCTCCATCTCCTAAACTATCCACATATCTACTAAAAATCACGGTGCTCCGTTTTGACGTGAAGAAACGGGAATAAATATTTCTTTTTTTAGTAGGTTTTTCCTTTTTAATCAAAATAACGCAGGTAAAACTGCGAAGCACATCTAGTTATATTATAACTTTGTAAAATTTAAAGTTAATCAACTTAAAGCACAACAATTCATATGTAGTAGGTTTAACCATTTTTAACCGACTTCAAAAAAGGAGGAGGTTATCAATTCGACTGTATTTTTTTATGTGTGTTAAATATTTCTTTTTTTAGTAGGTTTTTCCTTTTTCCTCAAAATAACGCAGGTAAAACTGCGAAGCACATCTAGTTATAGGTATTATAACTTTGTAAAATTTAAAGTTAATCAACTTAAATCACAACAATTCATATGTAGTAGGTTTAACCATTTTTAACCGAACTTTATAGTTAATGAACCGATTTAGATAATTCTTTTTTTATTTGAAAGGTGACGCTTCTCGTGTGGTCTCATTCAAATTTCATCGAAAATTGACGAGAAGTTCTGGAGTGATCCTGAATAATGAGTATTTAGACTTTAGTTTGCTTATTTAGACAAAAGACGAAAATGCGTGACTTTTTCTAACTTATCTTGGTACTTACTGAACTGTTAGAAGTTGGTGCCAAGCCTAAAAAAAATAAGATCGAATTATACAGAGTGAAATAACAAACATATTAAAAAAATAACCTGGTCCCAAGCGTGAGGTGTAGGACGTATTTACCTCAAATATCTATTAGACTTGGCAGCGACTTCAAACAGTTCAAGTTCAAGTAAGTACCAAGATAAGTTAGAAAAAGTCACGCATTTTTGTCCTTTGAATTAAAATTTCCAATTATTTTTTTCGTTTTTAGTAAATAAATAATAAATAAAATCTTTATTCTCTCAACACAATCATTACATACAATGATATACATATTTAAAACATTATTTAGTGTTTGTTAATTTTGTTAGAAGATTCTTTTTGAAGGCGGTTACATTAAAAAAAAACGTTTTATATGGTCTGCCTCACTGAAAAATTACAAAAATATGATTACCTTTTATCTACTTTATTATCTTCCTAATACCTACCTAAATTAATGCAAAGGTGTCTAACTGACAGATCAGCGCACAGCCGAAACTACTGTAGCTGAAGCTTGGAATAGTAATAGTTATTAGGAAAAATCGACCCGTCTACCTATCTGTTGTTCACATTTCACGCAAAAACTACAGAGCAGATTTTGATGAAACTTTTTTGTTATTTAGCTAATTGGTCCTCGCCAACATATAGGCTGTAATTTATTTTGAAGATCGAAGTACCTGATGTGGAACCATAGCATTCCAGCCAAACTATGAGAGGAAACGCTAAGAAAGGATATTTCAGGATTTAGATCCCAAGGGAGTAAAATCAGTTAAACTTTGCAGCAGAGCAGTAAAATTGTCGTAGCTATCATTTGCCGTGAAAGGCTGTCTCTTCCTCTATCACTGCTGCGTACAAATGCATCTGTGGTCATTGCATCTATTGTATAACCAATGGTGACTCTACATATACGTGAATCATACGTGTGTCTCAACAATCTACATCGTTTAGAATAGGTACTTCTTTTTATCTTAATTTTGTAGTAAGTATTACATTGGGATATATTTTGGAATACTGCCTACAAGAATATAAAAAAATAAATAAATAAAAAAAAAATCGTTTATTTTCTCTTCACACAAAGGAAACAGTCTTAAAATATATGGTTGACATTAAAGGCAAGATTATGTCCTGTCGTGTGAGTAATATAATGTAGTTCTAAGGATCCAAATAAATAAAATTAACTCCACGCGGACGAAGTCGCGGGCAAAAGCTAGTCTTAAATATGTCTTTAATAGTAGCTACATAACTCTTATTTTCCATTATTTTATAGTTATAATGTGAATAGAGGAACCTCGTGTGGCCTAAATATGTTTTCGTGGGCACTCGGATTTCGATTGTCTTTAATAGTAGCTACATAACTCTTAATTTCTATAATTTTATAGTTTTAATGTGAACAGAGGAACCTCGTGTGGCTTTAATATGTTTTTGTGGGCACTCCGATTTCGTTGCACATTGTACAATGTGCTTCGCATAATGTTAACCTTTCGCCGTCCCTCCGTGTCTCCCACAAGGTAAGACCTTTCCACCTAAAAAGTTTAAACACATTTTTATCACAAGACAATTTGGTCTTTCCCACGTTTGAGTAAGGTGTATATTTGTCTGGCTACTATGTGGATTTATGACATTTTGTGTGGAACTTTTTTTGCTTGAACCCCACGTGGTGTGGTGAGACACATGTGGGACCATCGCGCATTCTCTGGGAGAGATAACACAATTTAGTGAAAAAAAAATTATTTTCTTATAATTGTATAAGTAACAGATTTTTGGAAATTCCGAACAGCGTTAAAAAAATACTTAATGGCTGACTTATTTTTACGCTAGGTGATGTAAACACACAGACTCAGACGGCATAATGCTTTTTAACTATTTTAAACTGTATTTTATTAAAATTATATTTTTTAGTTCCATTTTTAGTATCTACTAAGTATAGCTTTATGTTGATAACTAGCATTTGCGCGCGGCTTCGCTCGCGTTAAATTCAGGCTAACGTAGTTCCCTTTTCTCCACACAAATATTGCACCCCCGTTTCAAGCCCTAACGGGTAAAATTTTGTAAAAAGTTATTTTAACTAAGTATGCCGGTAATAGGTAAGTATATTTGGGTTAAAAGACTGTATTTGCCCTCACTATAAAAAAAAGGTATATTTGGGTTTCAGCGTAATCCGTTTAGTGGTTTGAACTTTGTGTTGATGGATCAGGCACTGTAATAGGACATAATAGGTAATAGAAGTAACAGCATTTACAAATACATTTACAAAACACAATTAATACAAAAAAAAAACAATTATTTTTACATTACAGGCACTGAAAACATAGAAAATTAAGTATTATAAAAAAACGACTCCACAGCTCAGTGGTTAGAGCATTCGCCCGGACAGTGCAAGGTCGTGGGTTCGAGTCCCATCGGAGCTAGTTGTGAGACGGTTAAATTTTTGCTAATACTTCATTTTCAATATTTTCATACAATTTCCAATTTTTACCTGTAAGATTAAAAGTAGGTACCTACTTAAGTGACATACCTATTCTTAATAATAAGGACTTAAACTTTGTTTATAAATTCACTAGCTTTCCGCCCGCGGCTTCGCCCGCGTGGACTACACGACGTTATCCCGTGGGAATGTGATACTTTTTCATGATAATAAGTAGCCTATGTTCTTCTCCAGGCTACAAAGTATCTATGTCCCAAATTTCATCCAAATCCGTTCAGCCGTTTTGGCGTGATTGAGTAACAAACATCCAAACATCTAAACTTTCACATTTATAATATTACTAGCTTTCCGCTCGCGGCTTCGCCCGCGTGAACTACACGACGTTATCCCGCGGGAGTGTGATATTTTACCGGGATAAAAAGTAGCCTATGTTTCTCTCCAGACTCTAAAGTATCTATGTCTCAAATTTCAGCCAAATCCGTTCAGCCGTTTTGGCGTGATTGAGTAACAAACATCCAAACATCTAAACATCCAAACATCCAAACTTTCTCATTTATAATATTAGTAGGAAGTAGGATAGTAGGATAATTTCAAAATTTCTTCAAGTCCCAAGTCACTCAGTATAAGAGCCCGAGAGTCTCCAGTTCTCATGAACATGCGCAGGCACATCTGGCGCACGTTTCAGAGCCTCCCTCGCGGCGCCCCACCCCCCGAGAACCGCTGAAAAAATATCACATACCAAACTACACCTTATGGCGCTTACCATAAGGAACGATAATAAACCAAACGAAAGCAAAAGGGTCATTTTTTTCTGCCACTGTGTCAATGACCTCTCTTAGAGGTACCATTTTTTTCTATTGATCTTGTGTCTGTAACTGTAAAACTCAAAATGGTTTCTGTATTATCTATTTTTTTGCTTAACCGACTCAAGTGCGTGTTAACGAAATTAAATTGTCTATTTTAAGTATTCTTTTGAGCATAATCAATAATGGAAAATAAAGTAAATCATAAAAATTGCATTGTGAATGCAAAAAATTAAAAACCTTCAAATATTTTTGTAAAATAAAATGTGATGAAAATTACATAAAGGAAACTATATATCAAAGATTTTCAGTCGGCCGTTCATTATTATGATCAATTTATAAAACTTAAATTTGACTGAATTTGTTTCAAACCCATGACATTAACATAACGATAACGACCAAGCGATATTCAAAACCTTTATCTGCTGAGCTCTTATCCGTTTCGTGACATTATCAAATCTTAATCTGAAATTTCCCGGAATGGAGATGTATTTTGTAAGATAATAAAGACGAATCTCGAAACTTATTGCCAGTCAGTACATTACAACGAATTGATAGTGTCGGCATCATGCACCTGTACATAAGTGTTTTGTGTGCCTTTTTGATTTGCGTAGAAGGTGCTCCAGCCAATGGACTCCCTCAGGAATATCCCGCAGTCAACACAGTTTCAGGCCTCGTGGTTGGTTCCGTTTCAAGGGATGGAGACTATTTTGAGTATCTTGGTATTCCCTATGCAGATTCAACATCAGGCAGTCATAGGTTTAAGGTAAGGCCTTTAATCTTTTTCAGTATTCTAGAACGATCTGTATAATTGAAATAGTATTTATTTTCTAATAAAATCAATTTTCTGTCAGTAAAATAGATAAGAAATATTTAGCTCTTACTAAAATATAGTTGTTGAATTACAGGCCCCAAGCCCACCACCACTTTTCACCGAACCATTCATTGCGAGTCGAAGAGACATAAAATGTGTACAAGCTTTGGGTATTGGCTATGAGGGGACTGAAGATTGCTTAGTCGCAAACGTTTATACTCCAACTCTTGACAACAATAAAGAACTACCCGTCATGGTTTGGGTCAAAGGAAGAGAATTCGACCACATTCATGGACAAGATTTCTCTTTTAAGCAATTTGTCGAAAAAGATGTCATCGTCGTCACTCTAAACTATCGAGAATCGATATTAGGATTTTTGTGTCTTGGCACAGAAAACGCTCCAGGTAATGCTGGACTCAAAGACGTAATAGCTGGTCTGCAATGGGTAAAAGAAAATATTGGCGAATTTGGAGGAAACCCAAATGATGTAACTCTTTTTGGCCATGGAAGTGGTGCTGCAGTTGTGGATCTAGTTACTCTTTCCCCGATGGGTGAAGGTCTGGTCAGTAAAGCTATTACACAGAGTGGTAACGCGCTAGCTCCCTGGGCAGTAAGCCGAGACAACTTGCATTATGCAGTACAAGTGGCAGAAGCGCTTGGTCATGTTGTCACTGATGTTGAAAGCCTTTCAATAATTTTCACCCGAGCTAGTGTACCTGCTTTGATGGCGGCCATAAACGAATTAGATTTAAAGGATAACGCTTTAGCTTTTTCACCGTGCTTGGAAAGAGAAGACTTGGAAGATGTGATTCCTTTTATGACAAAGTCACCTTTTGAAGTTATCCACAAAGGAGAGTTCATGCAAGTTCCATTCATAACAGGTTTTGTTGATAATGAAGGTACTATTCGCTCAGAAGAAATCATAGAATCTGACTGGCTACAAAAAATGGAAGATAGCTTCACAGATTTCTTACAATCTGACTTGAAATTTGAATCAGAAGAAGAAAAACAACAAGTTTCTAACGACATACAAGCTTATTATTTTGAAGAAGGCAATATAAATATTGACGAATATATTTCATACCACGGTGATACAATGATTTTGATATCTGCTATAAGAGAAGCTCGTCTCCGCGCAGCAACTTCCTCGTCTCCCGTATATCTTTATCAGTTTTCGTATAAGGGCACATTGGGAGAACCGTTTGAAGGACCAGTCCCGGTAGAACGTGCAGCTCATGGTGAAGAACTGGCATACATGTTCCCAGATATGCACACTACACAAGCTCCAGAAATGGACCTTGTAGTAGGTGACATTCTTGTAGAAAGATGGACTAACTTTGCAAAGGACGGGTAAGCAAGCAACAGACAAAAATATGTTTGAAATTCAAATGTTGCATTCACCTTATTTATTTTATTATGTTCGTTTCAGATTACCCACCAGTGACACATCACAAGTGCTTTGGTTGCCTTTTACGAATGAAAATCCACATTATCTTCGGGTACTTAATACGGACGAGATAAGTGAAGCAGGTGGTACTTTAGAAGTTGACCTGACAAACCCTCATCCAGATAGAATAACTTTTTGGGATAGCATTTACGAAGAACACTTTTTGGATGCTGAATCCAAATGGGAAATTATAATAAACAATGCAGAGGAAAACAAAGGTACAAATCTCCTGTATAATCTATGTCATTTTTAACATGCAAAAAGGACGAAATTACTTTAAATTACATAGGTACTAAGGTACATAGGTACTAAAGTACATAGGTACTAAAGTACATAGGTACTACAAAAAACCTAATTGGAATACGAGTATGTTTATCAAACTGCGATCAAATAATAGGATTAAGATACAATAACCCACACATTTAAAACTTTCAGGAGTGTCAAAATCAAATGTACAACTCTCCGAACCCGAAGCTGGCTCTGAGGAAACAGGCTTCTGGGATGAAGTCTACAAAGAACACTTCTTAAAGTTCAAACGATTGTTAACACGGAATGAAGATCAGAATGAAGATCAGAATGAAGAAGGCAGTGGCGATGAAGATGAAGATGAGGGAGGTGACGGTGATGACGATGAAGGCGACGGTGATGATGACGATGACAACGGTGCTGCCACAACCGCTGCGTATACGTTCACAATTTTATGTTTATTCGGTATCTTAGACAAGATTCATGCAGCAATAACTCTTTCTTAGTTCAATAAAAATATCTTTATTTTAAATATTAATTATAATGTAAATAATGATATAATAAGGCTTGCACGGGTTTTGCAACAAAATGGTGCACAAGCTATGTAACATAATGCTAAGTAATGTCTAATTGAGGTGCCTTAATTAGAAACATTTGTAATTTTAGCTTTTTATTCGAATAAAGTGTTCTTTTTTAGTATTTTTAAATTTTTTTCTTGTGATTAATTTGTACAAGCTAAGCGTGTAAATGACCGCGCGATTATAATTCTTGTAGTTCTTCTTGCGTTATAAATTAAAGCAGCGGTATGCAAATCTGTGCTATTTCCACCCATGTGACATTATACCGTCCACATAGCGGGCGTATGTACGACACACGGTCCCTTCCGACCTTCTACTGCGCGACCCCACGCTGAACTTTTATCAAGTTGCACGCAACGCAATGTTATGCACGAGGAGAATTATGGCATAACGTAGCTGTTCTCGTTTTTTTTCTTACATAATTTTTCTAGGTGGTAAAATACACATTTGCTTTACTCTAAGACAGTTGCTTAACCAAAGACTAACCTGTTCTAGTTTATAGATTTTCAATAAACTCATCTGCCAACTCGTTTCATTTGTATTTAACTGGAACTTGTCAAATAGTAACAGCACATCTATTTCAAGAGAAATCTTTCAGTAGTCCTAATTTAGCCATGAGTTTTAACTAATTGCTGAGTATATAGTTTTATCTTTATGTTCTGGGTGCCTACCATCAACTTTAAGCCAGCGATTTAAAAATAGCGCGATGCAGAATAGGTTCCTAAAATGAATTGCTTTCTTTCGTACTATGAACTTCTAAAAACTGGATCGCAAATGAATTGCTAAATGTGAATGACCGAACGATTTGTGTCCTTATTTCTTCTACCCATCTCTTCCACTCGATTCTGTCATGCCCGGAGAGTGAAAGGGACGGGTATAACCTGCAGGTGTCATTTAGCTTGGCCGAGTTATAAGTCAAATTAGAGTTGATGACAGCTCAGCAGCTGTGAAATGTCATTGAATGATCACTGAATCGCTGTCATTGATATTAAGCTGTCGTGGTACGAATAAGCGAAGCAGTTCAGTCTAGGTCCTAAACAAAACCGCAATAAGAGTTGATGGTAGGCACCCTGTACTGGTTATTTTAAATCTATAAACTTTATAGACAAAATTGAATGTTTCAATTGTCCTATTCTTAAGTCTACAGTCCATTCTTTCTTTCTTTTTAGTTGGAAAATAACGGGCGCCTGAAACTGATTAAACTTACAGTCATAAGTACAAACATATTTATAAAAATCGTCAAAAGGGTTAAAAAAGTAATAACTTACAATGAGCCACGTGCAAAGCGGTTATTTTGAGACGAGGTCCCTCAGTGTTTACAGGAGGCCTGGAGTGCTCGTAAAAACGCAGTGCAGATTTGCAGGCTACGCTTAATGTCTCGTAGCGGTGCAGCTGCAAGCCGACCACTGTTATTGCACTTGTCGGCACGGGATCGTTTAATAAGGCACACTCATAGGCACTTTAGGTTACCATAACGTACTTAATATCCTTAATTTTAACGATTTCCGTTCTTGAAGAGTTTTCATAACAGTTTTCTATGAGATAGCATATCTGATGAGGTAACAACACTGTTTTGTTTTCCATTCCGTCTGAAAATCTACTTACTTTTTTTATCCACAACGGGGTAGCACTTAGCCTTCATCACACCTGATGTTAAGTGGTGATAAGGCTGAAGGTGGAAGCGCACTACTCCCGGAATCCTCAATCACTGAGGAACTGGCTATCTTATCTCTAACTGCCGGAACACAATAATTTTGAAAACATCATTGTTATGGCGTCAGACTTAGATAAGATGGTGGTAGCTAGCCAGGCGGACTAAGAACAAGTCCTACCACCAACCAAACCGAATACAATATGTACCTCCACTGGGAATCGAACCCGGGACCTCTTGGTCTGAAATTGGTGGTGTGAGCCACTACCACTAGACCACAGAGGCGGTTAAAGCCATTATTATTCTTTCTTTACCATGTTGAAGTTTCCAGGCTGTATCAGTCTCCATCTCCTTCTTTCACCATCAAATTTTAACAATCGTCGAGTGACTCTTTGAGTTTTTATATTTGAGGAAGGTAGGTAATCTGGTAATGCAGTAGAAGCGCGATTGATCCAGCAATTATGCTACTGAAGGCAGGCTTAGGACGTTGGCACACTTGTAATTGATAACACACACCAACCGAAATACGCCCCAGTAGTGGGATGGGAATATTGTAACGTAGGTATCTACTGACTATTACGATCCCTGAAGTCTCAGCTAAAGCACCGGCATGATCAAATTTTACAGCTTTTAAATTGATGCCCATTGTCCAATACAAATGACAAATAATATAACTTTCACTTATAAGACAAATGTCATTTATATGGGACAGTGGGCGATTTTAAAGAACTAAACTTTTTATGATTGGGCGTCAGGAGGTAATAGTTATCTCGGCTAGCCAAAAGCAATATTTAATGTTCCATTTCACTTCAATAATATGTGTACTTATGCCAGTTCTTATACTTAAGGCACTTTTCAAGAGTAAGCACTCGATTGTGACTCTTGACGGCGTTTTCATTGTACAGTAAGGTGCATGGCGTTCGAGTTACAGACGCACGTGCTAGCCACCTCGGTTTTTAAATTTATCAATATTCAACGCGAAATCTTAGTGTGGATAAGACACGTTCTAATTTTTAAGAGCTATGTACTGTACTGGCTTCTTTGTTATTTAATTTTCAATGTTTACAAGCGATTATTTCTACACTATTAACGTTGAATTAAAAACAACAAACGGCATTCAAAGCGTCATGTAATTGAGAAGAATAAAAACATCACTTTAAGACTAACAGTTCAAAATCAAATTTATAATAAAATAATGATCGCCGAGTTATCGCCGAGTGATCGCGCGATCGATTGCGCGGGGTAGTACTTCGAGGATCATTCAGTCGCGCGCGCGGGTCAATTGAGCGGCTATACTATCCACATAGACAACGTCTGTGACTATCCACTAGAGGATAGGATTATACATAATATAAAATATATTACTGATATTTTCATTATTTGTCAATATATTCTCAAGCAAAATCGCAAACGCACAACTAGTTTGTTTTTAAGCAAAAAATAAACTTCCGAATCAAACGTTAATGTTTAAAACCCAAGAAAAAGAGATTTAACATGAAAAATAAAATAAGAACAAACATCGCAGTACATCGTCAATTCCACATACATAATCACGGATAAAACAATATCTTACCTATCACATTAGATAAAACTATCGGAAAAAATACGTCTTTAATGTTAGGCATCAATATTATTACTTATGTCTTTCCGGAAGATAAAGTTTCTCAAGTGCCACTTCTTGATAAAACAGAATAGTAAACAGCTAAAGCTCATATCAGTTACTGTTCCTAATATGAATGATTTTGAATGAATAATTAATAGATACTCTCGGGTTAAGGTTTTAGAGCTTTATGCTACTATTTTCATAATAGAACTCACTAAAAATTGAATGAATAGGCAGTTGACATAAACATTTTTAGAAAAAAATGAAAACAATTTTTGTGAAACATTTAACGCCTATCAAAAATATGTGGAATCGATTCTACTCTCGATTCTGAAAAAACTATTTTCTCAGTTTTAGATTAGTATTTTAAACTTTTAGATTTAACATTTTTTAGATTTTAATTTAAAAGTATAACACGTTGTATAGTTAGGGTACATTTTGAATAAGCGTAGCTTAAATTAATTAAACGACCATGTCAAGGGATGTGGTCACTTAGCCTTAGGTAATGTCCACACTAAGAGTACGCAAGCGCCGCCCGTGCCGCAGCCGCCTCGGGGCCATGTGGTTCGCATCCTGCGCCGTACCGCGCCGCCCGCCGCCGCCCCGCGCCGCGTGTCAACCGCCGCGGCTTCACCTACGTTAATTGTTGACTTGGGAAATAAAAGATTGTAGTTTCCGTTCGTGTGTTTGGCCAGTATATTATTTTTATAAAAAAAATGGCTACAATCAACAAATTAAAACTGTTACCCTAACCTTACTATACTTATATCGAAAAATACGTAAATATAAAGTAAGTAAGTAATTTATTTATTCCAGATAACAAAGATCCATTATTGTTAGTAGCGACTTAAAAATGTGTTAGTTTAGTTAAATACAATAACTTGATAGAAGATGTCAGATTATTACAAATCAATTCTTACTTAAGTAATTAAAATTATCACAGCTACAAGAGTTAAAATTTTAAAATAAATATTCATTACTGTTCAGTACACCCCTGCCTATACCGCGGAGCCGGCATGGCGCAGTGGAAGATTTATCATGAGTAGACTCCGGACAAGAACTAGGTTTCAGCGGGGATGTAAACTGAACAATTGGACTGCGATACACAGCGTTTTAATGTGAAGTAAGGTGATTTTACATACTGTCTGTGGTCCTGGGCAGCGGAGACAGAGGGCGCGCCCCCTGGTAAATCTTCTTCTTCTGCAGACCTTACCAATTAGTCACCTCACTCACAACACAAATAACAGCGTTCACAAGACACTGGGCGTTTCAACAATAGATACACAATAACACACGGAGGAGCCTTTTGTCAAGATCTATATTGCCCCTGCAACAACACGTGTGGTGGATGATTATCCTTCAAAGCATCGCGACCGGCCACTCATCAGGATGGCATCAAAATCGTGGTCGTACAACACGGGATCGGCAGGATAATTTAAGATTTTATTCAAACTCGATATGCCAGGCACATTCAACGCGAGCGATTTTTAACAAATTCAGCAAAATTATTCCGACATTTTTCCAAGAAGAATTCCAATCAAGTGTCACTGTCAACTTCAAGTGACAGCCAAATGTCAATTTGACGTGACATTATAGATGCGTTCAGAAACGTCGATCTTTTCCGAACATCCCCCCGCCCCGGACCGTTAAGAACGGTACGTCAATCCACGGGTAATCGGGAGAGCCCACTAACTGCTCTCTTCAAAACCGAATCTCGAACCAAAACCTCAGCAAAACGAGGAACTCCGTCAGTTCCGGGGTAGAGTTTAACAATGCGCCCCCTTCGCCAACATAGGGGCGGCAGGTTAGCATCCTTAATCAACACGAGGTCGCCAGTCTGGGGTGGGGTGGTTTTATCTGTCCACTTCACGCGCTGTTGCAGGATATGCAAATACTCCATCGACCAACGTGCCCAGAAGTTTTGGGACATCTGTTTCAAAAGTTGGTATCGCGACAAACGATGGGATCCTACATCCTGAATCGGATATTCAGGCAAAGCCAAAAGGGGCTGTCCGATCAAGAAATGACCTGGGGTCAACGCTTCCAGGTCATTCGGGTCCGAAAACAACGGGCACAAGGGTCGCGAGTTGAGGACGGCCTCAATTTTACAAAATACCGTATCAAGTTCCTCAAACGTGAGAATAGTTTCTCCAATCACGCGACGCAAGTGTGTCTTGGCAGCCTTTACACAAGCTTCAAAAATTCCTCCCCAGGTCGGACAAGCTGGAGGGCTAAACTTCCAGATTATCCCACGCCGGGAGAGGGTGGTTCCAATGTCTATTTTATTATCAACAAAAAACTTAACTACTTCCTTAAGATAATTACACGTTCCCTTATAATTAGTACCACAATCGGAACGTATCAATGTCGGCAGTCCTCTACGGGAAACAAATCTGCTCAAGGCGGCGACAAAGGCTTCGGTAGACAATTCCGAGACAATTTCCAAATGGACAGCCTTGGTGGACAAACACACAAACACGCACAAGTACGCCTTATAGGTTTTAGCATTACGCAGTCTCGAAGCCTTTACAGTAAAGGGACCGGCGAAGTCGGTGGCGACTCCGGCAAAAGCTCTACATTCCGTGACGCGATCAGCAGGCAAATCACCCATCTGGGGCTGCATGGTCGCGGCCTTCAATCGATAACAAGGCAGGCAACGGAAAACCACAGTGCGAATGGCTCGACGAGCAGACAAAATCCAAAATTCACGCTGCAAAATGGCCAACAAAGCATTACAGCCAGCATGTTGTGCATTCACATGGCGATCTGTTATTATCAGTTGAGTCAAATGTCCGGCTTTAGGTAACAAAAGGGGGTGACGAGCTCCATACGGCAGGTTCGCATTTCGAAGTCTTCCGCCGACTCGCAAAAGCCCACTCTCGTCCAGGAAGGGATTTAATCGCGATACCGCGCCCTTCAACTTGCGACGGCCTAAACGCAAAATTTCAATCTCGGACTCAAAACTATCAGCTTGTACTCTCCGGACCCAAAACAAGAGCGCGTCCCTACGCTCGTCCGGAGTGAGAACCGACGAATCACGCCTCGCGCGTGGGTTTCTGCAATTGTACACAAAACGTCTGATCCAAGCGGTAACACCAAGCAGCTTCTGTAAGGAGCTGTACCGATCCAACAACAAATCCTTTTCCCCGGCGGGGTTAGTCTCCAGGACGCATGCCCGCATATCAGGAACGGCTACGTTCGACAACGCTGGAGAGGGCGGCCACTCCGACTCAGGCCGCATCAACCACTGTGGGCCCCACCAGAGGGGGTGGTTAATTAGGGTTGGGGCTACACAACCCCGAGACGCACAATCCGCGGGATTCATGGTTCCCGGCACGTGTCTCCAAATCAACTCGATGTCGGAATTACAAATCTGCGACACTCGATTGGCCACAAACACGTCCAAGGTGTGCGCCGGAGCCTTCAACCAACAAAGGACGACCTGACTGTCCGTCCAAGCATAAACCTCTTGTATCTTAATAGATCTACCTAATGTGAGCCCTACGTGGTTCAACAAACGCATTAGGAGGGCAGCTCCACACAATTCCAACCTCGGGATCGTATGACGAGTCCGAAGGGGAGCGACTTTGCTTTTCGCTATCACCAGATGCACAGCAACAACTTCGTCAACAGTAACGGTGCGGAGGTACACGGCCGCAGCAAATCCACGTTCGGAGGCATCGGAAAAGCCGTGAAGGGTAACTTTACAATTTTCAGAAGGGAGGAATAGCCTCGGCAAATGCACTTCATTAATCTCGGGGAGGGATGAAACGAAGCTCGACCAATCTCGGAGTAACTCGTCCGAGAGGGGTTCATCCCACGACACACCCGAAGCCCATAACCGTTGCAAGAAACACTTGGCCATAAACAGCACGGGGCAAATCCACCCATTGGGGTCAAAGGTACGTGCGACAGTAGACAATACTAAACGCTTGGTCCAGACTTTCGGTGGTCGTAAATCCACGCAATAAGTGAACGTGTCAGAGACCGGTTTGTACTGTACGCCAAGGACGGTCACCACATGGGGGTTATCAACATTTTCGAATAGGTGGGGGTCCTGCTGGTGCTCTTCGGGCAAACCTACCAGTACATCAGGCGAGTTGGATATCCATTTCCTCAACTCGTAACCTCCCGACTTCAAAAGGGCGGTGAGTTCGTCTCTCAGGACAATCGCCTCTGAGACAGATGAGGCGCCCGTGCAAATGTCATCCACATAGACGTCACTGGCCAAAATGGCGGAGGCGCGAGGGTATCTCAAGCGCTCCTTCTCGGCCAACTCCAACAAAGAACGAATCGCAACAAACGGGCTCGAAGCCAAACCGTACGTATTCGTATTCAATTCATAAATCAACAAGGGGTCCCTAGGACTCTCTCTCCACAAAATCAATTGGTACCTCCTATCCTCGGGATGGATGACCGTTTGTCTGAACATCATCCGGATGTCAGTCATAAATACAATTTGGTGCCGCCGGAAGTTGGTCAAAATGTCTGAGATCTCCGTGTGCAGCTTGGGACCTACATGCAGACACTGGTTCAAGGACGCTCCAGTAGAGGTGGGAGCCGAACCGTCAAAGACCACCCGAATCTTTCCGGATTTCAAAACGGCGTGGTGCGGCAAAAAGAAGTGCTCAACGGAGCGCCAATCCAAATCGCTCACGGACATGTGCCCTAACTCCTCATACTCCCGCATGAATTCAACATACTTCTGGCGGAAGACCGGATCCTTGCTCATGCGACGCTCCATCGCCACTAGCCTACGTTCCGCTAGCGGTCGGGATTCGCCCAGAGGAGGTCGGCCGGCACGAAAGGGGAGACGGGTGATCAAACGACCAGAGCGGAGGCGACCAGTGTTATTCTGGTAATACAACTCGCATTCATCCGCTACTGGGTCAACCCGCGGGGCTGGTGGAGGTTCCTCAACCTCCCAAAACTTCTGCACCACTTCGGAGAGAGACACATTAAAAACAAGACCGCGATCCTCATCAAGGGAATCCAAAACGCGGCGAGCAGGGCCCATCACAACTGTACCGAGTGTCGTCTGCAGAGCTACCAAGCCATCTGGCTGCAAAACTCGCTTCCCCGTCAACAAAACTCGCCCCAGGACATCGGCTCCAAGGAGAGCATCAATCGGGCCTGGGCGGAAGAAATTTGGATCGGCGAGTGGGGAATCAGACACCAACGACAACATACTCGGTCCCAAGTCAACTGAAGGTTGACGGCCAACCACTGTGTCCAACACAATCGCCGAGGTCTCAATGCCTGGCGTGGACTTATTACGTGATGTAAATGTGAAGTCAACATGCCCTAACAACCCGGGGACTTTCACATCGCCAACACCTCTCACGCCTTCCGTGTGGGGGTGCACCTTGAGGCCCAACCGCCTAACTAACCAAGATGACACAACACACCCCTGAGCACCGGAATCCAACAAGGCGCGAACTTCCACAAGGTCGCCATTCAATCCCCTGACAAGCACAGAGGCCGTGGGCAACAAAACGGTCTCTGGAGGGGTGGCTACAATCGACCGTAAACACGTTGATTGCTAGTATGTGGGGTCCCCAGACGTCCCCCCATGGTAAGGGGGTCGCTCATAGCGATCCAGTGGGTCCCAGTCTCCCACATACTGCCTACGTCCAAATCGCCCGGTATCAGGCGGGTTATATCTCCCGGCCCCTTGAAGACGGGGCGGGCGCCGCTCCAAACGCGGGTATTCGGCGAGCGGCGGCGAGAATCGGTGCCTATCATCCACCGTGTACGTCGCCCCATAGTCGCGGGGGCACGGTGACCGATTTTCAGAGGGGGGGTCCCGGGGACCCCCGGCTGTGCGAGGCTCAACACGTTGCGGGGGGCTTCTACGACCTCCCGCAACGCTCGCAAAATCGAACCCCCTAGTTGGGGACCGATTTCCCATGGGGGGGTCCGTGGGACCCCCGCCCGTGCGAGGCTCAAAACGTCGCGGGGGGCCTCTACGACCTCCGGCAACGCCCGCATAACTCATCCCCATCCTCGGGGATCGGTTTCCCATTGGGGGGTCCCTGGGACCCCCGCCCGTTTGAGGCTCCAAACGTGGCGGAGAGCGTCTGGGGCCACTCTGGTGGCCACTAGAACTGCTGCGGGATGCAAACACCGCGGGGGGTCCGAGACCCCCACCCATACGCGGTGATCCTGCAGCGACACGCTGCGGCGCTCCGCCGCCCTCTGGGCTGTTCATGCAGAGGAGGGGATGGTGGTTGCCCTTACAAAAGCGGCATGGGTGCGCTTGGGTACATTCGCGCTGCATGTGCAGGCCCAAGCACGAGTAGCACCATGTCCGTTGTCGCGCGATCGCTCGACGGCCTTGGACGCGCTGGTCGAGGAACTTATCACAACGGGTCGTGCTGTGACCCGGTTCCCGACAGTACAAGCAGCGGGCGGTCTCCTGGACGGCGGCATAGCGGCCGGGCGCGCGAGGGGCCATACGCCCCCTACGGGGGGGTCCGGTGGGGGATCTACTCTGTGGCACAGGTCGTTCGGGTCCCATAGGACCGGCCAGAGAGGAATTATCTGCCAGTCTACTTTCTCCTTCCAGGAACGTCAAGAGGTCCGAGAAGGGTGGCAGATAAGTCGCACTATCCCCACCATACTGCTGCTCAAAACGGACCTTAACAGAGTCCGGCAACTTTCCCAGGACAATGTGCAGTAACAAAAACGACCACTGCTCCACTGGGAGTTTTAAGTTTTTTAATGCGTTGTAGGCAACCAACAGCGGATTCAACAAAGCCACTCTCAAGTGCATCACGCTGGCAACGCGGGGTAAATTCAAAATGGCGGCCACATGGTTGTCCGCCAGACGTCGTACGTTCTGGTACCGACGGGCAATCAAATCCCTAGCAATAGGGTAGTTTTCATCCGAGGGGGCCAAATGTTGAACCGATTCAAGGGCCTCCCCTTCCAACACGGATAATAAATAAGCTAACTTCTGGCCCTGGGTCAAATCATCCCGGGCATGTACCAGACTATCAAAAATATTAATAAAGCCCTCCCAGTCCTCTAGACGACCAGCAAAACGCCTTAAGTCTAAGGGGGCCAATCTAGCAAAGAGAGGGGGCATACTCTTAGATGTGACCGGGGACGGGCTCGGTTCATTCTCTCTTGCCACTTGCAAAGGTCGAGCTACCTGGGTAATTCTGTCCGCAAAATCATAACACTGGTCCACATCCAAACCGACTTCTTGTCGCATTTCCACCTCGGCCTCAACAGTCCTTTCCAAAAATAAGGCATACTGCTCATCAACAACAGCCAAACGTATGGGCAGATCTACGTATCTGTTCAACAAGGCCTCCGTTCTATCCGGTCGATCCAACAACGCAACCGCAGAAGCTAACCACCGTAACTCAGAACGTATTTTGGCTTTAGCAGAGGAGGCCGTCATTGTAACGTCACAAATTTATCAACAAAAACAACAAATTCAAAATATTCACTATAACACAAAATCTCCAATATTTGGAGGTTATTACTAACCACAAAATTCCAATATTACAACAACAAAGTATTTATAATGACACAAACTCTTAAATATCTGGAGGTTATCAGAAAACAACAAAACTCACTGACTATTGAAATTCCCTCAAAATCACTGACTATTGAAATTCACTTGGATATCAACACAACATACTGTTACACAACAACAAGTTAATTTTAATTATTTCAAAGCACAAGTTTCAATGAGTTTCAATGTGTAAACAATGTCCCAAATCATTTAAGTTTCACTAAGTATTGAGTGCAAACTTATTAGCTAACCTTTTATTAGCTATTATTTTAGCAACAAACTTGTCAATATTCACAACTCAAATTTGCTAACAAAACTGAATAATAATTATTATGAGCAAAGAAAGGCATCTGTTTACAATTTGGAACTTCAATACATGACTTCAATACATTAATTACAAGACATGGAACCAATAACAAAGGAATGCCCTTTACTTTTCAAATGCAAGTTAATTACCATTTACAAGTACAAATTAATCTAGTCCGGACCAGATGGTCATCAACACGGCACTGATTAATACAAAGTTTTGGCGTGGGCCTCTCAGGCCTTCAAGCTACGCTCTTGGCTACCAAGAAATGTTCAGTACACCCCTGCCTATACCGCGGAGCCGGCATGGCGCAGTGGAAGATTTATCATGAGTAGACTCCGGACAAGAACTAGGTTTCAGCGGGGATGTAAACTGAACAATTGGACTGCGATACACAGCGTTTTAATGTGAAGTAAGGTGATTTTACATACTGTCTGTGGTCCTGGGCAGCGGAGACAGAGGGCGCGCCCCCTGGTAAATCTTCTTCTTCTGCAGACCTTACCAATTAGTCACCTCACTCACAACACAAATAACAGCGTTCACAAGACACTGGGCGTTTCAACAATAGATACACAATAACACACGGAGGAGCCTTTTGTCAAGATCTATATTGCCCCTGCAACAACACGTGTGGTGGATGATTATCCTTCAAAGCATCGCGACCGGCCACTCATCAGGATGGCATCAAAATCGTGGTCGTACAACACGGGATCGGCAGGATAATTTAAGATTTTATTCAAACTCGATATGCCAGGCACATTCAACGCGAGCGATTTTTAACAAATTCAGCAAAATTATTCCGACATTTTTCCAAGAAGAATTCCAATCAAGTGTCACTGTCAACTTCAAGTGACAGCCAAATGTCAATTTGACGTGACATTATAGATGCGTTCAGAAACGTCGATCTTTTCCGAACAATTACAATAATACAATATACAATAATACAATAAACTATTCAAATAAAATAATAAATTATATTAAATTAAATTAAAATCATCAATAATAAAAATTAAATCAACAAAAATTAAACGATTAAAAACAAAAATAAATAATTAGGTAGGTAATTGATACAATAGAATCATTTGCAAAATTTGTGAGCAAACAAATATACAGGAAAGCGACATTATTAAAAAATATTAAAACGGTTGGTGGCTACTGGGCAATATGCAGGCTAATCCAGTGCTGTAGAATAGGACAGTCCCACCTGTCAGCGATAGTGCCCAGGATAGTGTGGCGACTGGCTCGTACGCGTGCTAGCATAGAGGCGCAACGCTTTCGAAGAATGGCGTGAAAACCGTCAATCCGCGCCTCCGCAAACATTGCCGATGCGCTGCAATATCGCGGCAGCCGCAACAACATCCTAAGCGCATTGTTGTATTTGACGCGAAGGGCGTTATACGCCCTCTGCGTATAGCTGACCCACAGACTGCATGTGTAAAAGGACTGACAGAAGGACTATAAAGTATAGGCCATTCGAAAATTAAATGTAAGAACATTTATGTATCATTTGTAAAATACATGTTTTTCTATTATTTTTTTTATTTATCCAAAATGTTAGTTAGTTACAAAAGCTGTTTGCGTGAAGGAGAGGTAAATATTAGTTATTTAAATTTTTACTTTTTTGCATTCACAATGCAATTTTAATGGTTGAAAAATGGAAAATGAAGTATTTAGAAAAAATCGACCCGTCTCACATCTCTCAATCTCGTGTCCCATCGGAGCTGGTTGTGAGACGGGTCGATTTTTACTAAATACTTCATTTTCCATTTTTCAAGGTAAATTTTAATTAATTATTAATCACGACTTAACAAAATACTAAGAATAAGGTTCCGTAACTTGAATCTGATTAACGAACTAAACTAACTAAAGTGGTTGTCAACAAAAGTATTTTTAATAACAAGTTTATTAAACTATTGCCGCCAGTCAGATTTGAACAAAAAGTTGTCAAGTTAATACGAGAAAGTGTTTAACTACCAATAAGTTTTTGTAGAAGTAGTTACGATGTGTTAATGAGTTCAAAGTGGAATTTTATGGTTTAAGTAAGAAACTTCACGTTTACGATGAAATAAAACTTTCAAGTCCATCACAAGTTTTACCTTAAATAAATAATGACGCGATTTTCATTATGTCGTTTTACAATAATTAATATAATCGTTAAAAAAGAGTGACGGGTACATAAAATAATATATTATTAAATTCCTTGAGTTTTATTTATTCAAAGCGGCTAAAACGTCAGTTAGCGGCCATGGAAGAAATGACAGTTTTGTATAATACGACAGTTAAACGATTTTCCATACAAAACTACCATTTTAATTTAATAAATTTTCCAGAATAAAAAGTAGCCTATGCAACTCTCTAGCTCCAAAACTATCCCCACCATACCAAAAATCATGAAATTTAACGTGAATGACAAAACGGAGGAGAAACAAACAAACAAACACACTTTCACATTTATAATATTAGTATGGATACGTTGTTGTGACAGTAGCAGTAGTTTCAATTCCGTTTTGTTGCATGAGGGCAAAGATATTTTCCTAATAATTTAAAAAAAGATCCTTGTTTTTGGCGCACTCTGTAAGCTGAATACTTATTTAGGTTTGTGGGATTCGTTTTGCTATAGCGACAAACTTCTGAGATTTATAAGAATTTATCGATTCCATATTTCCACGTAAGTCCGAGGCTCGAATGCCATTTATTATTTACGGCTTCGCCCTCGTGGACTACACGACGTTATCCCGCGAGAATGTGATATTTTCCGGGATAAAAAGTAGCCTATGTTCCTCTCCAGGCTACAAAGTATATGTGTCCCAAATCCTGTTCTGCCGTTTTGGCGTCCAAACATCTAAACTTTCACATTTATAATATTAGTAGGAGTACAATATTTCCGACAAGCTACAAGAAAGCAGATTGAGGTGGTATGGCCATGTAAAGAGAAGACCTCCAGATCACATAACCAATTTGGCAATGAGTCTGAATATATCTGGGTCGAGAAGAAGAGGAAGACTGAAATCAAGATGGACAGATATGATTGCCAAAGATCTCAATGATTGCAATGTTTCCGACACAGATGCGTCGAATAGAGCAAAGTGGAAGAGAATGACCTGAAAAGCCGATTCCACTATCAGATGGGAATAATAATGCTGAGAGAGAGAGAGAGTAGGAGTACAATAAAACGGAACTAAAAAACCACATCAAAGAAGTAAGAAATAATTCCTCACCAAATAAATAACGTAAGTACTTTGAAGTCGGGCGTGAAACATGCACAATTTTTTGTTGATTTTGTTAATACCCGCCCGACTTCAAAGTACTTACGTTATTTATTTGGTGAGGAATTATTTCTTACTTTTTTGATGTGGTTTTTTAGAAGGCGGTTTTATTTTTTTATAAAAATAATTTTTATTTCACTCTTTTTAGTGCATCGTGCAGGCAATTTGCGTGTTTTCTGGTAAATAGGTATGTGATCAAACTCAAAACCTCTTTTTTCGAAGTCGGTTAAAATACCTTGAGGTATTCCCTTTTTAACAAAACAATAATCATCTAAATCGGTTTATAAACAAAGGAGTTATGCCTAAAGATACGTATTAAATTCACATAAAGTGGTAACGAAAACGACAGTGATTTCAAGATTTCCTGAAAACTACTGAACCGATTTCAAAATTTCAAAAAATGGGACCAACTTGGAAACCAACCTGATGTAATAACGTTTGAACCATTTCAATCGGTTCAGCCGTCTTCGAGTAATCGGTGGACATACATAAAAAAAAAAAAAAAAAAAAAAACAATACATACAGACGAATAGAGAACCTCCTCCTTTCTGATTTAGAAGTCGGTTAAAAAGGAATAGCAATATACTAAGCAAATTGTATTCTCCACGGATTAGTGCACAACATCTTTACTTTCGAAGGTCGTGGAAGCCGAAGCGTCGCATTTACATGTAGATCAATGTTTTTCCCTAGCGATTTCAGTTGCGAATGGAAAACGTAGTTTTTTCAGATGGAAACCTTGAGCCGAGCGGTGACAATGTTGTGGTACCGAATAGGGAGATAAAACGCTTGGTAGGCTTATTACATTTTTACTATAGGTAGGTACATTTTGCATAAGATTTTGTAATCATAGATCAGTGATACAAATGACGATTTTCGGACGATAATATCTAAATAACCGTTTGAGGTGGGTTTATGAAGTTTGAAGCCCATACATATATCTAGAAAGTCTCAATATAAGAGCCAAATTTGATACGTTTATATGTAATAGTTTTTGAGTTTTGAGGGTGGTTCCAAATGGTTCGTGTAATATTACACAAGGTGCTGCTCGCCAGTTCACGCTACCACTATGACTTTTGTACTTGTACATTTTAGAGAATATATGTAGGTATGTTGTGGTGTGTTTCACAAATATCTAAATAAACTTATCCATAAAAAATCCAAGTGTCCGGAAGAAAATGTTCTGCATTGACATTAACTTACTTTTCTGAATAAGGAAGAAATATTTCTTCCTTATATATTTAAACATTACACTTTTCTGCAAGTTAACAGTAAACAATGGCGGATTAGTATGACACATAAGACCCAAATCTATCAGCCGCCTTTCTCAGACGTGAACAGAAAGATAAGCAACTGCCACTCAACGCTTGTCTTTCATATCTACGAAATTTAAAATTGTCAAAACAAATGATGTGGGAATCAAACCTCGAACAATGCAGACCGAGACGTATCCAACTGGTCCAAATTTAGCAGCAATTACTCAGCCGCAGACTCCGTGGAGCTCATCTTCCAGAAAGCATGTCGGTTAGTTTATAATTGAGCAGACGATCGGTCGAAGCTATTTTTCCGGCTGTCATGTTGCACCGGTTCGACATCTTATCGAAGAACAATTTTATTGGACGCGAAATACACCGGTGTATTATGACGTTTTACAGAAATCCTTTGTTGTAATATTCTGTTAGAAACCACTCAATTGGTACTTGATATCTTTTGAAACTTTAATTGTACAAAGTTTTAGATTAGTTAACGATATTAAGCTTTGATTGAGTTAGTTTTATACTGAGTAAGCGTTTGACATATTTCTTGAAAGAAGTTTTATATAGTAAGTATGTTGCCTCGACCACGATTAACAGCCATTTTCTGAAACGCCAATCAAAATTAAAATTAGCTAATTAGACTGTCGCAATTAATTCCCAATTAAAAGCACCTTGGGATTCAGAAACGAAAATTAAGTCACAATTAGGTTTAGATTTGTATGGGCACTGACAGACTGTTAACAGACTGTTGACAGTCTGTCACATTTTACTTTCAGAAACCCAAACTACAATTAATTGGAGATTAATTGGGAATTAGGTAATTTAATTTTAATTGGCGTTTCGGAAACCGGCCGTAAGAGTCAAAATCAAAATCAAAATCAAAAATTTCTTTATTGTTTCCAGTAATTTAGCATTATTACAGGGGTTGGGCTCCTCCTTTGAAGTTTGATTAAACCTGTATTAGGAGGAGCCCGCTCTTTCATTTATTGTTTCATCTTGAAACTTAGAAACAAATTATAATAATTAAAACCTTATGAGTTACTTATTAGAAAACATTTCCTTAAGTATATAAAAGTGTGCATGAATATGTATGTATATATGTATGTGTATACGTGTGTACGGTCGTGTAAGTGTGTATGTTAGTTTGAGTAAGTTTTATGCGTAAATGTGTGGGTGTGAATGGGTGTTTGCGCGCTCGTGCATAATGTTACTGTATGAAATGATATCAAATTCAATCAATATATAAATATATACAGATATATATATGCTTAACTATTTAATAGAGTAAATCGTATGTAAAACAAAATAAAAATAGATATGTGGGCAGTATTGCTGAGAGCATAATCTTGGTAGGAAGACGGAATTTATTTAGCGAGACAATAATTGCTCTGTTTGGTCATAATCCAGTTTACTCAGCCAGTCAGTCAAAGATCTTTTACATTGCCTTAATGTCATTGTGTATATATGCAAATGTCTATTTACTTTATTAAAAATCCTTATAGAAAGATTGTTGAATTGTTGTTGAGCAAATGCGGTTCTTACGATAGGTTGTTTTATTAGACAATATAGATTACGTTTATTGGTCATGGTTGAGGTTATTGTGGTTTTCTTATAAAGTTTTAGGACACTTTTCAATATAAAGAGCTGTCTAACAGTGAGGACATTTGCTTCCCTATATAACTTATAAGTACTATACATTCTATTCTTATTTAGCATTACTTTAAGTATGGATCTCTGTGCACGCTCGATACTTATAAATTGAGATTTACACGCACCTCCCCAGATTGTTATGCAGTATACTAGAATAGATTGGATAAGGGTCTTGTAAATATACGTTATAAGTGTTTTATCAGTAACATTTCTTAGTTGTTTAAATAACCATATTAACTTTCTAGCGCGATTTGCGACTACATTTAACTGAGGGTACCATGATAAATTTTGATCAAGAGTTATGCCTAGGTATTTAGTTGTAGTAACTCTTTCAATGTTATGACAGCTACAAATTTCATCATGACGTCCTGTAGTACTACAGAAATGGGCAGTTATGCTTAAATCATTGGAAGGTTGCTTGGAATCTCTTATTGAAAATGGTATGTAATTGGTTTTATTTGTATTAAGTGTAAGAAGATTAATGTTCAACCACTTAATAACGTCGAGCAATCCAGTTTCAGCTTTACGGAAAACCATTGGCCAACTCATATCATCAAAGAGAAGGGCAGTATCATCTGCATAAGAGATGATTTTCCCGCTATTTAATTTAAGATTTGTAAGATCGTTCATATACATTAAGAAGAGGGTCGGTCCCAAAACACTGCCCTGGGGGACACCATAATTTGTTGTTGAGATATCGTCACTATGGGTTTTGGTATCGAGTTTAACTCGTTGTGTACGATCACTAAGGTAGTTAGTTATCAAACTCAAAAACGTGCCCCTGATGCCCATTTTTTCTATTTTACGAAGAAGGAGGGGTACAGAGACGGCATCGAATGCTTTTTTTATATCGAGGAAGATGCAAAGTGTTTTCTTTTTTTTGTCCAAGTTATGAGTTATACTGTCGGTAAGTTCGTGAATAGCATCCTCTGTACTCAATCCTTCTCGAAAGCCGTACCACTGAGACTGAGATAAAATATTGAATTTTGATAAATATCCAATGAGGCGAGAATTAATAAGTTTTTCAAGTATCTTAGAGATGACCGGTAGTACAGAGATTGGTCTATAATTATTGATGTCTTCTCTGTTTCCGTTTTTGAAAATGGGATGAATTATAGATCGTTTTAAGAGTATTGGAAAACTTCCCTGTTGAAAGACTAAGGTACTGAGATAAGTAAGTAGGGGGATAACTTCTTTTTTTGCAAGTTTAATGAACGCTGTGGGGATTTCATCCCAACCTGCAGCTGATTCTGACTTAAGGTTAGATATTATTGCATCGATCTCGGCCTGGTCCGGTTCAATAATACCAATCGAGTGTGGACAAGTTGGTAGCGAGTCATAATATTCTTTTAGTGACAAGTTACTATGGTTTATAGATTCAATCAATGATTTTCCTACCATATTAAAATGGTTATTAATATAGTTGACAGACTCACATGGATTGTCTTTGAGCGTGTACAATTCTTTATTAACTGATTTATTACTATTCAAATTAGAAATATTTTTTATACATGTCCACAATGTTTTATTATCTGATTTTGCTTTATCTAAAAGGTCTCTTTCATATTTAATTTTATTTTTTTTTATTAAATTATTACAATAATTTCTGTACCTACGATATGTCACTTTAAGTAAATCATTTGTTGGATCTAACTTTAATTGTTTTTGTAATTTATTTCTATGTTTGATACATCTCAAGATACCCGGTGTAATCCATGGCTTCAATATTATTTTGCTATTCGGTATTTTCACTGTTTTCGTGTTAATTTTTAGGGAGTGCGAGATTATGCCAATTATTTTTTCAGTTAAACTATCCGGGTCTGTGATGGTAAAGAGTTCATTGGTTATTTTAGATTTGAGAGTTTCCAGAGCAGCAGGATAATTAATTATTGTTTTTTCTTTTGCGGGTTTATGGTGTTTAGATTTACTGTATATGAACATACTAGCCATTTTGTGATCCGTGATTGTTGTGTATAGAACTGCAACAGTAGCTGTATAGTTAAGAGATGATAAGTTAGTTATTATATGGTCCAAGCAACTGTTTATTCTGGTGTTGAATCTGTGGTCCTACCCCCTGATTAATTTACAATACAATCCGTCGGAAACGGAATCGGATTTGAATTCGATGCTTTGTCTTTGTCTATTCTATAGTAAGTGACTGAGACATTGCAAACATTCCGCTGTCGGCAGCGTTTCCAATGGTTCGTGAATCAGGTTGCTGTAGCCCTAGCACGAAAAACTGTCGTCATGGTAACCGTTATCGTGATCGTATATGAAAATTAGAAAGAAAGAAAAAACATTTATTTGGGTCATTACAGAAACGAAAAATTAAATAAACACAAAAACACGTAATTAAGCTTAAGGTATGTCCCAAAACGGTTCCGACTCAGCATAATGCTTGCCCAGCATGGCCTGCGCTGATCTTCCGTCGGAACCGTGTTTGGTGAGGCTGCGAAGCTTACACAAAAAACCTCAAACTCAAATTAGAGCAGCGCCTCTATTGGTCGTAAAAGGAACTGAAGTTCAACACATATTTAGCAGCAGCACTTTGACAGCTTTTGACGGACGGTATAGTTAACTATTCGATTACCAGGGTGCCTACCATCAACTTTAAGACAGCGAGTGTCATGTTAGCTTGGCCGAGTTATAAGTCAAATAAGAGTTGATGACAGCTCAGCGGCTGTGAAATGTGGTGAAATGTCATTGAATGATCACTGAATCGCTGTCATTGATATTAAGCTGTCGTGGTACGAATAAGCGAAGCAGATCAGTTTAGGTCCTAAACAAAACCGCAATAAGAGTTGATGGTAGGCACCCAGAATGATAGGTTTTCATACTATGGGTACTGATAAACGTCATAAATGTATATCCAACATTTTATCTCAATAGCTTTCAGTTTGGCATAGATATGTTGAAAATCTGTGCTGCGATAACTAATGATAGTGAAGGCTCTCTTGATGCCACACAGATTGTTAATATTAAATCGGTTACTAAAACAGCACATAAAATAAATTCATATAATAAACTAAACTGAACGCTTGTTACCAACTCTATTACTTCTTTCTTGACCATTAGGTTAAAGTTCAACTTATAGGTCATTCGAACTAGTAAGTATTAGGATAATTTTACCCGGCGTCTGCGCCCGCACTCGGTCAAGGATTCGCGGAAATATCCTGAGCGGAACTATTACCGGGCGATGCGATCGATGTAGCAATAATAAATACCGAAGAATGCGCTGGTTATATCTTCACATTGATAATATAAACGCTGGCTCATCATATAAGCGCGTAAGAATTGTAAGAGAAATTCGACGCTTCCAGCGCCCCGATCGCGGTAATCTTATGACGCATTTGTCAGGTGTACGTGCAGTTGACGTTCACGCGACGTGCAATACCATTTTTGATAACGCGCGGCGTTGACAGTGCGACAACGTTTTCCGTATCGGTGATAATCTTTGGAACTAAAACAGTTTTCATACGACCGTCTATTTTGACGGCTAATTTCGTATTGCAAGTGGCTCCTCTGTCACGGATATCACGGAAACAGACAGGATTGTAAGACTATAGGTTTGCGTGACGTGTGCGTCGTTATGTCATTACGGCAATACGAAGTCAAACATCATGACGCAAACGTGCTCAAGATGCGCTGCATTTCTATGCAGCGCGTCTTGAGCACCCCGTCGTTACAGCGCCCTGATCGCGGTAATTCTTTACCTCGATCGGGGCGCTGTAACGACTCCGTAGCTGAGCGGTAAAAGCATCCGCCCAATCAGTGAAAGGTCCATGGTTCGATGGTAGATGGGTCGTTTATTTCTAATATTCTATTTTCAATTAATAAATGTTTATCTTATGCACAAGTGTCAAATAGCACAGCGAAATGTTAAAGAGCGACGTGTAACCATGGCCTGCCATTAGAGTCTTTTATCTATCGACACAATTTGTTATGCACACATTTTCAAGTCAGACAAAATAGCAAGGAATTAGAACAAATAAATTAAAAGTTGCTTTAAGGTCCACTAATAACAGTTTTAAAAATGTTTACGTTTGTCTGTAAGCTGGGCAATAATATTATTACAGCGGAAAGCTTGACTGTAGTACAACTCTAAATGGAAAGACAATGGAATGAAGTATATGATTTATAATGGATGTTTGTTTGTACGCCACATTAACACAACTTGCGAATTAATGTTGCAGTTCACTACAATAATATTTTGAAATATTTGCTTACTTTAAAACACACGTCACGACCATACGTCTAACAAACTAAGAGCAACAATTTTTATGCAGTGGGGTGAGAATGGAATAACCACATTCTAATCGCAAAACGCGCAGTGTGTTTTCATCCTGTTTTAATAAGTTAAGTTAAGTAATAAGCAGTAAAACAAAATAGCATCCAAACTGCAATTGAATAACTATCTCATGAAGGAATAGCATCATCAATATAAACAGCAACCATAAAAAATGAATAGAAATATCATTAGTGGACATAAAAATAAGGGTAGATACTTTTTTATAGACAAAAATACTAGGTGAGCGACTGAGTCGCCAATCTAACCTAACCTAAACTTATTTTTCCGCAACCAAACCTACCTAGTATTTTAGTCGATACATTTAGTAATTTTTGTCGGTCGGTTTATATATTAACTAGCGGCCGCCCGCGGTTTCACCCGCGTGGTTCCCGTTCCCGTGGGAATATCGGGATAAAATGTACATATAAACCTTCCTCTTGAATCACTCTATCTATTAAAAAAAATGCATCAAAATCCGTTGCGTAAATTCAAAGATTTAAGCATACAAAGGGACATAGGGACAGAGAAAGCGACTTTGTTTTATACTATGTAGTGATAAGAAGAATGATTCAAATTGACATTGACTTAAAGGGTATCAGATTTGTATGTAAAACAATCTTTACCCCTTACGGTTTAATTAATAGTTGTTATAATCATAATCGCACATCCAGGCTGCGCTTCTTTCGCCCGCCCGCCCCACGTGCCGCGCGCCTCGTGACCCGCCCACAGCCTGAATCATTTCGCCTGCGTCGTTCGCATGCCGCCGGGATGCCCGCTTTTACTATCCTGTGAATGTTTAGATGTTTGGATGTTTGTTACTCAATCACGCCAAAACAGCTGAACGGATTTGGCTTGAAATGCAGATACTTTGTAGCTTGGAGAGGAACACAGGCTACTTTTTATCCCGGAAAAATATAACATTCCCGCGGGATAATGTCGTGTAGTTCTCGTTGGCGAACCCGCTGGCGGTAAGCTAGTTGCTATTAACTCCTACTATACATTTGCTTACCTACTTGCCATTTCAAACGTGTATATTATATTATTATGGTTGGCAGTCTTTTCAGAAAGAAAAAGTTTCAGAAATTCTATAGTGCTGGTAATTATATCAGCAGTAAAGAATTTCTGAAACTACTGAAAATAGTGTAGGTATCTATTTACTAATAATTCCTACTACATTTTTGCTTACGCGTATTTTAACGTTTGCAGAATTTTCAATCGTTTGACAATTTCTATGGTGGTGGTAGCTTTATAATACGAGTACAACAGATTTGTGGCAAAAAAATAGACCAAAACATTTAAAATGCTGAACGCCATTTTACATACGTTTATTTTATTGCAAGGTACATGACATGTATGTATTTACAGGTAGAAGAGTAGGTAAGTTACCTACTGAAATATTCTAAACATATCATTTATTCAGAACCTGAACGGTACTTGAAGTCTTTTGTCACTGATGTAAGTAGTTATTGTTTGAATTCCAAAAAACATGTTATGTGGTGAATGTAAAGCAGCAAATAACTTACGTAGGTTTTTTGTCACAACTATTGAATGCATATAAAAAACTAACTCTTCTATTGATTGACGTTATATTATGGCCAGAATGTTATACTTATCATATCAAAGAGTGATCAAGTGCATTGGGCAGATAGAACTAAAATATCTTGTCCTAGATTCAGGTAAGGTCTGTTCTAAATCAGGCGGACTGTTGCAATGGATGTCGCTCAATTTTCATTAATAAACTACCGGGTTAAGCGGTTTCCTGTGTTCCCGGGTCCGAAAATACCCTGTTCCGAGCCCAGTGCATTTGCGATGTAACGGACCGAAATGTCACTGTTGATTAAAAGTTGAAAATGCAGCGCTTCAGCCGGATTTTATGTTTTGATATCTGCTTCATCTGATGACCAGTAAAAAAAGGTATGCAGTAAAGCAAAAGGGTTAGACTATGGTATAGGTGATATTCCACTTAAAAAAGCTTCGTAATGGTTCGTTTACAAAGGTACTGTTACTAGTTTTACAAGACGTGTAGCTATTATTAAGTTTGGTAAAAAAAATCATAATATGTTTTAAGTATTGCACCATAAATTCAAACAGACAACTTTATTGTGTACACTTTAGACTTAATTACAGAGTAAACCAATTAACAAATACAGACGAACCCCGTCTGGTTTCCCAGGGAAATCCCAAAAAAGGTAAAGGGCCACCGACCGGCCTTATAATTAAGAGCGGTCCTAACCACCGAAATAAAAGGGCAATAGGTTAAGGGTCAGCGGTAAGTGCCTGTGACGTTTCAGCACGTGCATAATTGGGCGAGGAAGTGACGTGACAGGCGGGGGCGGGCGGCGGGCGGCGACGTGTCAAGCCGGCGGCTGAATAATATATGCGCGTTGGAGGCGGATGGCTCTGCCACTTAGCTAGCCCTGAATAATGTATGCTGCAGCTACAGCCCGCTTCGCTCTTCCTGCTGTCGTCAGTTTTCATAAACAACAAGTACCAGGTATTCTAAACGTTATAATTAGTTGCTAGCGCTCTGGGTGCCTACCATCAACTTTAAGACAGCGATTCAAAAATAGCGCGATGCAGAATAGGTTCCTAAAATGAATTGCTTTCTTTCGTACTACGACCTTCTGAAAACTGGATCGCAAAAGAATTGCTAAATGTGAATGACCGAACGATTTGTGTCCTTATTTCTTCTACCCGTCTCTTTCACTCGATTTTGTCATGCCCAGAGAGTGAGAGAGACGGGTATAACCTGCAGGTGTCATGTCAGCTTGGAAGAGTTATAAGTCAAATAAGAGATCTGACAGCTTAGCGGCTGTGAAATGTCATTGAATGATCACTGAATCGCTGTCATTGATATTAAGCTGTCGTGGTACGAATAAGCGAAGCAGATCAGTTTAGGTCCTAAACAAAACCGCAATAAGAGTTGATGGTAGGCACCCTGCTCGCGACTTCGTCCGCGTGGACCCTCTTTTTACCCCCTTAGAGGAGGAATTTTCAAAAATCCTCTCTTATTGCTTCCCTACACTCCCCAAAGAACATACATACCAAATTTCAGCGTCTTGCGCCAAGTACTTTCGGCTGTGCGTTGTCTGTCAGTCAGTCAGTAACGCAAGAGTTTTATATATAGTATACAGATTGTCAATTTGTTAAAGAATGGTCAAAGAATTTTCTAAATCGGTCCAGTAGTTTCCAAGCCTATTCAATTCAAATAAACAATCAATCAAATCTTTTTTTTATAATATTAAGTATACCTAATCTAGACTAAACATGTTAGAAATCCATGGCTTCTGACTGTTGGTTGAAATAGTTATCTTGCGTTTACTAAGATATTTGTAAAATCTTATAGACGGAGAAGCTTACTAAGCATGCTTTCTATTTAATTGCAATTGAAGTATGAGTAAAATTAAATAGCAAGATTTTGCAAAGAACAAGAACATCCATGTTTCCTGAAAGGATGCTGCTTGGGTTTCAAGTGGAACGAGACAAAATTAATCGCCGTGATTGTTTAGCTCCTGAGTTGCACTTTGTAGCACTACAGACTGCACAGTCTGCGTGCATCGGCGCTTAGTACTAACTGCAGTTTCCTGAAAAAACAAACAATATTAAGTCAAAGCTTACTACTCAATTACTCACAGGAACACTAAGTCTACATAAACGTTGCCATAAATATAGAAAATAAAATAAATTATTGACTTATGTACCGCCTGTTTTAACTGAGGTTTCTGCATAAATTAGCAGCAAAACATTGTTTTCTGATTGCATTTTTGAAATCGTTGTCAAGTCATTTGATAAATAAACATAACATTTTTAGTGATGATGATGAACTTTTTTGACGCTGAATCAACAGCGATAGAATAATCACTCAATTAGAAACAATTTTTTTAACTTCCTCCCTTTTGAGGGAGAAACATTATTAAACAGCGTAAACCAAATAATATTTCACAGCCGTCAACACTGAAAACAAAAAGTACATTACCCCGACCGTAGAGGAGAGTATTAAAAAGCTATAAGTCAGCGCGCAAGCGTGACGGTCGGAGCGGCGCAAGCGCAGGTGTCGCGCCGGATGTGACTGAAGCGGGGAAGGGAGGTGAAGTAGGGGGGTGGAAGAAGTGGGGGAGAGGCGGAGAGGAAAGAGGGTGTCCCGTTGCGTGTTGAAAGCGGGAGCGAAGGGATTCGATTCGAATTTGTTTTCAATTTCATGCAAGTGCTCACGTTCAGAACAGGTTTGATAAGGTTTCACTTGAATGTTATTTGATAGTGAAAGCATGACATTGGCAATAAGTAAAAGCTTCCAAAATCAGAGAAAACTATTTTAATATTTAAGTTTTCGCGCGTACGACTGATCATTGAATTCCTCCTCCTCGCGTCGTGTTCCTCATTACTGAGGGTCGTGACTTCCCCGATGGGTACTTTCCATTGAGGGGTTTTCATGGGTTTTGGGATAATTGAATTAATACAACTTTTTGATGATTTCATTGAACCCGTGATGACTACTCCTGAGTACTCCTGAAAAGCTGTCGAAACATCGTCACCTTTTATAATAATAACACAAATATTTGTAAAACTCAGTGTTTATTATTATATATGCGAAACGGTTGAACAGATCTGGGTAAATAAGTTTTTAGCAAAAATTTCATTTTTATGACAAGCTTTTTTGCTGACTGTACTTTAATATTGTATTGTCATCTAAACCAAGCCTGTATACAAAATTTCAGCTCTATCGGACACTGGGAAGTGGGTCAAATTAAGCTTGCAAGATTTGTCCGTCACTAACTAACAAACTAACTAACTAACATGGCAAGTTAATAAAAAGCTTGTAAAATTGGCACAAAGGTAGAATATAGCGTAGAATAGCACATAAGTTTTTACTCCGGGTAAATATTTCATTCCCATGAGAAAACATTCTGTTATTATATGCATAATGTGCGTTGAAATCAGTTAAAAGTTGTTTATATTTCAATATTTTATAAACTTGTCTGAAGTTTCATTGATATATTATATAATAGCCTTCCGCCCGCGGCTTCGCACGCGTTGATTACACGACGTTATGACACGGCAATGTGATAATTTTCCGAATAAAATGAAGCCTATGTCATTCTCCAGCTACCAAGATATCCCCATAACAATAATCACCTTGGCCCGTACCTCCGTTTTGACGTGAAAGACGGACAAATAAACAACCACACTTTCACATTATATTAAATTATTATTATAATATAATTATTAGTATAGATTATTTTAGTGAAGTGTAGTATGTATTTCAAGGATAGTAGCTTTTATTTAAAGGAACTTTTCTTACAATATAAATAGACAATTCAATACTCGCTCCACATTAGCAGTAAAAATGTTTGTAAAAGCACTGGGAATTATTGAACATTTAGTTCGATTGAACGTGAATTATACTTGGCTCGTAGTAATATAGTAATTAAAAGAAAACTAACCTTTACGTGTCCGGTAGTTTGGAAATCATTAAAAAGTTTTCAACAGCTTTTGTTACCGTAGGAACCTTGAATAGCAAATGATCGCTGTTAATGATTGTAACATTTTATACAATTTTAAAGTGAAATATTGTGTTTTTTAGGAGTAAGCGTTAGTAATGTGTTAAATATTTTCTGGAATACTTAATTTTCGCGCTTCAAATTGGTTACTCTGAGATTCAGTTTTTTATATTTTCTAATATTATAAAGCACATTAAAATTTGCAGATATTAGAGTTATATGTTAATTTTAAACTAAGACTATCGGTATTTACTAAAATAATTATACATTTTAGTGAATATTAAGACCGAGTTAAAAGCTGCAGAGATGCAAAAATAATACTACTTACCGCTAACTTCAGTTTAATCTTTCGATTTAAATTTTTCAATTCAAAAACTTGCTGAATGACTTCGGTTGAAACAAAATGCGTAACTGCAATAAATTTATTTAAATTTCTAACCTATCACGTGTTCTACAGGACTTCCGAGGGGTACATGCTGCCATACTTAACTCGGATTACAAGAGTTTAATTTTGTATGGAGAAAATGCAAAAACTTCGTGTAAATGTTAGATAAGATAAGATCACATAGGTTTGAAATTAAGATTATTGTTTTTTTTACATTAATGAATAGTATTCGAGCCAGATTACCTGAAATAATAAAGCAACTCTCTTTTTTAACGGCTTTGAATATTTAGGATGAAGAAACACCTCTAGTTGCCAATTATTAAAAAATTGCCTATTATTCTTCCTATTATTTTTACTTAAATTCTACTAAGCATATTACGGTATTAGTTTTTCCGGGATAAAAAGTAGCCTATGTTCCTCTCCAGTCAACAAGTATCTGTGTCCCAAATTTCAGCCAAATCCGTTCAGCCGTTTTGGCGTGATTGACTTACTAACATTCAAACATCTAAACTTTCACATTTATAATATTAGTAGGATGATACATTTTTAGTAGCTAAATGTACGTAAAGTGATTTGGCTTAAAATTAACAACTCGATCTTTTTAACTTTATTAAATATCACATGCATACTTCCGTAAATAAAAGTTAAAAAGAGACATAGAATGGAATTGTAATTATATTTCTTGATAATTAAAAGCAATCACAACTTGGCGACTATTTAGTTATTCAGCAATAGCTTAGTAATACCACAGAATATATAATGGAATACAGGCTGTAATTACTGGCCTATGCTAATAACTTCAATCGCAGAAAGACGAAGCCAGAAATATTATGTAACATGAACTGCTACATTTTCAAGGACGTTATATTAAAATTTTAAACTCTAATCTCGAAATAGTACCTACAGTCATTCAAAAACGTATTTTTTGAACTAAATTAAATGGAATGTTTTTTTTTTTACGGTTAAGACCGTTTCGATGCCAAATGAAATTTTACTCAAGCTAAGACTAATTTCACGACAAAGTGATTATTATGAATGAAAATAAATATTTATATTTATAATAACAAAATATTTTAAACGTCTCTGTGGTCTAGTGTTACTCATCACCGATATCAGACGCAGAGGTCCCGGACTCCCGGATTCGATGCCCAGTGGGAGTAGGGCAGAAGCCACGGTTTTGGCCACTGTACCGGTTTTGGCCACTTTTTGCTCTAAAAGTTTTCTAAACAACTTTTCGCCATTTTTGCTAAAGACAATTAAAATAAGGTATTTTAAGGTAATAATAACAACCGTTAGAATTCCATAAGTCATACGATTTTTTCAATAAAATCCCATTTTCTGTTTTGAAAATGTTTTGTATTAAAATTTAAAGAAATTTGTTTTGGATGAAATACTTTATAAACCTTTTTTTTACAATTAAACTGTTGTTTTGCAATTGATTAGTTTCTAGCGCATTAGAAAATATTGATTTAACCTGGGTTTGGTTTTGATTCTTTGCTATAAGTGCTTACAAAAGTTTAACTATCAATACGTGGTCAAAACCAGTACATTTGGCACCTCTCACACATTTTGTGTTATATACAAAGAACTATTTTACTTTTTTTAATTTAAAAAATGTATTTTTAAAGGTAGATAAATTATCGTATTTAAGATATAATTTGTCTCTTCAATACCTAAGACCATTTAGTACTTAGTGCTTAAAAGGCAAAAAATCCTTAAAGTGGCCACAAACGGTACCTCTGCCCTACATGTTGTATTCAGTTTGGTTGGTGGTAGCACTTGTTCTAAGTCTGCCTGGCTAACTACCACTATCTTATCTAAGTCTGACGACAAAACAATGATGTTTTCAGCATAGTTGTGTTCCTGCAGTTAAAGATAAGATAGCAAGATCCTCAGTGGTTGAGGATTTCGGGAGTAGTGCGCTTCCACCTTCAGCCGACTCGAGTGAGAAAGAGTCGCGGGCACTTTCGACCAATTAGATCGCTCGTAGATAGCGCGCGTGACTTAAGGCGAGGATTCCCGACCGAAATAGGCACCCTAACGCTTGCTCGGCCGCGCTCGATACACTTCGCGCGGACCCAGCGGCAGCCGGCAGTGAACTGTGAACTCGCGAGCGCCCCGCGAATCGAAAATCACTTAAAATTAAATTAAAAATGAAATAATAAAAAAAATATGACGGCCGGAATCCCTCGGCTATTCAAAGACAATTATTTTCATATTTTTTTCATTAACTAAAACCAAGTATCAAGTAATATGATATTTGAATTATTATTAGACGGATGTTTGGGATTTTATTTGACACAGTAAAATATCTCCAATCGAAAAAAAAACGGCCGGAAGCACTAGATAAATAACTGTAAAATAACATATATTTTTTCCAAATTTTAAGTTACTTGTGATTTGCGAGTAATCCATAATTTAAAATACCCTATTTTGGGGAATCGGCACCTTAAGGCGACGTGCTGATTGGCTGGAAGGAGAGTGACAAAGAGTCGCGCTAAGTTGTGCTAGCCCTACAGGTATGATAAAGGCTAAGTGCTACCCCGTTGTGGATAAAACAAAAGAATTAGCTGCACATCTCAGTCGAGCGCATAAACTATTCATCACGTTCACTATCGTTTAAAACTCAAACCCGTTTTTTAATAAATTGAACTGAAATACATTTTGAATCATTCTATCATGACAAATGCGTAAAGATTCCATTTTAATGAGGGCGTCAGTTAAATAAATAAAAGAAAAAATCACCCCCTGAAAGCACTTCCTTGCGACGCAAGCGCCATCTACCGGGTCTCATGAGGGCGGGGGAATAATGCACTCAACGTGAAAATAGATTCCACGTGTGTCGAAACTATTTGACAGGGGAATGATTTTGAGGTAAATCCCGCAATGTATAATAGAAAATAATACTTGACAGGGGAATTATTTTAAAGTAAATCCCGCAGTGTAGGGCAGAGGTACCCTTTGTGACCACTTTAAGGAATTGTTGACTTTTAAGCACTAAGTACTAAATGGTCTTAGGTATTTAAGACACAAATTATACCTTAAATGATAGATAATTTATCTACCTTTGAAATTATTCAAATTTAAAAAAGTTAAATAATTTTTTGAATATAACACAAAATGTGTGAGAGGTGCCAAATGTACCGGTTTTGGCCACTTATTGATAGTTAAACTTTTGTAAGTATAGCGAAAAAACCCAGGTAAAATTAATATATTCTAATTCGCTAGAAACCAATCGATTGCAAAACAACAATTATAAAAAACAAAGGTTTATAATGTATTTCATACAAATCATTTTTAAAAACAGAAAATGGAATTTATTGGAAATAAAATCGTATGACATAAGGAATTCTAACGGTTGTTATTATTACCTTAAAAAACCTTATTTTAATTGCCTTTAGCAAAAATGACGAAAAGTTGTTAGAAAAGTTTTAGAGCAAAAAGTGGCCAAAACCGGGGTTTCTATAATAGAAAATAATATTTGACAGGGGAATTATTTTGAAGTTAATCCCGCAATATATTAGAAAATAATGTAAGTTCAATTCAATGCAGTTGCGTGGGTTTAAGTTGAGTGCAGTGTTGACTTATAAAGTCAATGACCAAAGTTGTTAGACAGAAAAATATTTTTTGAAGGATGTTTACCGACTTAAGAATATAATATTATGAGTTAGTTCTTTGACACCAGATTCTAAAGTCAAAACATCAATTAGCTAGTTATTAAAAATTTTACTATTTTGCATTCACAATGCAATTTTTATTATTGAAAAATTGAAATATATTTAGAGTACTGAGCTACGGAGTTAACGACTCCGACGGGTCGATTTTTTAAAAATAAGTACTTCATTTTAAATTTTTCATTAATAAGCTGGTTTATTATGTAAGGGATATATTGAATTGTACCATCAAAACATAGGTACTAAGTTGCACACCTAGAATAATGAAATGCGCACATTATGAATTTTTATTTCAGAATTTTTATATGTTAAGTTAGATTGGTGAGCAGTTAAAATACCCATATAAATACAAAAAACATTACAAAATAAACCACTAAAAACATAGGTAATTAATAAATAACATTTTACGTAAGTAACAAAACCAATAGACATCTTTCAAGCGTTGAAAAGTATAACAAATTAATTACCAAAATACCGTTTTTGTATAACCGTACGCCGTACGGGCTCACAAAAACGATATCCTTGTAACGGTGTCACGTAAAAAAACCCGACAAATTGTGACAGGAAGCGGGACAGCCGCCAGCCGGTGTGGCGGGCATTGACCTCGCCGCCCAGCATCCGCTGAAGCCGCCCAGGTAAGCTTCAATCACAATAAGTAAGCTTCAAAACCATTAATTGGGGAAAAACACGTGTTTCATAATCCTACTTAAATTGGGTTAGATGTTTGCATAAAAGGAAAATATCTTATATTCACAGAAAAACGTAGTATAGCATTGTGAGTATATTGTAATTACTACTAGCTTTTTGCGCACTGCTTTGCCCGCGTGAACTATTTATTACTAGCTTTCCGCCCGCGGCTTCGCCCGCGTGGACTACACGACGTTATCCCGCGTTAATGTGATGTTTTTCCGGGATAAAAAGTTCTCTCCAGGCCTATGTTCCTCTCCAGGCTTCAAAGTATCTGTGTCCCAAATTTTAGCCAAATCCGTTCAGCCGTTTTGGCGTGATTGAGTAACAAACATCCAAACATCCAAACTTTCACATTTATAATATTACTAGGACTAGGACTAGGACTAGGATGATCTCAATTTTTTGCATGATTCACAATGCAATTTTTATTATTGATTATCATATAATAAATAATGCTTCTGATGACCTATTGGTTGATGAGCACTTGGTTACGGCTGTCAAACTTATTAAAACATTACACATTATTTGGAATTTTATCAATCAATTTTTAAAGGTATTGACTGAAAATTGGTTTCCTGTGCTGGTTTTTAACTTAATATTTAATTATTTTAAAATATCATGCTTTGTCTTACTGCGATATATGCGATGAGATAATATCTTGCATTTTTAGAATGTACTAGCCTTCCGCCCGCGGCTTCGCCCGCGTGTACTACACGACGTTATCCCGCGGGAAGGTGATATTTTTCAGGAATAAAAAGTAGCCTATGTCCTTTCTCAGGCTCTAGACTATCTCTGTACCAAAATTCATTCAAATCGGTTCAGTAGTTTAGGTGTGATTGTGTAACACACAGACAGACAGAGACGCATTTATAATATAAGTAAGGAAGTAAGGATTATAATTTTGATTTTTTTCCTTTACTTTTGTTTTATTTTCTTTTTAATGTCGTTGTACCGGATGTCACCACTCTGTGCTCAGCAGAATACCAGTGCAGCAGGCTTCAGCACAGGGCACAGTTTTACCATCACACAGCTGTACACTTAATGTATAATTAATCTTTTTTTATCTTTATTTGTGTACCCCATTTAGTGTCTTTGTTGTTTGCTGTCAGAATAAATGTATTTTCTTTCTTTCTAAAAGTTACTAGATTTTCACAAATACAGCAACTTGCTGTATTTTTGAAAATCTAGTTACTTTAGTACTTACTTACTGATAGTGACAGTAATCTATTACTAGTACTTCCGAGCTGCGTACTTCCGAGCGCGTTAAAGGAGCGATTTGATGTTTCGTGACTAATTTCCATCAGACTAAGCATTATAGTATAGTACGGAGGTAATTATTTGGCCGTTGCTCCTCCATGCCATTAGCCACGACGCCAATGCCGAAACATCTGTCTTAAAGGTTTTTTTTTCATCTTTTATACTTAATGTTTGGAGAAAGATGATCTTTAGGTTTTAAACGCTTGTTTAGTCGGGATCATCGCTTTTTATTGAGATTAATTCTTTGTTGTCGAGAACCTTTTCGTTGGAATGAGAATCTTTTGAAAATGTTCTCTACAAGTTCGTCACTTTGTCGACAGTACTATCGTAAGATATAATATTTTACTTTAATTTTTCTCCGTGGTGCTGCCTATCGCAACCTACCACGGGCCTCCCCAACATGCACGCTGGAAGAAAAACCCTACGCGCAGGCCGGTCGCGCTCGCGTGTGTCCGTGATCTTTCGCGTGTGACAGTTAACTTCCCACTTATACCTCTTTTCCCACTTATACCTCTTTCCCCACTTATACCTCTTTTCCCGCTAGACTCTTATTAGCCGATATACTCTAATTTTTAGTTACGTAGCGTATTGTAATCATCTTAGGCTCTTCTTTTCTCTGTAACGTTACAGTTTTGGTTTTCTCCTTTCTTTGGATGTCTTCCCGTGGGAATGGAATGATTTTCCGCAGTAAAAATCGCCTAAATGCTATTTTTAGGAAGATATTATTAAGTATGATTCCAATGGCTTGAATGTAGATTTTGGTTAAAATATGTAATTCAATTCAAAAATTGCAATAGTTATTATAAATTGCACGGAAACGTTAACCATTCTCAATCTCAACCGAACATCACACATCAGAGCAAACCGAAGAATCATCGCACCTCCTGAATAGATAATCCCACAACTTCCCAACCCTCCCGTCCCGACCTAACCCAACGGCCAACAGCACGTCTCAAGTTGGGGCATCATTAGCCATTCGCCATTCGGTTGCACTCGCTAATTCAAATTGACACATCGGGCCAGACGGAAATATCCAACCTCCCCCCGCCCCCCGCGCCGAGAATACTCGCCTGTCATAATGCTTTTTGACAGTGCACTCCTGCTGTTCATGAAAGTGATAAAAGTTTAATGGCTCTCCTTATATTTTGCATTTCAATGCGCTAATGGAGAGTCAGCCTTCTGCAGATGTTTGGTTGCGTTTACTTCTTTAATGTTTTGTCTAAGGTACCAATTTATAAAGTAGAAATCGGTAACATAGTCGCTAAATGATGCATCCATGATGCAACTGTGGTAATTATTTTTAATAATATGATGTCATACTTCACAAAGACTACATAAATTTTCAGTTCTTCAAATCGTCTTAAAACAGTTTGAGTACCGGATACATTTACTACTGCACAAGCATATCAAATGATTTAGATAATAAAATATATTATGTAAAGTATGACACATAAACCGACCGACGGATATCCGTCGGTCATAATTTAGTAACCATCCCAAAGTGCCTCTAGAATCACGATGAAAATTTTCCTTCGGCTTGATTGTTACCAATTTTCATCCCCGTGATAGCTTGACCCTCAAAGCTGTCCCCCATAGCCAGAGCCGTGGAGGCGCGGTGCGCAGGAGTGCACGCGTGGCGCACACGCACCGCACACGCCGAGCTACGGGCGGGCACCGGCCGCGCCTGCGCCGCGCCCGCGCACCACGTATAAATAATCGTTTACCAATGCGTCCGAAAACACGCAAACCACCGGCTGTAGTACGATATTTCAGGAAGGTATTCCCCCGTCCGTCAGACGCAACTTCAGCACATCCTATTTATAAGCGTCTATGTATAAATTCACTAAAAGTTAACACCACAACACACGTAACGAATATAAACTCGGAAAAGCCTCTATTAATAATCGACCGACTGACTTTGCTACCAAAAATAATGGTCTAATTGTGAAAAGTTTATGCGCGATGGGTCGTGGACCGGGGCTATCTTGGGGCGGCTAAACTTAGTGGTGCGTGCATGCCAGATGGTAAAATTAGTGCTGAGTTTCACGAGACAGCGTCTGGTGCTGCCCATGACGCCGCCGCCCATTCAGCTCGCGCCAGCTCCCGCGCACGTAACTGCCAAACTTATGACATTCCATTTTTGAATTTACCGCCATGTTGCCAGGTGAGGATGACGTCGTCCGCCATTTTGGTTGGTTGACAGTTGATGGCCGAGGCTGTTCTAGAATTTTCTTTTACAATAATCTGGTGGTTTATGGGAACAGCACCCTTAAAGAAGATCCTAAGCAAAGCTTAGAACATTTGTAAACGGAAAAATAACAGACTGTGCCCACCAAAACATCCTTTAAAAAACTAGCCAAATATCGCTGGAGGTGCTTATTTCTCTATAAAATGTTTTGGAATCTCTCAGTAAAGGCAAGTCAACGGGATTTCTTTATCTTTAGAGTACAATTTTATGTGACTTGGCCGTTAAACATTCTTTAAGCATAATTACGCGATGATGGACACAAGTCAACGACCAAGTCACATAAAACCTAACTATATCAATAGAGAAATCCCATTAAGGAACATTAGAGTTAGCTTGGCTTTGCTGAGAGATTTTATTACTTTTTATAGAGAAATATAAGCACATCCAGCGAGATTTTGCTACTTTTTTACAAGATGTTATTGGTGGGATTTCACTCCTTTTTGCAAAAAGCTTAAGTTCCTTAAACATCAATAGAAGGGGCTAAATACACTGAGCACCTTGTGATAAGGCGACATTTCCATATCTCCCACAGTTTAACTGAGCTTTGAGTGTTCGTCATCAGATACTCCAGATTCTTCAGACCTTCATTTTTGGATACCTTAAAAAAGGTACAACGACACTGAATACATTTTGCGAAGACATCATGCCAATAACTTCAATAGTTTGGCTGGTCTGTTACAGTTTTTCCTCAGGTTCATCAGGTATTCATGGTCTTCCATAACCCTAGTTTTGATAGTTTTCCCTTTATATGGACATTAAAACCTACCCCTGTACTAAATTTCAGGTTTCAAAGTTTATGGGAAGTGCTAGTTCTATTTTGATGATTAGTCAGCGAGTCAGTGTCGAACTAGCACAACTTTGCTTTCGTGTGAGTCAGTTAGTCAGTGTCGAACTAGCACAACTTTGCTTTCGTATAACTTTGGAAATAAATGAGTTACAAACTTAAAATTTTCAGGTCCTAGTGTGTGCTTATAGTTTACTATATGACGATAATTTCAGCGTTATAAACCTATATAAAGATCTTGAATTAGAGTCTTGAAATACGCTAAAATGGTTCCAGAAAAGGATGGTACGGCAGTATTTGCTTCGCGCTCGACTTCGCGGGGGCACTGCCTCCAGATTAAAATGATGACAATAATTATTTATAAAATATTCAAAATTGGCACAGAAACGACCAAACAATTGATTTTTATTAATATTCCTACCGAATCTAAGACTTAAGTACCTATTTCGTTATTTTATTATCATTAACATAAGTAGTTGGGAATTTGAGATATTGACTAATAGTCCCATATTATTTCTAAACATTTGTTAAACATATCAAAAGAGAAATAAATATAATACTCAGACCTTATTTGGTTAAAATATGTTTGACGTATATGTATAATAATGGAAGTACCAGTTTTCAGGGCTTATTAAATACGGCTTTGACCCGCTGAAATGAGCTGGAGCGGCAACTCAAAGGGTTTTTAAAGCCCTTTTGTTCTGACCGAGTCCACCAGAGTAGGGATTAATGGATTACCTGTAATGGAACACCCACTCCGATTGCAAGAAAAGGAGAGAAAATATTTTATGAAGCCCGTAAAAAGGGGACACGTTGAGGCCTGCCAAGATCATGGAGTTGAATGAGAATCTATATATATAAAATTCAAAGTCCTGACTGACTGACTGACTGACTGACTGACTGGCTGACTGACTGAGATATCAACGCACAGCCCAAACCGCTGAACCTAAAGACTTCAAATTTTGCACATAGATACGTTATACAGTGTAGGCATCCACTAAGAAAGGATTTTTGGAAATTGCACCCCTAAGGGGGTGAAATAGGGGATGAATGTATGTATGAAAGTCCGTCAGTTTGGAAGTTAGGATCTTCAAATTTTGTATTTAGGCTGGCAATTGAAAATTAATATTTACCTGTGTCAGCGTTTTTGACAATTCCACCCCTGAATGGGTAAAAAGGGGGATGAAATGTTGTATCTGGAAAGTCCTTCATTTAATTTATTATTTAGGCTTATGATTGGAAAGTAAAACAAATAAACAAACACACATTTCGTATTTTTTCGAAAATCAACCCCTTAGAAGTTAAATGGGATAAATAAACCTAAAAATCGATATGGATGTCGTTCTTGAGGTTTGATGGGATGACGATTGCAAAAATGGCATTTATTTTGATGTTTAACACGCTGAACATGATTCAACCCCTAAAAGGTTGAAGTAGGGGTAAAAATTTTGAATGAAAAATCAGGGGTAAATTAGACATTACAACTTGAAACTTTGTAGGCTTACTTCTTAAAACAAATAGGCAACCCATTTCGTAATTTTTCCAAAATCAAACCCAGGCGGTAAAATAGGGGATGAATATGTGTATGAAAGTCCGTTAGTTTTGAAGTTAGGATCTTGAAATTTTGTATTTAGGCTGGCAATTGAAAATTATTAATTTACCTGTGTCAGCGATTTTGACAATTCCACCCCTGAAGGGGTGAAAAGGGGGATGAAATGTTGTATCTGGAAAGTCCTTCATTTAATTTTTTATTTAGGCTTATGGTCGGAAAGTAAAACAAGTAAGCAAACACATATTTCGTATTTTTTCGAAAATCAACCCCTTAGAGGTTAAATGGGATACGTAAACCTAAAAATCGATATGGATGTCGTTCTTGAGGTTTCATGGGATAACAATTGCAAAAAATGGCATTTATTTTGATGTTTAACACGCTGAACATGATTCAACCCCTAAAAGGTTGAAATAGGGGTAAAATTTTGAATGAAAAATCAGGGGTATTTTACCCATAGATATATTTCAATTTGAAACTTTGTAGGCTCACTTCTTAAAACAAGTAGGCAACCTATTTCGTAGTTTTCCGAAAATCAAACCAAGGGGTGAATAGGGTATAGAAACCTAAATCAACTTAAGTACCCTAAAAGTTCTTGGTACCTAAGCTACTCAGAACTAACTTTTGATTGTGAAACAGACACTTATTATTTACTAGCTTCCGCCCGCGACTTCGTCCGCGTGGACATTCGAGAAAATACTTAGGGGACCAATAACCAGGATAAAAAGTATTCTATGTTTTAATTTCATAAAAATCCGATCAGCCGTTTTTACGTGGTTAGGCGGGTCCTCCCTCACCAAGCGAGCAGCCTCGTGCGAGGCCCGCCGCACGTGGCAACTCGCTTGGTGAGGGAGGACCCGCCTAACCACGTAAAAACGGCTGATCGGATTTTTATGAAATTAAAACATAGAATACTTTTTATCCTGGTTATTGGTCCCCTAAGTATTTTCTCGAATGTCCACGCGGACGAAGTCGCGGGCGGAAGCTAGTATCCTATAAGTCTATCAGCTCAATCTAACTTTGTCTAGTTGAGCGATCACTTATGGCGGAAATACACGGTTCACTTTCGCCTTTCAAATTGCATGAAGCAACCAAATTGAACAATGTAAACGTAAAAGTGAATCATTCAATGTCAATGTGCGCCGGTATTTCTGCGCCTTTCAACAAAAGTGAATCAATTTGGTTGAACCGTGTAACTCGGACTCATAATCATTGAACTGCGACTAAGAAGAAGCTTGATATTTTTTACAATTGCAGAATACCATGTGGACTATGAAACTTGCCGTTATCTAGGTAAGTACAACTGGACCTGAGTGTAACTAAAAGGACTATTTAAAAGACATTATAAGTAGATAGTGTTGTTGTCACCTTCCTTCTTAGCAAATCTATACTAAGGTTATGTTTCTAGATCATATGAAAATGCAGAAACTATAACACTCACTTAACACCTCAAAGTGTGCAGTGATTACCTTCTCTCGTTCACGCGCACCTGTGGTTTCGTCTTATAATCTGGCTGGTGTACCTCTAAACAGGGTGAATGAAGTTCGCGACCTTGGCGTTAAGCTTGACAGTAAACTTGATTTCAATAGTCATGTTATTGCGATTTGTAAACAGGGATTTATAATCCGCACTGCTTCTCAATTCAGTGACCCAAAGATAGCAATTTTGTTATTCAACTCATTTGTCCGTAGTAAATTAGAATACTGTTCAACTGTCTGGGATCCATCTACTGCCAAGAATTCATTGCTTGTTGAGAAATTGAACAAAAAATTTGCTCGTTTCCTTTACAAGAAACAATTTGGATATTATCCATTTTTGTATCCCTCCTTATTTGTAGCCGATATGGTAGGGTTAAATACGTTGGAGCTTAGGCGAAAATTAAACTTATTTCTTCACTATTGCCAACTCCTTCGAAATAAGGTTGATAATCCGGAAGTACTGTAGCGGATAGGGTTATACGTACCGCAAAATTATATGCGTGGAGTCGGTCGCAGACGGCACTTACTGTTCGCGTCTCCTCGAGCGCTCGCAACGCTCCCACTGCGCGAGCGGTTTACCTTCTCAATTTTTAAATTTGGTCCAGGATGCCGACATATTTGTTGATCCATTAGCCTATTTATGTATTAAGATAAGTTCATTTTTAGCTAAGTAAGTTCTATTATATTTCATGTTTTGTAAATATCTTTTCTGTTCTGTATTTTTATATGTTGTAATGTTTTGGCAAAAATAGCTGTAAGTTGCAATGTAAATGTTAATAAATAAAATAAATAAATAAATAACACAACTACTTCAAAATACTCTCACTTTATTACAACACTCGAGTACATATTGCAAACTTTTGACAAGAAAAATAACGAGAACCTAACTTTCCGTAACAAGAACAGACTTTTACAGATACTTGCGACCTTATTGTAAATAGTAATCCCGTAGTGATTCCCCATCAGACAGTACATTAACCGGATGTATCTGATATTCCGCCTACTGCCTACCTTGGTCGAATCAATACATTCAATGGACACACGAGTAAGGCCGGTACATGCGTATTAACGCTATTAACACCAAAACATCAACACAAGGGTCAAAGTCGGTCTAACTGCAAGTTGGCAGTTAATTACGGAAAGCTATATTTAATTTGGTAAATACCTATATATATTTTCCTGAGATCGTTGATCCGTTACAAATAATTACAGTAAACAATATTTTTATCAAATGCACTAATATTGTAACATTCAAAATTGCATTCCTACATGTATTTTATTTTTCACTTGAGCTCCGATCGCGACTTTGTCTGCGTGTACCCCCTTAGAGCGAGAATTTCCAAAAATCCACTCTTAGTGCTCCCCAAGACTCCCCAAGGAACATACATGCCAAATTTCAGCTTCTTGCGCCCAGTAGTTTCGTCTGGGCGTTGTCTGTCAGTCAGTCAGTGACGCAAGATATTTATATATCTAGACTATCTATCTATCTGGTGTAAGCAAATTTTGGTGTAAATTATTATTACAAGGTGGACCGACGATCTGGTCAAGGTCGCGGGAAGCCGCTGGATGCGGGCAGCGCAGGACCGATCGTTGTGGAGATCCTTGGGGGAGGCCTATGCCCAGCAGTGGGCGTCGTTCGGCTGACATGATGATGATAATAAATTATTACTTTATTGTTTGTGAACCTAGCCTGATATTACCTCTATGAGCTCAATGTATATTAATTGGTATCGTATCGTATCTCTACTTGTGTGAATCTATTATTATTAATCTTGTTATTTTTCTATGTTAAATAAATAATAAATAAACTTACAATCACACCAATTACCTAGTTCATAAGTAGTTTTCATTAAGAAACTGTATTATGGAAACTAGATAACGGATAAATATCTACTAATATATATATTTTTTGTAAATATAAACTTTTTATACCTACATAGAAAACACCCAGACCAAGACAAATATACATGTTCATGCACACAAATATTTGTCTTGTTCGGGAATCAAACCCAAGACCTCTGGCGCAAAAGGCAGGTATCCTACCCTGTGCCAAATCGGTCGTCATGTTGTACTTCGCTACTAAAACAAAAATAAAAAAGTAAAATTAAAAAAATCACCGCGTTTTTTGTGAGCAACTGATAAAAGTAGCCATCTTTTCTGAGCATAAGCTTTCTAAGCGACTGAAAGCGTAGCAAATAAACAGACGAGTCATTTTAATACGTTTATAATAGACCCATTCACGCTTGAACTTCTTTTCTATTCGATTTACATGAATTTGACCTTTGTAGAAAGACAAAAAGACACATGATTGATACTTATAGTAAAAATCGTAAAGTGAAGTGAAATGATAGATAAAGACAGTATTTAGAAATAAAACAGCTATCATTGATTATAATGCGCGTGTTTAACACTAAGAAATTAAGAATGGATTATATTGTTTTAAAGGTTTTTAGGATTTTATCGACGTTCGCACCTATTTTTAGAGTTCGTGGTCGCGGGTGAACAAGTCAAAACTTTGCTGTGATAATAATCTTTTTAGATGAACCACACAAACAGGTAAATAAGTAGGAAAACACCTTTTTAAATTGTACCTCTGCCCTATATATGAATTTTGTGATTTGTTATTTAAATTTTTACTTTTTTGCATTCACAATGCAATTTTTATGGTTGAAAAAATGGAAAATGTGATTTGTGTTATGCGACGACTACATTATGCAATTCAACGGGTTACACAATGAAACCATACTGAAAACCTACAGAGAATGTACATAGTTGTGGGGTGGGCCCTCAAAAATATTTCTTTATGCACCTATGATAAAGATTTATTGCATTTTAGAAACAATACGACAATTCTATAAAAAGCCGCGCGCACAGCGGCCATCAGGTTAGGGGTTAACAAGATATAGGAACTTTTATCAGTATTGACTTCAATGGTTTTTTTTCGGTCAGTTTTCATAATAGGGGTAGTAACAGTTGATTTAACAATGATAGGAGTTTGGTTTCATTTTCTTTTTCAACCGACCTCTGGCTGGAGATGAAAAAAACGACATTATAAAAAAAACCCAGTATGATGTATTGCGTATAATCCCATCAGCAATAATTTGGCGAATGACCTTGGATCATAGAACTCCTGGCGCGCGGCCAGCGAGCGCGACACTGCCGCGCGTGCGCAACGCTCAAACACTGCCACGGATAAATTACGTCGTCTTCATGGAACTTTTATTGTTATTTATCACTTAGAAATTATTGTTTGATCATTCTTATTTTGAGGCATTTAATATTTTGTCAAATGGTGTAGTCGCAAAATTCGCAGATAAGACTGTATCAATTGAATGTAAATAATTTTGTTTTTTTGACAACCACTACTTGCTAAATGGCCACGTGATAATGACCAGGGGTCTTGGCCCATTTACCTTGTCCATCCTTAGAGGTGCCAAGAAAGTATTCCTTCCTTTTTTAGCGGCGGATAAGTAACTTTTAAAAAAGCCACAAATTTTTCTATACATACGTAAATAATTATTTTATTGTTTTTAATTTTAAGATAAAGTTGTGATGGAAAGTGACCTTACGTTTTATATTATGTTAAAGTCACTTTTCCAGTTGACGACTCTGTATGAAATATGACAGGGAGAAAAAATAGCCCTTGGCAAGTTTCTTGCCGGTTCTTCTCGTTACAAGGCCTCCCGCCGTGAACCGATAACGTAGCTTCATTGACGTTCACAAGTGCTGTATCAGCCTAAAATGAATAAATGATTTGATTTTGATTTTGATTGCACTTCTTTCCAGGTGATCAAAAATGTATTATCTTATCTCTATCAGCTTCGTGCTTCCACATGCTTTCGCAAGCCGTTAAAATTTTTGCTCGCTGTTACAATAAGGTAGAGTCGTAGAGAGTAGAAACGTTTACATACTCGTAGTCTAATCTCGAAGGAACCCGCGTGATAGGCAATGCTAATCCATTTTATTCATCGATACGAAAGATCAGTTTAATAGTAGTCGATGTTTCAAAGACTTCGTATAGATACTACATGCATTTTACATCTTCCCATGTGCTACAGCCAAACGAATAAGACGTATTTCCGTGTCTCAAGTCCAAAAAAACTAAAAGCTGCTTTCAGTTCCGCGGCAGTGTGTCACACTCCGTGAAACCTGTAACATTTATTAGTTATTCATGCAGACTCGACGGCAACGGCTCGGCTGCCACGGCTGTTGGATTTACACTTCACGAGTTTTACAAACCGTAGGATGCTTATTTATAACAACTTTGGAAGAAATTATAACATGAATGATAGAAAAACACGGGTACAATAATCAGTCATTTTGTTTTAGGTAGAAAAGTTCTTTAATAAAAGCCAATAATTTTGAAACAACAGCCAAAGAAATTAAAATCTTTCGCAATAATGCGGTCGCTGGTAATTAAACTTTGAAGTTTTAACACCTCATATTTTATGGGGCGACAAAACACATCCATGCTTTAATGGATAATCACAACAGAACCGTAATAAAACCATTTTTACAGCTTAAAAAGCGGCTTTATGTGTGTTTGCGTTTCAACACATAATAGTCGGCTGATCCTCATAGCAAACGGGTCGTAAAGCGCGGCGGCAGCTGGCGGCGACGGCGACGCTGCGCGGGCGCACTGCCCGGCGACACGGCCCATGGACAAACTGAAATATTGTACAAATAACGCGCTTCTTTACAACATGTTACCCACATTTGTAGGTTTTCCACCTTTCTAGACACTAGGTCTTAACTTAATAATACTCTTCTATGGTGATTTATGGGATAGAAATGCAAAAAATACCTATCTCAAAAAGCGAAATTTATTGCCGAAAGTGATATTTTTCTTTCCGTTCCTTACTGAGAAAAAAAATGTCCGATTTTCCGAAGTATTTCGTGTTTCACACTTATTAATTTTGTGAATTCAATTTTCATATAAGTACTTAATTTTGTTGTACGATTCGCTTTTTTAAATGGTCTTCGTATTTGCAACTTGGCCCTTTTTTGTTTAATTATACGTTTACTGTCGTTATGGTAACTGTTATCGTGATCGTATTATTCTGTATGAAAAAAAAAACAACAGCAGCGCCTCTTTTGGTCGCATAAAGAGAACTGAAATTCAATACATATTTGACATCAGAACTTTGACAGCTTTTGAAGGACGGTATAGTTTACTATTCGAATACCCGATAGTTTTTCATACCTACTATTTTCAGTTTTTCAAATTTCCAAAAAGACTGTAGACAATTTTTTTGTGTTAGGTAATACAAGTTGGCATTCATGCGTTCCTAAAAAACGTACTTAAGACAGGTTGAACAGCTTCTAGAGTAGGCTGTTTTGGTTGTGATATAACATAAATAAATAACTTTATTGGTAACAACATAAAAACAAACAAGTATTTAGGAATGAGGAAAACTTTAGGTTTTATGAAATATACTGGTTTAGTTTTCACATTTATAAAGTAAAATCAATTCAAAAATATCAGGACAAACTCATTAATTAAATTCTTACGGCATTGCTCATATACCCAACCAGCATCAATCAAAACCAAATCACGCATGTTTCTATTCGGTCCACCAATAGCAAAGATATCACATTACCCCCAACCATAAACTGGTCAAGCCCCGTCAGTATTTCACCGTAAAATTCATACCATACGCCGCTGAACGGCCGGGCGCCGGCGAAGGCGGGCGGCGCCCAAAATAGCCCGCACGTGCCTCGCCGCTTGCCCACGCGCAGCCAACATGGCCGCCACAGCGCATGTGTGCGTGCGAGCCATGCAAGCGATAGCTCCACCTACACACGATTTAAAACTCTATGATCTCAGAAATAGAGATTGTTCTAGCGTGTTGTACTGGCGTGATTCACTTGTTTGATTTTGTACTTTCCTGTTTAGCAATAAGGGTGAAATAATATGTTTGTTTTTATGTGCTACTGTATATAATGTGAATTGTACATCGACTGTTGTTCAGCCGTAGCCGTAGATCTTGCTTTACGAATGCTAAGCAATATAAAATAATGGACTGTAGTTGTTTGTAAAACTTAAAAACTCTAATATACATACTCTTTGACGTGAGTTTCATGTAGGCATGATATCATAATGATTTATAAAGAAGTTTTTTTTCTTATTAAATACTGAATGATTTAAACGGTTCGCGTTGAAATTAATTTATGACATGTGCGAGTCTTCACCCGCGTAGCTGAACCATTACTCACCAAAAAGCTTTTTCTTCTCAAGTTCCAACTTAAAAATTCACTTCCTTTGTGTTCTGGGAATGTGCTGGGCCATGATTCAGATCTCCACGTGTGGTTCCGGATATCTGGAGATCCTTGCCACATGAACACATGAACCGCAGACGCTGAAAAAAGTGGTGAATCAGCATTATAAAGTGCCGCCCAGACACTTTGAAGGTTTGATATAGACCGTTAATCATTTCGCGTTTCACCATGTGCAAAGAGCTATTTGACAAAACTGTCATCAAGAATAAGAAAAATAAACTAAGAATTGAATATTTTTAAGTTTTTTACTTTAGTAGTTTACTGTTGATACGAAGACACGTAATAAGTTTCCAAAAAGTCTTACTTTTTTCCCATTGACTTCAGATATCTTGGTACTTTTTTCATGTAAAAAGTTTAATATGTAAAAGTTCTCATGCTACGAGTGTCGTGAGAAGTGACTACAGTAACTGTAGAGTACAGGGTGCCTACCATCAACTCTTATTGCGGTTTTGTTTAGGACCTAAACTGATCTGCTTCGCTTATTCGTACCACGACAGCTTAATATCAATGACAGCGATTCAGAGATCATTTAATGACATTTCACAGCCGCTAAGCTGTCATGTACTCTTATTTGACTTATAACTCAGCCAAGCTAGCATGACACCTGCATGTTATACCCGTCCCTCTCACTCTCAAGGCATGAAAGAATCGAGTGAAAGAGACGGGTAGAAGAAAAAGGACACAAATCGTTCGGTCATTCGCATTTAGCAATTCATTTGCGATCCAGTTTTTAGAAGGTCATAGTACGAAAGAAAGCAATTCATTTTAGGAACCTATTCTGCATCGCGCTATTTTTGAATCGCTGTCTTAAAGTTGATGGTAGGCACCCAGGTAGGTATATTTAGTAGTATGCGTGGTCAAAGACCTTGGCTGTTTTAGACAACCACCCGCTAAGCTGGCGCACACAATTCGGAAAACGCCCATGTAGGTATAGAAACTGTCAACTGAAACTCTTTTAAAACTCTACACTCATAATTTTACTTATTACTGATATAGTTTGGATGTTTGTTGCTCAGTCATAATGAAACACCTGTACGGATTTTGATGAAAGGCACAGAGATAGTTTAAAGTCTAGACTAGTATATAGGCTACTTTTTAGTTTTTACCCCGTGAAAATATCTAATTTCCACGGGAAAACATTGGGTTATTCACGTGGGCTTATTAGCCGAGGTGGGCGGAAAACTAGTATGTATTTCATAAGCTTGTCTTCTTAAAAGTTCTTTAAGTACGACATACAAAGTATCAAAAACAGGCGCCGCAGCATCAACAGTAGCACTTAGAGCTATAGATTAAAGATAAACCGCCGCATGGGTGGCTGATGGCCACTTGAATGAAATGTTATTATATCTAATGGTAGATAGGAATAAAATTATACTAATCGTAATTAGTTATTGAAATCATTGCGCTTAGTGTTACGTAAGCTTTGGTCTGTTATAGTTCACGTTATCTCTGTGGTCTAGTGGTTCACACCACCGATTTCAGACCAAGAGGTCCCGGGTTCGATTCCCAGTGGGGGTACATATTGTATTCGGTTTGGTTGGTGGTAGGACTTGTTCTTAGTCTGCCTGGCTAGCTACCACCATCTTATCTAAGTCTGACGCCATAACAACGATGCTTTCAGCATTATTGTGTTCCGGCAGTTAGAGATAAGATAGCCAGTTCCTCAGTAATTGAGGATTCCGGAAGTAGTGCGTTTCCACCTTCAGCCTTATCACCACTTAACATCAGGTGTGATGAAGGCTAAGTGCTACCTCGTTGTGAATAAAAAAATAATATACTTATAAATTAAAACCCGAATAAGTTTTACTAAGTGTCGGAGAAATTCTATGTTAGAGTTAGTTTGAGTAAATGAATGTAGGTCGAAGACTTAAAGAAATTTTAATTGTGACTATTAAGGACACAGCACATTACATCAACTAGGAAAGGGATCGACACCGTATCGCCTTTCGCCTCATCGTCAACCGGCGTCAACCTAACGCAAGCACGTAACCAAAACGGATCAGCGTCGGTACGTCGGCTCGGCTACGGCTAGGCGACGCCGCGCTTACGGCTAGGCGACGCCGCGCTTACGGCTCGCCGCACAGTGGTTCCATATAAAAAAAAAGAATAAGAGAAAAAAATGATAGAATACTGAACCGCTCGAGTTGATACGGTATCGATCCCTTTCCGAGTTGATGTATGTGCTGTGACCTTTACTAGCTAGTGATGACGGTTCTCCCTCCTGACCCACAATCGAGTCCCTGTGACTGTATGGGGAATCAGGAGGTCGCTAGGTGAATCCCACATAACCACCGTCTGCACACTTACGCGGAAGGGGTATGCGCAAACCTATTCCCCTTGCTATAAAAAAAGCTATTGATTTGGTAAATTTCTTAACATAGGTATTGATTGATAGAAGTTTGAGATGTTTCGGTATCATATACATTTAAGTCAAGAAAATAACGTAGAAAAAATCCCAATAGATGACTTTAAAGTTTAATAATTCCAAAATCTGTGACGACCCACATTTTGTGATCAAAACTGAAGTACTGGTTTTCTTCTACTGTTCAACATATTACGAAAATGATTAGAATAATGATCTTAATGATATCCGTCAGACGATTTTAATCAGACATCGCTACCTCACAGCACATCTTCCTAGTTCCATCATGTTCGGATGATTGATGACACCTCCGGAGAACCCTGCCAACACGTCTATCAGAGCTCGCAGCCAAGATCTCACTAAACGCGGTTCAAAGTTTTAGCTGTAAACAAACACGGCTGTACGAGGACACACTCATACTTCATAGTCAAAAAGCTTATCATCTTCATAAAGTGAAAATTATAAGGTAGGAAAACCTTTCTTTGGAACAAAAATTAAGTTTGATCTTTTCAGTATTAAATTGACAAAACAAACAAGGGGCTGTCCATTAATCACGTGATGTTTTTAGCAACTTTTTAGATCCCCCTTCCCCCTAGTGATACGTGGTGAGGCTTTGTACTAGATGTGATTGTGACACTTGGCGAGTTTTTCGCGGACCCCCTTTCCCCCTTTTTGGGCTCACGTGATTAATGGATAGCCTCCAACGACTCTGAAGACCTTTTTTGGAAGATATGTGTTTATGCATCCCTCTCACTCTCGATACAAAATGTGGCACTCACCTAGAGAACATTCTAGAGTCAAATGCACCTACAGCTTGAGCAAGAGCCCATAACTAGTCTGGTGTCTTGCCCTGACTGTCTGACTATACAGTATACCTACCTATTCGGACAATTGAAAACGTATGTTGCTAAGAAAAAAGAAGTAAAACGGCATAGATTAAAGTAAATCTTGAAAGTGAAGCAAAAGCAATTAAAGCTCGCTCAAGTTCAGTGCTCTGCCAGGTACGTTGTGGATGGGGCGAGTACCAGGCGCGCATAAGCCGGCGGAGCTCGCGCGTCGCGGCGCACGCGCTTCTATATATAGCGCGCCTCCCGCCGCCGCTGGAGATTCAAGACGCCCGCCGCGTTATTGTTTTGTTTTTAAGGAGCACCTGACAGATTTCGTTACGAAATTATGAAGTCTTGAAACTCGTGGTTGCTCGTGGTGAGTGAGAACTTTGATGCACATCCGTAGACGTTGCCGGAGCTACTGATTTGAAAGTTATATTGCGCGTTCTTAACGTTGTTTCATAATTGCTCCAAGTCATAATAATATGTATACGTGTGGGTATTTCTCTTACATTAATCCCAAAAAAAGAAGATTCCTAATAGTGTAAGCTGTAAAGCAGTTCATCGAAGTTTATTCTCATTAGTCAAGCACAGATTGTAATGCTACGGCGAAAAAAGTGTTAAGCCAAACCCGTTAACATTATCTGATAAATCTCCAAAGCAGGATTTGTAAAAACGATTTCAGTCTAGATTTAAGCAGTCTAGGCATTAGAATATGTCGATCAACCGATGGCCGGCGAGGCAGCTCTGACCTATTAACAACCTGATTTGTTTACGCGATGCATCGTAAAACTCCAGGCTACCTCGTAACCAAATTCCGGTGGTCTGCGCATCATTAGCCACTTCATTTTTGCTCCTTTTTGTTTCTGATCTTAATAACATTTATCCTAGTGTTTGAGTTCTCGACAGGGTTGCGATTCTGTGTACGGGTATGTTCCGATGTCACTTCACCTTAACTTTGCTTTCGAATACGAATCTTAATACCTATCAAATTCATAACAAACAATTGAAAGTCAAGCGAGAAAATCATGCGAAATCGGATCCATATCTGTCCATATCAATTTTAAATAATCTACCTAAAGATAGCTGAAGGAGACGGGTCAATCCTACTAATTAATAATAATAATACACCGAAAGAACCTGTCGACTTCCTGGATAGATTATAAGAAGGCCTATGATTCCGTGCCGCATTCGTGGCTCATGAGGGTGCTGGAGTTGTATAAAATAAATACAACTCTACGCACTTTCTTGATATCGTGCATGCGAAAATGGAGAACGGTCCTTTTCTATCCAGGATCTCGACGGATTCTAGGTCAGGGCGATCCTATAAAAATAGAGCGAGGTATCTTCCAGGGTGACGGTTTGAGTCCATTATGGTTCTGTCTGGCCTTGAACCCTCTGAGTACACTTCTCGAGAGTTCAGGGTTAGGCTATCGTTTACGGAGAAATGGTCAAGTAATATCACACCTGCTGTACATGGATGACCTGAAACTATTTGCCCATAGCAGTTCTCATTTGACAACGTTACTGAAGGTTACTGAAGCTTTCAGTAATGCCATTAAAATGGAATTTGGTGTGGACAAATGTGCAGTCATGCATGTAAAGCGTGGTCAGATAATGGAATCTACGGGTATACAACTCTCGGATTCTATTCATCTTAGATCTCTCTCCGTAAACGAAACCTATAAATATTTAGGTATGTCACAGGCATTAGGCATCAACGATGCTGACATGAAACAGTCGTTGCGTGAGCGTTTCTTGGGGCGCCTATCAAAAGTCCTTAAAAGTCTTTTGTCTGGCGGAAACAAGGTTCGCGCATACAATGGATGGGTCATGCCGGTACTGATGTATTCCTTCGGCATACTTAAATGGACTCAAACTGAACTGGATGCCCTGGATAGAAAAGTTCGTACATTGCTAACAGCACACCGCATACATCACCCACGTTCATCGACCATGAGATTGTATATCCCGCGGAAGTGCGGTGGTCGTGGCTTCTTAAATGCTAAGACATTGCATAACCGCGAGATATGCAATCTTAGGGAGTATTTTCTCCAAGTCGATATGGGGTCTCATAGAGATGTAGTTGCTGTTGACAATGGACTGACTCCTCTATTTTTAGCAAAAGAAAACTGGCGCAAACCTGTAGTACTTAGTACGTCCGACCGCAGCACTGTGTGGCAAAGCAAGGAGTTACATGGCAGATTCTACCGGGCTCTCCATGGGCCCGACGTAGATTTACTAGCCTCAGTATCCTGGCTCCGTTTCGGTGATCTTTTTGGTGAAACCGAAGGTTTTGTCTGTGCAATTATGGATGAGGTTGTGATGACGAATAACTACCGAAAGTATATCCTAAGGGATGGCACAGTGGATATTTGCCGAGCGTGTCATCGTCCGGGTGAATCCCTTAGGCATATAATCTCCGGTTGTTCTCGTCTCGCAAACGGCGAGTATTTGCATAGACATAACCAAGTGGCCAGGATAATACACCAACAACTTGCTCTGAAACATAGTCTTGTGGCATCCGAGGTGCCGTACTACAGGTATGCACCAGAACAGGTCCTTGAAAATAGCCATGCCACATTGTATTGGGATCGATCTATCATTACAGACAGGACTATTGTTGCTAATAAGCCTGATATTGTATTGATAGATCGACACGAACGCCGCGCGATAATTGTTGATGTCACTGTTCCCCATGACGACAACCTTGTGAAAGCTGAAAAAGATAAAGAAAACAAATATCTTGATTTAGCTCACGAGATTGTTGACATGTGGGACATTGATTCAGCAATTGTTGTTCCGATAGTCATATCTGCCCATGGTCTGATAGCCAAGAGCCTCGATAAACACCTTAAGAGGCTCGCGTTAGGTGGATGGATCGGGAGTCAGATGCAGAAGGCAGTACTTCTGGACACGGCCCGTATAGTGAGAAGGTTCCTGTCTCTGGATCCTTAACCATCGGTAGCCGGGACCTTGATCTTGCTGCCGTTGGGGAACTGCATTTTTGTATTTTTAAATGTTATATTTTTTAGTGTTATACATTGTAAAAATTTAATGTTTAGAAATATAATTTTGTAAGTATTTAAAATGTAATAAAGGGAATAATAATAATAATACATGGTAATTATTTAATCACCCCGAATAAATTCAGAGATTATTCTACTCATGAAAACAAACTACTTTTATTATCGGACCAAAAGTGAAATCCCGAAAAAAAATCAGCTGTTCCATACAATGGTGCAAAAATATTTAATCAAAATGATATTTTATCCGGGGTGATAAAAAATTACCGTGTATAAATGCGAAAGTTTGTGAGTACGGAAGAATGTGAGGATGTATGGATGTTTGTTACTCTTTCACGCAAAAACTAATGAACGGATCTCAATGAAATTTGCAAGAGAAGAGACATAGATCATAGGCTGGAATGACACAGAGGATACTTTTTATCCCGATATTCCCATTCCCACGGGAACGGGAACCACGCGGGTGAAACCGCGGGCGGCCGCTATTATAACAAAAAATACTGCGCTGACGGAATGTGAATATGTAAGCGTCACCGCACACTAGCCACACGTGACGGCCACAAACACCGCCACTTGAAGCTAGAAGCGGCTACAAAGGGAGCTGAAGCACGCAACAGACACTTGTGGTCGGTAGTAGACACGTAAATTGCTTGCATGATGCACTAAAAAGAGTGAAATGAAAATTATTTTTATAAAAATATTGAAACCGCCTTCAAAAAAATTACATAAAAAAGTAAGAAATAATCCCGTGAAACATGTACAATTTTTTGTCGTTTTTGTTAAAACCCGCCCGACTTCAAAGTACTTACGTTATTTGGTGAGGGATTATTTCTTACTTTTTTATGTCATTTTTTTGAAGGCGGTTTTATTTTTTTATAAAAATAACTTAAACCCATTTGCTTGCAGTATATTGTGTCTGCGTTAGTGGCGGCCACAAGAAGCGAGTAGCGACGATCTTTGATCAATAGTACCTCTTCTTAACATGTTGGAGTGTCAAAAACTTCATATCGCTTCATGTCATTTATTTCGTATATATACGATATCGTATACCATAAGATCGTAACATTCGCAACTTTTTCTCCTTTTAAAAGCTATCTTTCACGGAGGTCGTATCAGCAGCTGCCTAGTATTTGACGCTGTTTGATACTGTGATACGCTTAGTTTTGTAGTTCATTAAAGAACAGCTATCGTCACACATGCATATACCATTGCACATTTAACACATTATTATTAGGCATTTCTTTAAATAATCCTAAGCATCAAATCGGAAATGCCTGCGTGTCCCACCCACCCACACCTTTTTAATGTTTTGCAACGATATATTTTTTGTTGCTTAGTTCAATAGGTACTTATAATCACAACACAATAGTTACACTACCTAAACCAAGTAGGTGTATCAATATTTTTTCATATTACTGCCCCCTTATACACAAACCGTCGGATACGTTCCCGACACGGCGGTATATACGCACTGTCACTGTCACTCACTTCAAAATAGACGAAGACAAAGCACAGAATCCGATTCCTTTTCCGAGAGGCTGTGAATCTAGGTCTTACTTACTTATTACTTCGCTGGCTCAGCGACCCGAAGTGGATCTTGGCCTCCGATGTCAAAGCACGCCATTTCGTTCGGTCTTGCGCTAGTTCCGACCACTCAACCACGTTGATTTGGTTTAGGTCTTTGGCGTCTTTATCCTTCCAGCGATATCTCAGACGGCCCACCGGGCGACGCCCAGTTCTCAGCTCTTTTGGCAGCTCGATCCTCTCCCATACTTTCAACGTGTCCTAGCCAGCGAAGTCGGGACGATTTTATTTGTCCTATAACGTTCGGCTCGGAAACTAGCTTTTCTATTTCCAAGTTAACTTTCGAATTCATCTATTTCGAAGTCACTATTTTATTATTTTGGTTATAATTTTCAAAGCGTAACAATGTAAAATATGACTTTAACCTAACCTAATGGGTCCGCACCGTAATCTTATAAGTCATACACCTCCCGCCCTCTTGAGTCGCAACTGTGTAATACTTATGGGCGGACAGCTGTACTCTTCAGAGGGATTCTAATGACCCCTTAATTACTCGTAACTTCAGTTGAGGGAGGTAACGATCGCTAGACAAGTACATTTACTCCTAATATTTCCGTTTTCACAAACATTCATGGTCCATTGAGATTTTAGATAGCAGAAAATTAATATAAACTATAGGTACTGTAATCAATTGTTAAATCTTTTGTTTAAATGTTTCTTTCGAATGTGAGGGTTTTTTTATCCACAACGGCGTAGCGCACTTAGCCTTCACCACACCTCTTCTGATGAAACAACACAGAGGCCCGATTCTGGTAATTCGTATGTCGAACATTTTGTTTGTGGTTTCTATTGAAAAGTTTCAAACAAACTAAACTGTCCCACATGTCAACATATTCATTTTGACAGCTAAGTTCGTATACGAACATGAAGCTCGACTTAATACTGAGGTAACTAGAGTTCTCACCCTGAATAAAAAAGTGAACACCAGCAAATTTGACATTTAGTATGTAGTGGCTGTCAGTTGTCTCATATGACCATACGTATTTTTTTAAAGTGTAAGTGAGACGGAAGACAGCCACTGTGTAATTTGTGGTCACAAAAAATTGTTCGTACTGCACTCTCCAGTTACCTCAGTATTAAGTCGAGCTTCATGTATACGAACATCGATTGGTCTGTACCACTCGTAGCGCTCGAGTGCTTTTCGATCGAACTTTTTCGATTGTGAAATTCAGACAATACACGAACTGTGTTATATTTGAGTTTCGAGCTTATAAAAGTGAACTTTTCTCGATTGCCTGAAAATCGGCCCCCTGGCCTAAGTATAGAGTAAAATGCGAAATCGACGAGTCTTGTAAGACTTTGGGTAGCTTAATTGGTTAGAACATTGGACGGAATATTTCCAAAGTTACGGGTCCACATCCCGCCTGAAAGCTACTTGTGAGGCTGGTGCTTTTTTCTAATACAATTTTTCCTACATTTTCTATACTTTCGATCCAGTTCGCAAAAATGATATATAAATAAGACGTTCAATCATTGCAGCTCAATACTCAATAATATTAGTATAGAACCTTTAGTCACCATAATACCTGGATTTATTAGAGACTATTCAAGGAAGACATCCAGTAAAAAAGTAATAAATATTTTTTAAATTTTTTAAAGTGATGAAGACTGAAACATTTAATGCCCAATTAGACGCAAACCTTCCATAACGTAACACAGTACTTCCCTACCAGAAATTGGAAACTTGCACATTGCTTCCTCCCTTCGTAGGAAAACCACCCTTAACGTCAACACGTAAGGGTTATTTCTGTTTCAATAGAATATAAGATTTGGTGTTGTTACGTGTAGTGTATGTTTGACACGTGCGCCGTGCGCAAACGCAAGTAAGCCGAGATCCTTTGGCAGCTGCGCGGGCGCAGATCGTGACGCGCCGTGACTCACGCGTTGGCATAAGCTGCCAGTGGGGTGGCGTTGGGACAAATGTTTCACGTATTTGATTGACTTCTTTTTTGCTTTTAATTAACTTTATTTAAGTTGAGTGGCCAGCGCGCTTGGCTTAACATTTGCAATGGTTGGTCATGGGATAAATAAATAATAGATAAATAAATATTTTCTTACAATCACACCAATTATCGCCGTAGTTAATTTCTTAAGAAACTGATAACTTGATAATGGATAAATATATACTTAAATACTTTTTGTTTGTAAATACATACTTAATATACATAGAAAACACCCAGACCAAGACAAATAGACATGTTCGTGCACACAAATATTTGTCTTGTTCGGGAATTGAACCCGAGACCTCTGGCGCAGAAGGCAGGTAGATTACCCCTGCGCCAAATCGGTCGTCATGGGATGGGTGTTAAACTATTTATCTCGAGCACAGAGAGGCCGTGCTTCGGTCTAAATTGCACCATGCAAATCCGCCATTGTAATCGCCTCTGTGGTCTAGTGGTGCACACCACCAGTATTAGACCCAGGTGCCAGGTTCGATTCCCAGTGGGGGTATATTTTGTATTCGGTTTGGTTGGTGGTAGAACTTGTTCGAAGTCCGCCTGGCTAGCTATCTGCCTGCATGTGTTCCGGCGGTTAGAGATATGATACCCAGTTCCTCAGTAATAGAGGATTCCTGGTGCGTTTCCACCTCCAGCCTTATCATCACTACTTAACATCAGGTGTGATGATAGCTAAGTGCTACCCTATCCTAGATAATAAGTGCTGGAACGGATCGCTATTGATAATCCTATTTTGAAAATAAAAATATGATGCAATACTAAATCTAAATACTAGATACATTCTTTCATTTGCCAGTGCCAGTGGTTGCCATAGCGTCAAGCTATATATTTACATCACTGGAATCACACTTCGGAAACCGCTACAGAACAAATTGCGGAAAAAGTTGCCACGCCTGTTAGTTATTGTGTCCTGTCATTATCATTATCACAATAAAATTAACGCAAATTTAGGATTTATAATAATAATTTTTCTAGAGGGTGTGTTACTTATGTCCGAATACTAGTACGCTACTTATTTTTGGGAACGTCTCAAACATCGCCCTTTCACTTTAAATGTAAAACGTATGAAAGAGATGCCATGATGTTTGAGACGCTACCAAAGATGATTTGCTTTCGAGAATTCGGGCGTTAGTTGTGTACCGTTATGTGGCGATGAGTTAAGTATTAGTTTAAGAAATATATTTGTTAAGATTGAAGAGAAGATCACTCGTACCACCTGCACGTTATTTATGAGGCTCTATCCTGCCCAAAAACATAATATAGCGAGCATTCTCAGTCAGCCTTTTTTTTTTTTAAAAAAAGCCTTTAAAATGCCTTAATAATACTTCGAGGTTTTTAACCGATGACGATAATGGTGATGTTCTTAACCGCCTCTGTGGTCTAGTGGTTCACACCACCGATTTCAGACCAAGAGGTCCCGGGTTCGATTCCCAGTGGGGGTACATATTGTATTCGGTTTGGTTGGTGGTAGGACTTGTTCTTAGTCCGCCTGGCTAGCTACCACCATCTTATCTAAGTCTGACGCCATAACAATGATGTTTTCAGCATTATTGTGTTCCGGCAGTTAGAGATAAGATAGCCAGTTCCTCAGTGATTGAGGATTCCGGGAGTAGTGCGCTTCCATCTTCAGCCTTATCACCACTTAACATCAGGTGTGATGAAGGCTAAGTGCTACCCCGTTGTGGATAAAAAAAAAAAAATATGTATTATGGCATACCATTAGAAATAACTAGGTATATCCGCGTAATACATAGGAATATCCGCGCGCGACTTCGCCCGCGGGTGGAAATGTGATATTTTTCCGGGATAAAAAGTTGTCTTTGTTAGTCTCCAGCTCCCAAACTATCCCTATGCCAAAAATCACGTCGAAGTATTGCTCCATTTTGGCATGAAAGACGGACAAACAAATAAACAAACACTCTCTCCTCTCACATTTATAATATTAGGTAGTATGTAAGTATGTGGGCTATAGTAGTAGTGGTAAAACGTTTATATTTTGTCAGACTTGTGTTTAAACTTGAATTCTTACCTGAACTTAAAATAGGACTAACTGTTGAACAAAAATAATTATTCTTTAATCGAAAATCTAAATTGGGGTCTTTTATTCAGCTATGAACTATTAATGATGAACGGCGGATATGTTTGTGTGTAAATTTTATTCATTCATTGTGTGTTAATTTTCATTATAAAATAATTAGTTATAGCTACAAAATAAACACAATCACATTCAAGAAGTGACATGCGTTTGGCAATGAATGTCTGCCTAGCTAGCATATGCTGTAGCGCTGATTCTAAAGGCCGACCCCGTTTATACTATCAACGCGTGTCTTACACTATGAAAGATTAAGAGGGAAACAATGAAAGAACTTATGAATTATTGTTTTGTGCTTCGATAGCACGAGGAAAGAATAAATAAAAATCGGTCAAGATCACATGTCCCAGATTTGACTCGAGCACTCGCGATACCAAAAATGCATTTAGCGTCTCTACATAACAACACTTTGACACGAAAGAAACTAATAAAAAAAACGGTCAAGTGCGAGTCGGACTCGAGACGAAAGGTTCCGTACCATTATCTATTAATTCATCCCCCTTAGATATTTATTTGATTCTGGTTTTAGTATTTGTTGTTATTGGGACCACAGAAATACATCTGTAAAAATTTCAACTGTCTAGCTATCACGGTTCATGAGATGACAGCAGCATCACTCTGGTGACAGACAGATAGACGGACCGTGGATTCTTAGTAACATGGTCCCATTTTTACCCTAGCCCCCTTACCCTTTGGGTACGGTACCTACCCTAAAAATTTGTTCACGAGTGCAGATCGTACCCAAGATTTCTAGCTCCGTAAGCATAGTAAGGTCTGCGCCATCGGACCAGTCAAACAATCCATTATTTTCTGCTGAAGATACTGTTGAAAATTTTTAAATGAAGTATTTGGAAAATATCGACCCGTCTCACAATCACAACTAGCTCCGATGGGATTCGAACCTACGACCTTTCGCTACCCGGGCGACTGCTCTAACCACTGCGCTACGGAGCCGTTACGAGAAGCGTCGAATTTATCCAATACCTCTTACGCGCTGTATAGCCAGCGAAGATACTGTTATCAGATCGTTTCATTCTTACACCAGCGATCACCATGATATTTATCGCTTCCATTCAATCAGAAAACTTTGAAAGTGACTCTGAAACTCATAAAATGTAATATTTCACTCTTAAAGTTTTTAATATTGAGTTAAACAATGACACTTGACAACAAGCAGCATTATTGGAGGGGATAGTATTGTTTTCAGCAACAAAAGGAACTGCTGAACTGTAGGACCATAGACGTAGGTAGAGACTAGACCTGCTATGAAAAAAATAGTTACTTACTTCGCTGGCTCAGCGACGCGAATTGGATCTTGGCCTCCGATGTTAAAGCACGCCTCTGAGAAGAAATTCTTTCTGTGTTCTGTGAGCACGCCATTTCGTTCAGTCTTGCGAGAGTTACGACGCACCAAGATGTACGGCAGCACTTCACAAAAAAGTAGGTATGGGAAGTAGGTTCAATTGTATCATTCGATCGTTCCGTTTTCCGTTACGGCCGCTGTGACAACCAACCCGTGAGACTACCATACCCAGTCTCCCCTACAACTTAGTGTCCAAGTTACTAAGCAGAGCTACAAAGATTCGGATCTAGAAAACAGTTATTATGAAAAAAATGAGGCTATCAAATCAACAAAAAATTTAACCTATGCTTAGTATTACTAGGTCCATTAATCGAATTAATATTTAGGACGTTATTTTTTTTACTAACTATTTATTAGATATTGCATGTGATATACTTGATAATGCACATGTACGGCAAATATTTATCAACAATTCTAAAATTAACAAAATTTTTACTGGGTTTTTAGATTACCAATTATATTTTGAGGCAATTTAATAAAAAATACAACTATAACTGCAAATAACTCTCTCAGTAGTTATAGAATAGCTTAAATTTTAGTGGAAACATGTCATGATTTTCTATTATAATTATTTTCTATTCGGAAATACCTTTGAACATCGTGTTTTCAGCAGGAATTTAAATTAATTAAGTCTATGGCAAAAGGAGACAAATTATTCGAGTTGTTGAGAATCTTCCGATATCGATATTCTTGATTGGGCGCTTTGAAAGGAGCAAAGCCTCGCAAGGAGCGGTAATACACAGCTGAAAACAATTTCAATTGAAGAGCATATTTTGTTTTATTGAATTTCGTGGACGTCAGTCTGACGCACGCAACAGACAGGTACCTACTTAGCTAGACGGTTTTAAATGGGAAATCTAGAGATTTTTATCTTGTTCCTTCTCGAACAAGTTTTATAAGTACAAATATCAAAATTGAATAGTGGTCTTTAAAACTTCCGATATCGATATTCTTGATTGGGCGCTTTGAAAGGAGCAAAGCCTCGCAAGGAGCAGTAATACACAGCTAAAACATACATTCTACAAATTAATTATTTTATATAATGGTGAAAAATAGGTACCCCATACCTGTTACTCAATTGATACGTAATGGGCAAAGAAATGTGCTCAAAAAACGGTTTCACCCATACTGACAAATCTTGGTAATAAAACATCGCGACGTGAATCGCGAAGGCATTCGTGTTCGTCGGAATAGTTCGCAATGTAACGAATAGAAGCTATTCGTTATATTGCGACAAAAATCTTTACATTATAGTGATAATGTAGCCGCAGTATTAAACATGACATTCATTCAAGTATTCCTTTGGAAAATGAAGTCTAGTCGCCCGGAAAGCGAAAGGTTCGAGTCCCATCGGAGCTGGTTGTGAGACAGGTCGATTTTTTCAAAATACTTCATTTTCCATTTTTTAATAATAAAAAATTGCATTATGAATGCAAAAAAGTAAATAGTTAAATAAGTATTCCTTTCTCAAATTTAAATTTTTCGGTTACGTTACGGTCGTGAAATAATTTGGCCTCTTTCCGCCTTCAGCCGCTGATTTGTGTGTTTACGTTCGCACTGGCCGATGGCCGGTAGCCGCTCGCTTTGTTCCCATGCCTTTTAAAAAGGCTACGGTCCACTACATTAATTGATGATGCATAAACATTAATGAAAATATCACACATTATGAAGGTCTGTGATTTGTTATTGACGATACACGGCTGCCCCATTTCAAAACCTAGTAAGTCGCCAAAAATGGATTTTTTTGTTTTTTGGCTTAATGCTATTTCCTATTAAGGCTCCATATAATGCAAAAACACCTGTATCGATAGCTCGCTTCAATAAAAAGTTATGACGTATCCTAAACCTAGTAAGAGCGCCAAAAATATCAAAATCGTAAGCTTAACCATTTCAAAACATAGTATGTCGAAAAACCATTTCAAAAACATGTTAGTGGAGAGACTTACTGGGTTTTTGAAATGGTTCAATATACATACTAGGTTTTGAGATGGTCAAATAGAAGAAAATAAGGATGACTATTAGGTTAAAAAGGCAATGAAGTCGTGCGTTTGAGTGGTTTCACTATCAGAGTTCCTATTGGACCTTCAATCCTTACTTATATTATAAATGCGTCTCTGTCTGTCTGTGTGTTACACAATCACGCCTAAACTACGGAACCGATTTGAATGAATTTTGGTACAGAGATAGTCTAGAGCCTGAGAAAGGACATAGGCTACTTTTTATTCCTGAAAAATATCTCCTTCTCGCGGGATTACGTCGTGTAGTACACGCGGGCGAAGCCGCAGGCGGAAGGCTAGTGGCTATATAATTTTAAGAATATTAAGAATACAAAAGTTTGGATGATAAGAAGTTATCTCAATCACCGTGAAACGGCTGAAAGGATCTGCCTGAAATTTGGTACAGAGGTATGGTATAGAATGGTAAATAAGATACCTACTTATACCCCAGGAAATTGTCTCATCGCTACTGAAAAACATCGTGTAGTTCAGGCAGGCAAAGGAGTGGGTGGAAAGCTATTATTTGAATAATTTTGTTGTTTACATTTTGTAAGGAGAAAATTCACTTATAACATTATTAAGGAAAGTTAGAATTTAGAATGCTTTTTACATAGAAAGTATTATCGTTTTATATAGTATTAATTTCATTTTCAATAATAAAAATTGCATTGCTAAGCTACGGAGTCGTTACGAGAAAGCTCCGTAGCTTAGTGGTTAGAGCAGTCGCCCGGATAGTGAAAGGTCGTGGGTTCGAGTCTCATCGGAGCTAGTTGTGAGACGGGACGATTTTTTCTAAATACTTCATTTTCAATTGTTTCAAAAAGAAGTAAAAATTGCATGTGAATGCAAAAAAGTAAAAATTGAAATAATTCCTACTTCCTACAATTTCCCCATAGAAAACGGCAATTTCATAGGTATACCTAAACTATTATTATACTATTACGATTACCAAAACGACCTGTTGTCGAGCTACGGCTACTACCTACTTATTACTCGTACGTGATTACTAAAATGTATAGATATATAGATCATTCGTTTATTTGCTAATACAATTATTACACACACATACAATTTCAAACAAGGTAAACATACAATTAAAACAAAAAAAGGCAAAGCAAGGCAAGGGAGACACAGAAAACGTAATAACAAACAGAACAGGATAAATAACAATAAACGGAACTACATATTTTACTAAACAAAGAATTATACGTATGTGCAGCAGCAAATTGGGCCAAGGCTCAGTGTGTAGTTTTTTGCCCGGAGGCAAAAAAACTGATTTTCAGCCATCACCCTTGAGACGCTGGTAAACAAAATTATTAGTATAGAATAGTATTAGTGTAGAATAATCCTGGAAATCATTGTAAGTGTTTGTGTGTGTGGACAAAATGCAGGCTTATATAATGTTATGTATTTAAGTATTATGTATTGATGTTTTAGTGATGAAGATCTCCATGAATTGACTTCGACTCGCATTTCAGTCTAGGAATGCGCTTGAGTCGCGTCCTTAGTTCGTTGATCGCGTAGCTGAAGGGAAGAGTGTTGCTACCTATTTATCGATGAAATTCTTATTATTATTTAAAAAAAACTTTAAAATTCTCTGTACTTCGGGTAACTCTGTCATGAGCTTAAGTTTTACTAACTAAGGTCTTTTATGAATTGTGAATTGTAAATGAATATTGTTATGAAAATTTTATTTCAAAACTTAACCGCTTAGTTAAGTTTTGAAATAAAAAAATAACCGAGTCTTCATTCTTATGCAATAACATAATGTTTCATATGATCTATTCTGTTTTATTACAAAAGTGCTTAAAAGCAATATTCATTTAGATATTTTTTAGAAAATGTTTGATTATATTATTAGTATGTTTTTTTTTATTTATTCACAACGGGGTAGCACTTAATAAGATTTAAAACTTACATGGTCATTATCACTATAACTATTATGAAAAACGGGATTTTTACCATGTTTATTTCGTTTTTCGAGTTCCCGATATTTCGGCGCAGTTGCACACGCACGCCATGATCACGCAGTTACTCCGTGGTACTTAGGTACCACGTTGTAGATAAAAAAAATAACCACCTAAACGCTTAGGTACGTGTCGTATTGCTGTAACTTCATTATTTTACTTAACGCCAAATCGATTTGCACCAAAAACTTATTTTACCGATAATTCCATCGAGACTATATCGAGTAACTCTTTCGCCGCCCGCCCCAAGCCTCAAGGGGTGATGCTTCACTGGCAGTTTGCCAGCCGGCGTCTCTGGCACGATGCCAAGCAGCGTAGTGGAAAAAATGGCCGTCGCGCATCTTCGATATGCGTCAGAGCGCTGCGCACGCGCGCGCGCACGGGCTACGCAAGGAGTTTTGTTTCACGAACGACCTATTTGACAAAAAAATCGATAAATAATAAAAGTAATACCACCTCACTACCTTTACATGTTAATTTCGTCCAAGCCTAAAAGCAACTTGATTGGCTAGTGGTTGTCTTGTATTATTATTTTGAATTTGATTGAATCAAGCGTCACTTGGCGGAAGTCCCTAACCATTGTGAAAAACGAAATATATGTAGCTTACTTCCGCAAATATTATTATTTTAGCTTTCCGTACTACTACTACACGACGTTATCCAGCACGAACGTGATATTTTTCCGGGATAAAAAGTATATACATAGGCTACTTTTTCCTATTGTCTTTTGTCACTCTCCAGTCTCCAGCCTATTGCCCTCTACAGCTCCCAAACTATCCCCATACCAAAAATCACGGTGATCCGTTGCCCTGTTTTGACGTGAAAGACGGACAAACAAACAAACAAACAAACACACTTTCATAATTATAATATTAGAATGGATTCAATTCATTGCAACATTGTAAATGCATAAAATTTTAATTTTTTTTTTCTATTGAAGAAATTTATCTTATCTATGTACAATTTCAAAATGTGATGCAGATAAGTTCTCCATGTTCAAAGATACTTTTGTTGACGACATACATTTGTTTTTTAAATAATTTGCGATTCAACTTCGTACCTACATTGTGGATAGATAGAACTTTACCAAAAGATACAAATGTATTATTTTACTTTTACTTTAAACAATGTTGTGCATAATAAAGTACGAGTACTTAACTGAAATAAAGTTTTGATGATTTCTTATTTTTTTCATTATCATTTAAATGTTGAAGAAGATTTTAAGTCTTAATCTTAATCTAAACTTAATGATTTTCAAACAAACTTTGTTTTACGTAAATCAATTTTTAACTAATGTTTGTATGTACAACATTTGCGTAGGTAAGGAACCGTCTGTGGCATCTTTTATAATAGTACATTTAGTTATTATATTAAATTGTAAACAAATAAATATCTTGGGAGTAATCGTTCACAAATCATAGTCGCGCTTGTGACGGGTGTCATATGTACTGGAATGTAACATGTATACACAGTAACAGTATTACACTTTGTGTCACATGCACATCATACTTTGTGTCACATAATCAAATACAACAGACACTATCGCAAATTTCTTCCCATCACATTTCACCAGTATTTGTACTTCCGCAACTTTTAACTATTGTCTCTCGGTACATAGGACACCTGCTGCGCGTTTCAGTTTTCACCAAATTTCAGAGGCACCTCAATTTTCCAAACAGATTGACCGACATTTGGTCGCTTGGACCAGCGCCAGGGAGCAACAGGCTTCCCTCATCTAGCGCTGTTGGTGTGCGGTCGCGAATACAGCGGGTAGAGGTCTGACAGGAGCAGCGGAGTAATGGTACAGATCTTACTAATATACAGTGATCCGTTATCCCTCAGAGATATAGATTGACCGACATTTGGTCGCTTGAACCAGCGCCAGGGAGCAACAGGCTTCCCTCATCTAGCGCTGTTGATGTGCGGTCACGAATATATCGGGTAGCGGTGTGACAGGAGCAGCGGAGTAATGGTAGAGAGTTTATAAGGTAGTATACAGTGATCTGTTATCCGTCAAGACATACAGGTTGACTGACATTTGGTCGCTTGGACCAGCGCCAGTGAGCAACAGGCTTCCCTCATCTAGCGCTGTGGATCTGCGGTCACGAATACAGCGGGTAGCGGTTTGACAGTAGCAGCGGAGTAATGGTAGAGAGTTTATTAGGTAGTATACAGTGATCCGTTATCCCTCAAGACATACAGGTTGACCGACATTTGGTCGCTTGGACCAGCGCCAGGGAGCAACAGACTTCCCTCATCTATCGCTGTGGATGTGTGGTCACGAATACAGTGGCTAGCGGTGCTACTACACAGAGGATAGTAATAGCGAGTATGCAAAAAGATGGTTGTGATTCTTCGTGTGAATGTTGAACACAAAACATATAGGCTTAAGGCGATTGATATTGGTTGTAAGACTTGTTCTTAGTTCGCCTGACTTAGCTACCACCATCTTGTCTAAGTCTGACGCCATAACAATGATGTTTTCAGCATTATTGTGTTCCGGCAGTTTCAGATAAGATAGCCAGTTCCTCAGTGATTGTGGATTCCGGGATGTGGATGTAGTGCGCTTCCACCTTCAGCCTTATCACCACTTAACATCAGGTGTGATGAAACCCCCGTTGTGGATAAAAAAAATATAAAAGTTTGAAAAATTGAAAAATGTTTGAGAATTAAAAACGCAACTGCTTCTATTAGATATTCAAAATAATATACACATAAGTAATTAGGAGTGTCAACATTTTTATAATAGACTAGCCTTCCACCCGCGTAGACTACCAGTGTGATTTGTTTCCGGGATAAAAAGTCGATCCGTGGCTCCGTATGACGTCAAAGGCGGACAAACAAACCACCCTTTCACATTTAAAATATTTATTCTGCTTTCAGATTTCTCCACATTTTTACTCTTTTTCGGGGATGATCATGAGCAATTTGACAATGAAGAATTGAATTATAATTAAGCCTGCTTAAAACCACTTTTCAACACCTTCTAATAGAATAGAATAGACTTTGATTAAGATTAATTAAATAAATAAATCCTACTAATATTATAAATGTGAAAGTTTAGATGTTTGGATGTTTGTTACTTGGTTTTGATTTGGCTGAAATTTGGGACACAGATACTTTGTAGCTTGGAGATTCAAGATTCAAGATTCAAGATTCAAATTTGTTTATTTAATTTAGATTGTTATTTACAATACTTGTGAACGTCATAGAAGCTACGCCATCGGTTCGCAAACCCTACAGCGGGAGGCCTTGGAGAAGAACCGGCAAGAAACTCCAAGGGTTGTTTTTTTCTCCCTGTTTTATTTCATACAGAGTCGTCAAATTGAAAAATGACCTTAACATGGTATGACTAAGGTCAGTTTCCATCACAATTACACAATGGAGAGGAACATAGGCTACTTTTTATCCAGGAAAAACATCACACTCCCGCGGGATAACGTCGTGTAGTCCACGCGGGCAAAGCCGCGGGCGGAAAACTAGTAATTAATATTTTACAAAATTACACACTTCTCAAAAATTACGTACTATCAAAACATTCACCCACGCACTAATATTAAAAACTAAATAGTTTTTTGCGACATGATACCGCTTGCACTCGTGCGTATCTCTGCTTACCGCTGTGCTTCTGGACACCAGTTTACAGGCCTAGATGGCAGCTAAGATTTTATTTCATAAAATGAGCACTAACTACTAGGTACTACATTATTTTTTCCATCTTCAATGATGTTGTTCATGTTCAAACTGATTCAGAGTTAAATCGTTTTTTTGTAGTGATGGCAGGTGGTCATTAACACTCAGTGTTTAGCATTGAGGTCGACGTGGGCGGAGTGTACATACTGTTGTTACTAGTGGGGTAGGCACTGCGTATCTTGTTTTTATTTGGAAAAATGTAATAAAATACAAAGACAGGTTATTGATAAATGAGTTTCCAAGTAGGAAAAACTATACTAGAAAATAGCTCTATCTACATAAAGATCATATTTAGATGGTTCGAATTAAAAATTGGCATACTTACATAGATATGTCTTGTGACGTTTCTGTCTGCTCAGAAAAGATTAAAAATATAATCCCTAACGGCCAGAATTACTAATCAATCCACAGATAGGGATAGGCATGATCCAGATTAGTTGCTATGCAACGTTTGATATTAACATATAATTAGCGACCGTTGCCTGGGTGTTGCCTAGCAACTAATCTGGATCAAGCCTATCCCCTATCTGTGGATAGATTATTAATTCTAGCCGTATGAGATGAACCGCTGTACAAGTTTTATCAATATGATCCAATATTTTAGATTGACGCGAGTGAAATCGCTAACTATCAGTTGTCAATAATAAAATTGGTTATTTTCCTAGTCTCATTGAGTGGAGCTAAGCCATTATTATTATTTGTATTGTGAGGAGCACCTTGCCTGAAGCTGGCACGCATCCAGCCGAAGCGACGCTGAGCGCTCATCTGTGTGCATACGCTGTAAACGTACTGTCATATACGTAAATACAGTAGAATTATTTATTTTATTAGATTTACTCGTTGTTCGCTCTAACAGCTACCGATGTTTTTTACTTTGCTCAATCTCACACTTTTTTCTTCCCCACAAAGGGGTTACTTCAAAGTTTTGCAATACGTGTACTCTTGAAAATACCTAAGCAATATAAACACATACGTTATCTAATTTATAAAAATCTCGTGTCACAATGTTTGTTATCGAATGCCTCCCAAACGGCTAGACCGTATTTTATATTTTTTTTTGAGTATATTTGGTAAATCTGAGAATTGGTTGTAGGCTATTTTTTATCCTGAAATTCCACGGGAGCGAAGCCACGGGGCGCAGCTAGTACTCGTATAAAGAGCATCGAAATCGAACTTATTTAGATTGTAATTAAGATAATCAAATAATATTAAAATTTAATCAATTTACTAGTAAGGAATCCTGTTTCTGAAATATTTTAACTTTTAAGATACACTATTGAACTTTTGATTTTCTTTAGTAAATAAATAGATAGTTAATGTAATTATAGGAAAAATGTGATAGTAAAAAAGTTGATACTAAAAACTACTACATACAGAATTGCATTGTAAATGCATAAAAATACATGAAAATAGCGTTAGAATCAATTCGTATTATTTTTATATTCACCTATAGGAATCTCGTAGGCAAGGTGACTTTTCAAATGCCGTCAGGTCTATACCTATTTCGATAAAAAAATTATGATTATGACGTCGCGCCCTTGACTTGAGCTTTCCCCAACAACATCACTATTACTCAACGACTTTCATAATTTCACCTTGCGTTACGTTCGAAGTGAAAACTTTACACACGAAATATTCGACGGTCATTATTATAAAGCTATTGCCTCGGTTGTGATGAATCATATAACCTGAAATAATAAGTCATTTGGCTGCAACATTGACTCATGCTACTATGCCTACTGCAGAATGACGCAAGGACGACTTATGGCTGAAAAAAAATGTTTCAGTGCTGGTCGCTAAGGTGGATTCAGCGATTTCTAAAGGTTATACCACAGTAAATAAAATGAGCAGCATTTACAGGTTAAATGGGACGTTTATCAATAGTAGTGTGAAGGTCATTGACGACTCTGAATGAAATCTATCAGGGAGAAACAGATTGATTGCCCTTGACGAGTTTTTTCTCGAAAGGTCTCCCGCCGTCGGACTTGAGAACCGATGCCGATGGCGTCGCTTCTTTGATGTTCACAAGTGTTGTAATCTCAACCTAAAATTACTAAAGAATATTTGAATGTGAATTTGTAAATATGAGTCATCTTGTTAAAGTTAAAAACTATTTATATATTTCATTTTTGTTTTTATTAACAAAATGTATGGTCATAAGTATACTTGTTAACTACTAATTTTTTTAACCTCATGCGATGTTTTTCACTTCTCTCACTTTGAAAGTGACATAATTTTTTCACGAATTAATGAGTTACATGAGTTTTGACAGAGAATAAATTGCCCTAAAGTAAATTGGTCACTAACAACATAGAGTTAGCAAAGTGTTAAACATTGATCTAAAAGTGCGTCTTGGTGCTGCGTTGCATTTTCCGGCGCTTTCGCGGGCGAGCGTCCGCCGCGAAGCCGTTGACCTCGGCCGTGCGTCTAGCCAAATGCCGTTTCATCCCGCCCAACGCCAGATAAACAGCGCTGATCATATGTGAGCTGATGCATCGTTTACTATGTAAAGTTATTGCAAGTTTACTTAATTATTAGCAAAATAATGCTACAACAACCTCTAATTTTTCTGTTATAATTATCACTCTAGCTACAACAATTAACTGTCAAGTTAAATATTATCTGACATCATTTTTAGTCATTTGCCATATGATTAACAACTTCTAACATAATATGTATATTCACTGATGAAAGATTTCATATGTAAAGCCTAATTATTCTATACCCAATAAAATATTTAAGAGCATAGTCGACGATTAAAATTTCAAACGCCTCTCACCTTTTTGTTATCAATTTAACTTGTAGTAGAATCTCATCAAATATAATTATTATAATCGTCTGCTGTCAGATAAATATAGCACAGTTCATTATGTGACTGTTGCAACATTTCATGCCTGAGCAATGCTGTCTTTGAGCTCTTTACTCTATATACCCATACAGTATACCTATATGTCACCGGAAAATAATAAAAACCGTAAATTTATAAATTTCCAAAAAAAAGCCAGGAAATTTAAAGGTATGTCACCGGAAAATAACAAGAACCGCGAATTTATAAATTTACGGAAGTCCTGTAGAGCACGTGACAGGTAGAAATTTTTTTTATAGGAAATTTTTAATTTGTGGATTTTATTATTTTCCGGTGACATATATATACCTAGTCCAAGGCACAATTACCACCTGACTAGCATTTTTCATACAAACATACATACTTTACTATCACCAGAAAAGAAGTTATATACTACATATGCAATGATTTATTTCGCTCAAAAGCTCATCTATCTAATACGATAATAACTTAAAAGTACAATAAGGCTGAGTAGATGATTAAAAATCCCAAACACCTCTCACGTTTCTGTTATCATTCTGACTGGTAATTAAATCTGAAGTTGAATCTCATCTGATATCAGTTTCATAGATTAATTTATTTAAATAAGGGGTTCTAAATAAAGCTTTTATAAGAGTAAATGATATTTCGGTATTCTACTTCTATTTTTAGATAAGTTTTCTCTTTTGTAAATTGCCCGCTGAATTGTTCTTCTATCTATACTAATATTATAAAGAGGAAAGATTTGTGTTTTTGTATGTAACGAATAAACTCAAAAAGTACTGGACCGATTTAGAAAATTCTTTCACCGTTAGAAAGCTACAGTCTTCCCGAGTGACATAGGCTATATTTTATCCCGATATTCCCACGGGAACGGGTACCACGCGGGTGAAACCGCGGGCGGCCGCTAGTTATTTATAAAGGATAATGTTACTCTTGTCTGTATGCTTGTTTTGTGCCTCAATATCAAAACTTTATTGAGACGCCGCTCTTTAAATTTCTTGTAAACCGAATGCCAGAAAACTAATGCAAAACAGCCGTAGCAAATGTATCATATTATATCTAATCAATGTTCAAATCCTGGCACAGCTATTGAGCATAAACAACTGGGTCATATTTTTCTTTGACAAAGATTGTCATGAGCCGTTCGAGCACAATTGGGGAACTGCCATGAAATATTAGGTTTCGGCGAGCAACAAGTGGAATGAATGAAACGCCGGTGTTCACCTCATTTGGCCATTTTAGGATAACATTTAAGACTTTTGGTTTATGTCGCATTTGAACGTATGAATTTAGGAATACTTAATACAATACCTTTAGCTGCGTAGTTATTTTTGCTTTACTCAGGAAAAAACTAAATAGAATAACATCCTTGTAAGTCTGTCTGTCAATACTTTCGATTCAGGAAAGCGTCGGGTTTCAGGTCTTTAAAGTTAAAGGAGGAGGTTAAATATATAGCTGCTATGTCAACTCAAACAAAATAAAGGCTATTTTATGTCATGTTGTTCGACTTAATAGGGGAAAATTTATGAACTATGACGTTTGTTCTACCTTTTTATTTTAGTAGCACATAACTATTTGACATTCAATTAGATAAAATTTTTACAAAAACAAATTACTAAACTTATATTTTAAACTTTATTATTTCAACAGACAGAAATGCTGTTTAGATACCTAGATAGATATAGAGATAGATAGATACCTGCATTAATCTAAAGCATTTATAGGCAGAATACTAGTCCATCTCACGAAGATTTATGTAATGAAAACTAAAAATAGTATAATTATAAAAAAATCATTTTCATTTAAAATAATTTATATCTTTTTTAATGACGTCCTAATTGAAATTTCAAGATGTTTGGAAAACACTCTGAATTCAACATTAATATGGTCTGAAAGGGTGCTTAACTAAATTTCCCGAGAAACCCTTACAAATACAATAATGTAAGTTTGTTTATTAGTCGGATTCCTGGAACTCAGGGTTTATATTTGGTCATTAAGTCTTACATCTTGGCGTAATTAATTGTCAATTAAAATAGTAAATAGTTAACTAACTAACTAACACTAAAGTAAGTCGGCTAAATATTGTGAACTGTGAACAATCTTCAATAGTCGTGATTGACTTTATTAGTAAAACTTTTTACCTATTAAACTATAGATCAAATTATATTTTTTAATACAGTTGCTCAAAAAGTGGCGTATTGCAGGGACGTATAGCGTTCGGGATGTGGGCTATTACACACTCGAACTTTTTCTTTACCTTTCCCGAACTCGTGCGTTTTCTTTCCCAAGAAAAAACCAACCACGAAGTTTTTACAAAAAAAAAATCATAGAAGTTTTTATGATTGATGCAAATATTTCTAAAAAGAAGCTACTAATTTGTTTCAATATCAGATTTAAAAGTAATTTTAATTATACATTAAATTAATATTAGTATCGGCCAAATAAAATTTATGAATATAAAAAATACATAAAATTGGCTGTATGACCACAGAATCAGAATCAAAAATGAGGGACCTTATTTCTTAATTTTCTAAATTAGTTTATTCTGGTTTTTATTGTGGTAGGTACTTAGTATGGTGGAATTAGTGCAATAATGTGGCTTTAATGGAAAACGATGTGGTAAAAGAGAGAAATAAGGAAAGGCGCTCCTGTAGGATTCGGATTGCTTTTGTTAGGTTTCATTTCATTTCATCTCATTTAATTTAATTTTCATTTCATATCAATAAAAAAAATCTAATGAAGCCTTGGCTGTATGATCATAGTTTCCTTTGCCAACCCAGAATGGGTGAAGAAAACAAAAAAAAAGTCTCTGCATTATATTCTTTTACGATTAGTTATTTGAGTTTATTGTGTTTTATTATTTTATTAAATTGCTTAATTTTTTCGCAACTGTATTAAAATAGTAGATTTCATTACAAGTGCGGAAAGCCTGTCATTGCAAAGAGTTCCGACAAATGTCTACCCGAGCCGAGGCGCAGCCGAAGGTGAGGGTTGACAGTCGGAACAAGTTGCAATGACGGTTCCGCACGTGTACTGAACAACTATTTTTAATACAGTTGCGAAAAAATTAAGCAATTTAATAAAATATTAAAACACAATAAACTCAACTAACTAATCGTAAAAGAATATAGGCAGAGACTTTTTTTTTGTTTCGTTCACCCATTCTGGGTTGGCAAAGGAAACTATGATCATACAGCCAAGGTTCAGTAGAATTTTTTTATTGATATGAAATGAAAATTAAATTATATGAGATGAAATGAAATGAAACCTAACAAAAGCAATCCGAATCATACAGGAGCGCAATCAACACTAATTCCACCATACTAAGTACCTACCACAATAAAAACCAGAAAAAACTAATTTAGAAAATTAAGAAATAAGGTCCCTCATTTTCTTTTCACTTACTTGCGCAAACTCTTATTAAGCAGATACTATGGTAAATAGTGCACGTCATACCATATTTAGTAATCTGTGGTCATACAGCCAACTTTTTGTGTTTTTTATATTCATAAATTTAATTTGGCCGATACTAATATTAATTTAATGTATAATTAAAATTACTTTTAAATCTGATATTGAAACAAATTAGTAGCTTCTTTTTAGAAATATTTGCATAAATCATAAAAACTTCTGTTTTTTTTTTGTAAAAACTTCGTGGTTGGTTTTTTCTTTTTAATAGACAATATTTTGACAGTTGGGAAAGAAAACGCACGAGTTCGGGAAAGGTAAAGAAAAAGTTCGAGTGTGTAATAGCCCATATCCCGAACGCTATACGTCCCTGCAATACGCCACATTTTGAGCAACTGTATTAAAAATAGTTGTTCAGTACACGTGCGGAACCGTCATTGCAACTTGTTCCGACTGTCAACCCTCATCTTCGGCTGCGCCTCGGCTCGGGTAGACATTTGTCGGAACTCTTTGCAATGACAGGCTTTCCGCACTTGTAATGAAATCTACTATATTTAAACAATAATTTACCATTTATGTAATACGGCTGAGCCTTGTTATGATCAAGTGTAAGCAATGACAAGTTGAAAGCTCAAGTATTGCCACATTCTTCGTTGTTATTCATTTATTTCTTCTGTTATAACCCGACTGCGACAAAAGGAGGGTTATTTGTTTTATCAATATATTTGAGGTAATCATTTTTACAAGCTTTTTATTAACTTGCCATGTTAGTTAGTTAGTTAGCGGGGGACAAATCTTGCAAGCTTAATTTGACCCACTTCCCAGTGTCCAATGGAAATGAAATTTTGTATACAAGTTTGGTTTAGATGACAATACAATATGAAAGTACAGTCAGCAAAAAATCTTGTCATAAAAATGAAATTTTCACCAAAAACTTATTAATTACCAATTATTTCCATAACGATAGTCTCAAAGATAAAGCCAATAACTTTTTATTCATATAGATTTAATAAAATTAATGCTTAGGCATTTTTTATCTACAGTTATGGACTTAAAAACTAATCAGCATCTCTGTTGTCTGTCGCAGGAGCAGCAGCATAAACTCGTAGTTCAAGAAATTCATTGTTTACCAAGTTTTTTCTGAATTTGCTGAATATTTTCGCATAATTGCCGCCAATGCCATGTCTACGGCTGTGGCGTAATTTATGCTTCCTTCGCCAGTGGCGACGATGGCGGCGGCGGCGGCGCGCGGCGGCTGCGGTGGGCGGGCACTGCGGTGTACACGCAGTTGGTAACAGTAGGGACATTTCTAGACTGCAAAATGTTATGACAGAACTTAAAATAGAAGTGAAAGGTAAAAAAGTCTCTAAATAAAAGTAGATACAACAAAAAAGAAAACCGATTTCATTTGTAACTAGTATTATATTATCTGTGCTATAAGCAACACAATGATAATTGGCTAAATAGCTTGCTATTCATAGTTCTGTTTATAGAATAATCTTAGCTAATTTTATAGACGTTCTAATGATAGTCAGATATCTCATAAAAATGTAAATGTAAGAACCCATTACTTAGCTAATAAGGGCTACTTAACATCATGTTACCACTCAAAGTTCACGTGGGTAAAGTTTATCAATTTGATCATGTTATTTTTAAAGTATTTTATTTTATTTAAATTTTTACTTTTTTGCATTCACAATGCAATTTTTTATGGTTGAAAAATGGAAAATTAAGTATTTAAAAAAAATAGACCCGTCTCACAACCATTATCCCATCGGAGCTGGTTGTGAGACGGGTCGATTTTTTCTAAATACTTTATTTTCCTATTTTATTTTAGCTTAAATTAAACCGTCATTATTTTTAACGCATTTACTTAGTTAATCCAAATGAGAATCATCAACTTAGTTCTTTATGTATAGGTACACTACTCACTAGTATACTTGCACACTAGTATACTCCGCTGATTCTCCGTAATGGTGGTCACACTACAAGTTTGTCAGTACTAACATGAGGACATGAAAATTAATGTAGTTACTCCGCCATCCAGTAAATTATTAAAAAATGTCGCCGACTCGGAGCCGAATGTCGACCCAAGGTGACGATATCTTCTGGTCTCTATTTATAACTGACTTCAGCATACCTTCAATTTTGCAATTCAATTAAGCAAAACACTACTGATTATTGAAAATTAAGTAGTGGAAAAAATCGACCCGTCTCACAACTAGCTCCGATGGGAATCGAACCAACGACCTTTCACTAAATACTTACAGCGACGGTTGTAAGTAAATGAGAAGAGTGTCAGTGCAACCATCTCCTTTACTTATATACAGTTGCCGCACAGTCAAGCCTAAATACCGCAACAAATGCATGCACTGTTGTGTATGCCCACGCTCTCAGCCGCCCTAGTCATTGATCTTAGGTACGAGAGACCTAGAATTCAAAACAGGGTAATCTATACTAATATTATAAAGCTGAAGAATTGGTTTCTTTGTTTGGTTGATCGCGCTAATCTCAGACACTAAGTACTGAACATATTTAGGAAATTCTTTGGCCATTAGAAAGCTACATTCTTCCCGAGTGACATAGGCTATATTTTATCCCGATATTTCTACGGGAACGGGTACCATGCGGGTAAAACCGCGAGGTAGCGGATCCTCGCGGTTTTTATAATAGACATTTTTGTTAAAATAATTTCTCCATTTTCAACTACGATACGAGAAAATGTGTTTGATAAATCTGCTACACAAGTGAAAAGTTTCAATGAAACCTATTTTTAGTTTAATAGTTCCTCCAATAGCGAATGTCTGTCGTAAAGTTTGGGAAACAATTTAATTGATTACTACCAATAAAGTGTCGAATTAATGTTCAATCAAATAAGTAGTTTGAAAATACGCGCATTCCATTAATTTCAAAATCAAACCAAAAAACCTACAACCTAAATTATTATTTTTAAGTTTTAACTGTGATTTTAACAATCGAGTATTTAATTGGAATATACTTTACTGGTGTATGCTATTCATTTTATGTAACTACTATTCAACGGAAAATTATCCTAACTGAAGTTTGAAAAAAGTAACGACTTCATAGCTCTGTAGTTAGAGCATTCGCCCGGACAGTGAAAGGTCGTGTGTTCGAGCCCCATCGGAGCTAGTTGTGGGACGGGTCTACTTTTCTAATACTTCATTTCCATTAAAATTGCATTGTGAATTCAAAAGTAAAAATAAATTGAAAAAGTAGCTTAAAATTTCAGAGAAAATCTTTGTAATGTATCAACGGCCGTTTGAACCGAAATCTCAAACATCTCAATACCTGTTATTTTTATTTTTACTTTTTAGCATTCACAATAATAAATATTGCATTGTAAATGCAAAAAAGTAAAGATAAAAAGCAAAATAATTTGAAATAAAATGCACTAATTTCATCTTTATCGATTGTTAAATATCTGGAAAATTTCTTTCGAGTGTGAGGGTTTGTAATATCTACACATTGATGAAATGAACGCTGGCTAGGCTAACAGCGCGTTAGAAGTATTGGATAAATTCGACGCTTTTCTTAGCGACTCCGTTGCTAAGTGGTTAGAGCATTCGCCCGGACAGTGAAAGGCCTAGGGTTCGAGTCCCATCGGAGCTAGTTATGAGACGAGTCGACTTTTTCTAATAAGTAATTCATTTCCTATAATGAAAATTGCATTGTGAATGTAAAAAGTAAACATAATTTGAATAAAATAGCTTAAGGCAGTAGTCCCACCGCCTGCGATGAACGAGAAGCGAGCTGAGAAAGTATCGCTGAGCGAGTATTTATCTTTGATAGCTCTTGTCGCTCAGAAACAAAACTAGCGGAGCGATTCCTCGCTGGCAGTGTGAACAGTCAGCGATCAACTATAATACTCTCTTTCGTTTACACGGAATGTCTATCTATTGTACGTTTCTTGAGCGAGAACATAGTCGCTTTCTCGCCGGCGCGGTAGGACAACTGCCTAAACTCTCAGAGAAAACCATTGAGTGTTTTCTTTAACGGACAAAGTAATATGTACCAACGGCGGCCGTTTGAGACGAAATCTCAAACATCTCAATTAAAACCTGTCCTTCCGCGGTTGACGCATGTCTCACCGAACACTAAACACCGCTTCGTTACGTAAGTTCTGATCCGAATAGTTGATCAGAGCTCGCCGCAACCTTTGCCGGCGACTGCCCGCGCGCTGACTAACGCTGGCAGCCGGCCAGTGGCTCGACTCGACCCATATTCCTTCTTCCTACAGTACAGACATCGCTACTAAATAGGTTAATAATGTGGAGTTTGACGCCTTTTACCTAAAGACAGACAGACAGACGTGGTGGCAGTTAAAAGCTTGCAGAAATGTGCCTTTAATGCTTTGTTTCTAGGATTTTACAATACTTTTTATTAGCTTCTTATGATACTTCTTACTCGTTGTATATAGCCAGCATTAATTTCTCTTCTCGTAACGACTCCGTAGCTCAGTGGTTAGAGCAGTCGCCCGGATAGCGAAAGGTCGTGGGTTCGAGTCCCATCGGAGCTTAAATAACTTCCTACGATGGGGCCACACATCAATGGAAAATCTATTGTTTTTTCATTTTCCCCGGGCTTGAAGGATTAATCGAATAGATCGAACTTGTTTTTTATTAACGATGACGACTTCCGTGTCCATAAACTTGGTTCGTTTTTGCCATTATCTTAATATTTGATTGGATCATAGATGGTTCTAGTAGAGCATTAGGTTCAGAAATCCGTTCTAAATATCCGTTCATATTTTGAACAATCCGATTCTGAAAAATGCAACCTAATGTAATCGTTATTTTTCATGCTCCTGGTTTTTTTCTCGGGGTGCTAAATCTAAAGCTCTTAATAAAACAGCATTATTTGTCATAGTATTCGTATTAGCGCTTTAATCCAGCGATATCCAGAGTGTTCCTGCGCATGCCATACACGGGGCGTGACTGCGAGCGCGCCGCCCGCCCTCACCGCCGCTGGCTCACGTTTCCTCATAGATTAGACATCCGCAGAAGGCAGACTAGTACTGTTTGAATCGTTGAGCCTACTTAAATAATGGTAGCAATAAATAGTAGTAGGTAGTTATCAAAAGTAATATATTCTACGACGTAGAAATGAGAAGAAAATGTACTGTGACGAAGATAACAAATATTAATTAATTTCGGTATTTTTTTAAGTTCCGCCTCTTACAAATATGCAGTTAACGACGCAAGCTACTTTAATTAGATCATTAGGGGATGAATTCTTAATATTATTATAGTGCCTATTTAAAACACATAGTTTGTTTATTTACCAATATTGTTTTAAAATCTAATATTACGAATTTTTAAGAATGACACAATTTGAGTCCCAACTAACTTCCCTTCCACCTGCAGTCCTCGAACTAACAGGCCGAGTAACGTTCTTGTTTTGTACGTAATTTTGTTAAAATGTGGCCTGTTGCGGCTAACTGACATACCGGCGTTGCCTGAAGGCGCAGATAGTGTGTGGGTGGGACCCTTTGGGCGTTTGTGCACTACACTGAATTTTACCGATCCGGAAAAAAAAGGATGCTTGTATTTTAATAATTTTATCATTTATAATAGTAAGAATTTATTTATTTCGTGTAGTTTCAATGTTTCGAACCCTAAACTACACGAAATAAATAAAATATATTATTTATAATAATTAATTATGAAAATACAAGCATCCGTTTTTTTCCGGATCGGTAAAATTCAGTGTAGTGCACAAACGCACTTTATGTGCAGTTTTAACGGATTTTATAACGCCAAGTGATTTACACTTTGTGTCTTATGAACTTTGACTGAACCTACATGTCTTGATTTATTCGAATCTTTTTACTAAAATTATCATAATAATAATTAGGTCCAGTTTATTGCCTACTGCCCCGTCTGCGTTCGCTGATCTATAACTGCGTGTGTGTTTGTTTGTTTACCCAGCGGAAATGGCGATGGGGCGGTGCAGTTGTTTTTTCGCCAAATGATACATCGTAATAACACAGAATATATATTAGTACCTTACGGTACAGAAATTTCACTCCCGAGTTTAGGTATGATAAAAGCAAGCGTCCGGTCACCGGACTAGTCTCAATAAGCTGGCACTCGCTCGACTTGTCGCACACGCAGCGCACGCATCCGCATGTGTCGCCATCTGTCTCGCTTCGCGTGTATTACTTTCACGGATAAAGTAGTACCGCTGAGAGCCCTAGCAGATTGAAGCGAGACGGCAGACAGTTATTGTGTAACTGTGATTTTTAACTATAGGATTGATGCGAAATAAAAGAAATTAAAATACAATGAAATATGAAGTTTTATTTATATTATATGTGAGATTAGGTCCTTACAAGAAATACAGGGCGTGGGGATAACTATTCTACTTTGCAGCTCACTTGTTGCACTGTCAGAGGGACTTAAATTACAATATTCTCACTGAGTTGAAAATTACATAGACAGGTAATGAAGTTTAAACTAGACAAATAAGGTTTCAAAAGAAATTTGTATGAATAAGAGACCTAGGCTATCGCTATCCTTAAAATAGGTTTACAACGTGTCAGACTGGATATACAAATACAAACACAAATTAAAATATGGGTTGTTATTCAATATTAAACATTTTACAAGTTCACAAGTGTAATTTAAATCAAGTTGGGAGTGTTACAAAATTGAAAGGAAGGTAGGTAATACTTATATGTATGTAGTTAAGTTAAACTTATGAGAGAAGAGAAGATTAGATACGATTAATGGGCGCCACGCTTATGAACAACTCATAAACGAAGAGAGTAGGGAGAGATGTAGTAAAAGATAAAGATATAAGAACGATTACACCTGAGATTTATATTCCGAGGAGGGGTTGCGAACGCCGGTCTCTCAAGGCCTAAGGTCAGCGAACGAGGGCTCGCCGGGATGGTATCAGCTTCGCAGGTGCTCGCTCCGGGCAGGTAGTCCAGTCAAGAATAAGAACTGTCGAGGAAGAAGAAAACACAGCGTTATGCCAAAGCGGTGACATAAAGAGATGTTGGTAATTTGTTTGCCGTTTAGCAGATCGACTTACCCGGACGCTGAAGATCGAGGACCAATCAAGAAAATTGCAGTGTACACAATGATGCAGCTTAGGACGCAATTAGCGAGGTTTATCAGGGATAAACTACGTAGGTAAAAAAATGTCTATGCAATAACAGTTCACAGTGACTTTGCTTCACACCTTTTTCACAGTCAGTTAAGTAGAGGTTATCGAGAGAAAAAAACACTGGGGCGAGATGGGCCCTATTTATATGTTCTGCCACGATTTTTCTAGAATCTTGTTTTTAATTCATATTGCTTTACCATCAATCTCGAATTTTCCAAAGTCAGTGGCATAGACAATGCTCACTTGTACATTTCTAGAATGATCCGAATATAGTCTATGGTTATGAAAATTAGCTAAAGATAAATGAAGAATTATATAAAATCAAATAAAGGAAGATTTGTAGATTTTAAATACCTAATTACTTTCATTGTAGATTAGATATTCATAAAGTTATTGATAAAAGTTTATAGGTACCATAGATAATCTGGACTCAATGTAGAAGTTCAATTATTAAAGCAAGAGAGCTACTCTACGCCAGATGTCAGTTTTGGTGCTGTTGCATGAACGAGATGACAGGATGGCTATGCATTTAGGTGTGAGAGAGATGACAATATATGTGCGATATACTTTGCCACTATTTGACACCAGATGGCGCTAAAGTTTGATGAAGTGTGGACTCTCAACGCAAGGTGTCTTTATAAGAAAAAGAGATGGAAATAGCTGGACATCCATGCAAGAATGAGAAGACTTATATCTCTGGATAATTGCTCGTGGAAATAGTTCTTCTATTCCTCACAAGATTGAGCCAATGGTTCAAAAATTATGATGTTTACTCTGATAAAATTAAATGTCAAACGTCAGACGTGATAGATGTTTGTTGACAAATATAAGTGTACCTAAGATGTAAAAATTAGCAATTATTGTTTGGAGTTGAGTTAATGAGAATGTATGTACTTTGCAATAAGGGATGTATAAAAACTGTGTTGTGTAAAGGTACAAAATATAGGATAAAAAACAGAAATGAAGGTTGGTACTATCATAGTTTATTGTGAATGTAACATATTAAAAAATGATATGTTACAATTGTACTATGAACGCTATACGCAATGCCAAAGGTTGAAATTAGGTTGTTTTCCAGAATAGTAGGTAAATATCTCGGGGATTTTGCGCCGCTTGTATGGAAGTGAGACAGGCCTGGTAATAATAATTAAGTCCAGTTTCTTGCCTATTGCTCCGTCTGCGCTCGCTGATCTATCATTGCGCGTGTGTTTACGCGGCGGCCGTGGCGATGGCGGTGCAGTTGTTTTTTCTCAACGCACTTTGTATTTACTTGGCGAGCGGCTTGTACTGAAAACAACACATCATAAGCCACCGTTTATATCGTGACTCATAGTTCCATCTTATTATTCTTTTGTCCTAGATCTAATTTTCCATAGGTTGTTTGTGTAAATTGTTTTGGAAATCTTTTTGTGGGCAAATTCATTCATTGTGTATCAGCCAATGATGTTTTATATGGTATCAGCGATTTTAAACGGTGAGGTAGAATCGTCATCTCGAATGATGATGCCAGTGTACTGAAATATAAACTCTACGTTTTATCTTTATCAATACTAAATTAACCTATTAGTTTATAAAGAGGACAGGTTTGATTTTTTGATTGCTTATAATGGACTAAACATATACGACATAAATTGCTATGCTTTAAAATGATGCCTTGGCATCGAAAGGTAAGCCACGGAATGTCACGGCATCATTTTAAAGCATATCAATTTATGTCGTATTTCTATACCAATACGTTGGAAGTGTCCAATTACTAAAAATTAAAATCCCTTGCCTAAATTGGCTGCTTAATATTGGAAAATCCATTTAGAGGTTTGAGCTGGGGTGTTGCGAGATAAGTCAGTGACGATGACCTAGCCCATTGTACAAATTCCATACCCTGGGTGCCTACCATCAACTTTAAGACAGAGATTCAAAAATAGCGCGATGCAGAATAGGTTCCTAAAATGAATTGCTTTCTTTTGTAACTACTATGACCTTCTAAAAACTGGATCGCAAATAAATTGCTAAATGTGAATGTCCGAACGATTTGTGTCTTTATTTCTTCTACCCGTCACTTTCACTCGATTCTGTCATGCCCGGAAAGTGAGAGGGACGGGTATAACCTGCAGGTGTAATGTTAGCTTGGCCGAGTTATAAGTCAAATAAGAGTTCATGACAGCTTAGCGGCTGTGAAATGTCATTGAATGATCACTGAATCGCTGTCATTGATATTAAGCTGTCGTGGTACGAATAAGCGAAGCAGATCAGTTTAGGTCCTAAACAAAACCGCAATAAGAGTTGATGGTAGGCACCCTGGACTGGAAGTGGCGGTCAGCACTCTCGCGCACGCTCGCGTTGTTTACTGAAACACGGTCGATAATCGACGCCACTTCCGTTCGGCTCCAACTGTAAATCAATCAGTTAGTAATACAGGGGGGCTACTACTCTACCCTACTACTGTCAATAGTTTGCTTCTGAAAATTTGGACTTCATTAGAAGCTTTAGCATAAAATTAATATTTCAATGTACTGTTGGTGTCGTGTGCTTAGAAAAGCCAACTGTCTAGGTTCATAAACTAATCTGTTAATCTCTTGTCGACTCGATAAAAAGAAGAATAACCTGTTAGGCTTCCATCACACTGCCTCCGGTTTCCGCACTACCGGACGGAGATGCGGCTTGATTTGTCATACACTGCGGGTTTTGTATGCACATCAAGATTCTACAGCCATAGTTAAGAAGCGCACTACCACAAACCGGAGCGGTGTGCGGTGCAGTGTGGGAACCGCCTTAATCTCGAGAATTTTACTAAATTATTTTGTCACTCTAGATAAAATAAATATAATGAAGAAGTAATATAAATTACTTATTTATTAAACAGATCTTCGCGCGCGGCTCTGCATTCACATTCACACATACACTCAAACACTTTCTCCCACTGTTATTATTTTGTTTATAATTTTGTTTACCATGCGTCTCAAGGGTGATGGCTGAAAATCAGTGTTTTTGCCTCCGGGCAAAAACTACACTGAGCCTAGGCCCATTTTGCTGCTGCACATACGTACAATTCTTTCTTTTCTTTCTTTTTCCTAAAATATGTACTTTCGAATTTTGTTTATTATATTTTATGTTTTCTGTTTTTATGTTTATCTCGGCAATTGTATGTATGTGAAATAATTCAGCAATAAACGATTTATCTATCTATCTATCTCATTCCTAAACTAAAAGGTATTTTCCCGTGGGAATGAGACTTTTTATAGAAATAGCCTATTTGCTATTCTAGACCATAATCTATCTCTGTGTTAAATTTTATCCAGATTCGTTCAGCCGTTTCTCCGCCGCGCCCCAAGATATAATAGACAAGCACATTTATGGTACGAAAAACTGTCGTTAAGGTAACCGTTATCGTAATCGTAGGTATTATTTTGTATGAAAACCTGAGCAGCGCCTCTTTCAGTCATTTAAGGAACTAAAATTCAATATACATCATTTGTGACAGCAGCACTATGACAACTTTTGAAAACTTATTACCTACTACCTTATGGACTTATTTACTTATTTGATTACCATAAGGATAGTTTTTCATGCAAAGGGTACAGCTGATATACACACACATGTTATAGTGGGCAAAACTGCCTTAAACATATAGTAGAGTAGAGTAGTAGACTCCAAAGTCAAAAACAATTTTGCTGGTTAGAACGAGGATGAAAAGACAATACATTTTTCCTTACCTTACCACCAAATCACTGACAGCGATCCTGAAATAGAAATGCGCATAATACCTACCATGCGCATACGCACCGTAATCCGATAGCGGCGCGCATTCCATATACGGCTGTAATGGCGGCGCCGGCTCGACCAATCAGCGCGCGCGGATTTCCCGCCCAGCACTCGTCGGCTCAACGGGTGCTTTATTGCGGCAACCATAAAATTGGGGATTGTATGTCGCGGTGTGATGTGTGGGCAATAATGTAAAAAATAATAGCTAGCTATCAAACTAATTCTTTGACAACATTATCGCCGAAAGCTTGTCACTCGCTTCACTTCACTACTCTATGAAAACGGTGTGTATAGATTGTGGATAGAAATAATACAAAATGTTTCAATAATGTATTTATTACCAAATTTGGGACATTTTGAAAAAAAAAAACATCTCTTCACTTCCAGTACTTCAAAGTACCTAGGTAATTAGTCAATTACATATGAGGTCATTTCATGTCATAGAGTAGGTACTTGACGCAATTTTCTCTAGGAGGGTATATTAGGGAATAAATTTATGTAAATATTTGGACTTGAAAAGCGTCATTGTATGGCTAGTGGAAGTTTTGACTACTTACTAATTATTTTAATTTTTAGTTTTTTGCATTCACAATGCATTTTTTATAATAGAAAAATGGAAAATGAAGTATTTAGAAAAAATCGACCCGTCTCACATCCCATCGGAGCTAGTTGTGAGACGGGTCGATTTTTTCTAAATACTTCATTTTCCATTTTTCTACTTACTAATTACTACAACTAATACTACTTATAACTGCCTCTGTGGTCTAGTGGTTCACACCAGCAATTTCAGACCAAGAGGTCCCGGGTTCGATTCCCAGTCGGGGTACATATTGTATTCGGTTTGGTTGGTGGTAGGACTGGTTCTTAGTCCGCCTAGCTAGCTACCACCGTCTTATCTAAGTCTGACGCCCTAACAATGATGTTTTCAGCATTATTGTGTTCCGGCAGTTAGAGATAAGATAGCCAGTTCCTCATGACTGTAAATAGCTTGTTACTAAAAAAATCAGTTTCCAATGCCTTTTTTGGATGTTTGTTTATAATAATATCGATACTACCAAAGAAAATAATATGTCCAACGGAAAAATGAAATTACAATTGATATTTTTGCAGGGAACCGCTTGTTGGTGACTGAAAATATTTACTCAGTCTGTATATTTAGGACAAGTGCTGCTCAAATAACCCTGTATGCTGCGACATTTCGGGGAAATACGTTGGGATTTTGTAGTAATTTGCCATCTTCTATTTAATTACCACAACGAAATTATTTTTAATTTTTCACCCTTATTATTTTTAATTCTATGGTTTTATTTGAAATAAAAAGAAGTTTAGTGACTTAATGAAAGTGACTAAATAAAGGCATTCAGTATTATTGATATTAAACAAACGTGCGACGTTTTAAGAAAGAGATAATTGCTCTTGCTGAATTTAATCTCTTTTCAAGGTTTTTCGCTGCGCAGGGGCTTTTTAGACCGATGGCGTACTAGATTCAATTTGAATTTAAGCTTTCTTTGTTCTACATCAAAAACTATATTACTACTATAATTAAGTATTATTACACAGTTGCAACTTAATATCGCTACCATCTAAGAACTATTCAAAAAGGACAAGAGTATAATTGAAAGTTTGACAAAACCAGACAACAGCTGATTAAAACCGGATAATATCAGGGCTTTGCATCCACCCCACCCGACCCCCTCTACCCCTGAAGACCCGTCTCGCCCACCCGGTCCCCTACCCCCGGGACCTCCGGCCGGGGTAGAGCGCCACTTGTTGATCCAGAACCGGGAAAATTGCCGTAACACCCGTAGACGCTGTTTGTTTAAAGAGGATTTAGGTAAGAATAGGAAATTAAGTCTAACCTTAGTGTGTTAGCTCTCCTGTTTACCCGGTTAATGGAGAAGAGTAGATTTGTTTTATTATAAAGTTTGTAGGTATTAAGAGCAGTTTATAAAGCTGTTTTCTATGCGCTGCAAGGCTTCATTGATCACAATCTAACTAAGATTAAGCTGTGACATACCTATTATCTTCAATGCTCATTTATTAGTTTTAACAAAATAGTATATTTTATAACGAGGGACTAAACGAAGCCATTATATACCAGAGGTGGTTTGGCTCCCGAGTGAGCGAGGGAGTCAATGAAACCGAGGGTATATTAAGTTGGCGTTTAGTCTCGAGGCGCAAACTGTACTTTTCACTTTGAGTGCGAGAAAAATAGTCTATTTAGTACAAAAACATTTAACAAATTCTTAAACTTTTCGCGGTCTGTAGTAGTAGTAGTAGTAAAAATATTCGCCCTTTTGTAGGACAGGCGAAGACATTTAGCCATACTGCCAATTTTTGAGTATTATTAAATTATTATAGTTTCTTATGTTTTCATAAGAATGTAAGTAGGTGTGTTACATTCCAATGCATCTTGGAGTATTTGGCGTCAAGTGTGTCAAGCCAGCCTTCTCGATAATTCTTGCAGAGGTTGTCACCACTATAATAAAACACTCAGCATCACTTTACCGAGTTCGCGCCTATTTTAATCATCCCACATATCGTCCAGTTGCGTAGACACTTGGGCACAAAACCACACCCATCTTGAGTCACAAAGTCCACTATGAAACAAATTGCGATTAATTAAAATATCCACTTAACCTTACCCGCCAAAATGGCGCCAAAAACTCGCGGTCAATTTTTTCTTCTAAACCAGTCACAAATTAACAATTTAAAACACGTGGCGCCACCTTCCTTGCGGAAAACCATTAAACAAAAAACATCTTAACATTTTCGCCACACTTCACAAATAATAGTATATTCACTGGCTGTTTCAGTTTGTCTAATGTCACATGAAGGAAATTAAAAAAGTAATTACTTTTTACTCCCTAGGGACTAAAGTGGTTCTTTAGTCCCGCTTCGTAGGGCTATATTGGCGTACTTTTAGAGCATGACAAGTGAAAAAGCAATGACGCTATCAGCTTCACGACACTTCTCAGACATCCGCAATTACAGACTTCTTAATATACTATCTCACCTTTTTACCTGTTTACTTACAGGTAAACGTGTAAAAAAGAGGATAGTTTAAGAAATACATGTGATGACTATAAATAAAGGTCTAAAGGTCGTAACCCACTCACACGACACCGCTCAGATTTAGATCGAACGCAGTATGTAAACAGTCTATCCGTAGTGGTTTTCAATAATTCCGTGACCATAGCCGTGCCAAGACGTCGTCAAAGGAAAATAAACTACAGTAATTTTAGTTAGAATTATAATAGTTATTTACGAATATAAGAAGTTTTTACAACAAAAACATATCTTACATGTGATACAAAATTATATTATTTTCTTTTGTGTTTGGTTTCGTTCTCAACAGATTACTAAATAGTAATCGGTAAACAGTAAGCGGGAGGCGATGCAGAAAAGTTTAGATATTTTCTATGAAAACTAAATATATTTCTGTTTGCATAAGTGTATCATTTAATATTGTTATATATCAGTACCTAAGTGTCCGCTAATTACAAAATACATGTAAGCAACGCTGAATAAAGATCACAGCAGACTTATCGTAAACGTATCAACTCGAGCGGTTCAGTATTCTTTGTATGAAACCCCCTACTGCAACGCACACTAATCGGAATCGTAACGTAATCGCCTCGACTCGGGACCAGCTCACGAACCGCTTTGCGGGTCGCTTAACTTGCTATCCCCGCGCTTACCGCTAGTCGTCCACGCGCTCACGTCTCTCCGTACCCGAGCTTACGGCTCTACGCACAGTGGTCTGAAAATGAAAATTAACTAACCACATTTCAAAAATCAGACTGAAATTTTGAGATTTGATCCCATGTCCACCTTTTTTCGATATGGAACCACTGTGCGGCGAGGCGTAAGCGCGGCGTCGTCGCCTAGCCGTAGCCGAGCCGACGACGTACCGACGCTGATCTGGTTTGGTTACGTGTTTGCGTAAGGTTGACGCCTGGTTGACCGCGAGGCGAAAGGCGATACGGTGTCGATCCCTTTCAGAGTTGATACAATCTGCTGTGACCTTAAAGGTCACAGCAGATATAGCACTAAGCACGTATGACGTACCAAACCGGTACCCCTAGTATGAGTTTGGCAAACTGTATTCGTAATCGAAAATTATCGCTTTATCTCTTTCATGTCCTTTGACTGCTTTACCGACATAAGCAGTTCATCCGATAGTTTTCGCAAACGTTGACAGTTAAAATCAACTCATACTAGGGGCACAGATCAGCGTCGGTACGTTCGACTCGGCTACGGCTAGGCGACGCCGCGCTTACCGCTCGCTGGTCCCGAGGCGAGGCGATTACGTTACGATTCCGATTAGTGTGCTTTGCAGTAGGGAGTTTCATACAAAGAATACTGAACCGCTCGCGTTGATACGTTTACGTTCCGTTTACGAGTTGATATATCTGCTGTGACCTTAAGTAGGCAGCACGACACCCATTTCTTCACATTATGCATGCGCGGCAGCTGACAGTAATACCACAGAATAGATATACCTAAGTACTACGTAATACCACAGATTACAAAATAGTTAGCAATACCGGCTATCTAGCCGTTCATATTTAATGCCGCCGCTGATACTCTTAGCACTGTTTACTGAATAAAGAACACTACTTATATCACAGCGAGATTGTACTTTTTAACTGTAAAAGTAACTATGCGACGTTATAATTTTATTATCTATACAACTACAACTAAATAAAATTGGAGTGTCTGTTTGTAATATTAAAATAACCGCTTTTTACTACATGCATCATCACTACATAGTATAAAACAAAGTCGCTTTCTCTGTCCCTATGTCCCTTTGTATGCTTAAATCTTTGAAACTACGCAACGGATTTTGATGCGATTTTTTTTAATAGATAGAGTGATTCAAGAGGAAGGTTTATATGTACTTTTTATCCCGATATTCCCACGGGAACGGGAACCACGCGGGTGAAACCGCGGGCGGCCGCTAGTATGATTATATATACGGTACATATACCAAAATAACATTTTTTTAAATTTTTGTCTGTCTGTCTGTCTATCTGTCTGTCTGTCTGTTTGTTCCGGCTAAGCTCTGAAACGGCTGGACCGATTTTGACGGGACTTTCACTGGCAGGTAGCGGATGTAATAAGGAGTAACTTAGGCTACCTTTTATCCCGATATTTCCACGGGAACGAGAACCACGCGGGTGAAACCGCGGGCGGCTGCTAGTTTTGTTGAATAAAAATGATAGCAATACGCACCGTTCGGGTTCAGTAAAAACACTGGGAAAGGGTAAGATGTAATAAATAAGCCGTAAAAACTGTTTTTATAATAATGCCATTTAACTTTAGCTGTTAATTAGCGCGTACTGTCTCTCAGCGCCTTTTTGATGTCATCCTTTCATCGCATTTGTGTTCTTCCGCGTGGTATATGGAGCCAAAGCCAAAATTAATAATTCAGCAAGTAACTAATTGTTTGCACCAACATTCGTGCTTTCTGGCATTTTTATTATGTATTGCTCAACAGGGCAGCACTTAGCCTTTATCACACCTGATGTTAAGTGATGATAAGGCTGAAGATGGAAACGCACTTTTCCCGGAATCTTCAACCACTTAGGAACTGGCTATCTTATCTCTAACTGCTGGAATAGAACAGCATCGTTGTTATTGCGTCAGACTTAGATAGGGTGGTGGTAGCTAACCAGGCAGACTTAGAACAACAAGTCCATCATCATCAGCCCGTATCCGTCCACTGCTGGACATAGGCCTCTCCTAGTTCACGCCACTGAGCACGGTTTTCAGCTCCTCGCATCCAGCCCCTACCTGCCATCTTTCGTAGGTCGTCACTCCACCTGGCACCAGGGCGCCCTACGCTACGCTTGCCTAAGCGCGGTCTCCACTCCAGAACTCGTTTGCCCCAACGGCCGTCGGTTCTTCGCGCGATGTGACCTGCCCATTGCCACTTCAGCTTGCTTATTCTTTGGGCTATGTCGGTGACCTTGGTTCTCTGTCGAATAACTTCATTTCTTATCTTATCCTTTAGAGAAACGCCGAGCATAGCCCTCTCCATAGCTCACTGGGCGACTTTGAACTTGTGGACTAGTCCCACCGTGAGTGTCCATGTTTCGGCTCCGTAAGTCATTACGGGTAAGAACAAGTCCTAACACCAACTAAACCGAATACAACATGTACACCCACTGGGAATCGAACCCGGGACCTCTGGATCTGATACTAGTGGTGTCAGACCAATCGACCGACCCATTTCCACTTGAGTCTCGCCAGCTAAGCTCCACTTTTTGAGCTCAGTTCGATTCGACAGGTGACATTTAGAACTATTTGAGCCAAAGGTCGCGGGAAAGGTTTCAATTTCGCGGGATGCTGCTGGATGCGGGCAGCGCAGGACCGATCGTTGTGGAGATCCTTGGGGAAGGCCTATGTCCAGTAGTGGGCGGGTGGCTGACATGATGAGCCAAAGACTTGAAGTATAAGTTATTCTGTGCCAAAGCTCTCCAGACCTTAGTAGTTCTGTATACTTACAATCGGAATAAACAACGGCTAGAATCGATACCGCCTCGACACAGCCGTGATCGAGCGGCTGAATATTTGATGTCGCCCGAGATCGAGACGAGTTGGTACTGCAAGCTCTGGTCCCGGTAAAAATAGACTGGTGGTGCCAATCAAGCGATGTAAGCGTTGGTCTGGTCTGGTCAAATATAACAAGGTTGAGAGGTTGGCTGTTTCATTGGACGTGTAATCTCTGGAACTTTGAACCGAACGTTTTTTGCTAGTTCAGTTGTGTGTGCGAACACCCGGTTGGTTCGCGGGTATTTTCTCAGTTTTGCTTGTAAATGAGGTACATTTTGTCTAATTAAAAGATGTAGAAGTGTGCGAACTGACAACTTTCTCGTTGTCGGTGATGTGAACTTGTCATTAACTACTTATATTTGACATGGGCTACACCCACCACTTTTTCTTATAACTGTAAAAAAATAATTAAAACAAAGAGCCTAGGACGGTTGATTTAAGCCTTTTACTTCACTTAAAATTTGAAAAATATTGTGTAAACTAACTAACTAAAATTTAAATTCCCATTTTAATGCGTCAATGGGACTTTACCAACACAAGTTGCACAAAAATGTCAATACAATTCTTCCTTTTCCTTCGTAAACCTTCAGGCATTGTAGGAAAGTATAAATCAATACATCGCTACTAGTGTTACAGCGATAGTTCATAGGTGGACCTGAATATTTCACAGTTGCTCGCCCCTCATGCTCGGATTAATCGGTCAATTGTAGCTGTTTCTTTTACATTGGAAAAGAAATGTGTTTTACATTCTAACTACAGTCGAGTTGACTAGGAACTTTAACAACTTAAACTAGGTACGTGTTTAAAAATGCATCCATTCACCAGTATAAATGTGAGAATTTATAATGTTCATATGTTACTTCCTCTTTTACTGCTAAATTAGTGAAGCTACTTTGATGATTTTGCATAGAGATACATTATTGGATACCCTTTAGATACAAAAATTTGAAGCAACGTTATAGCCGGGAGCGCAATATAATCGAATTCCGCACGGTCGAAGTTTCATGCGAAACGTTAGTAGTTTGCGGAAATCTTTTGACTTTTTATATTTCTATCTTAAAGATGAAGATAATAGATAAAAAAAATATTTATTCAAATAAACATGATTCACGTGTACTTTTGAATCGTCGACATTTTCCTACCGCCCATTCAAGACTCTTTTTTCCTCCTTATTTTCCCTATTTGAACTCCAACAGACATGATAAATACAATTTTAAATACAATGTTAACTTCCATTTGATCTAATACCAAATTAAAACTTGCCATCTTCTTGAACAAAGTAAGCTAAGTATTTAGCGTTATTACTTATTTAGTTACTTACATCAAAGAAATGCCACTTAAGGAATACATAACGAGGATTTTGTTCCTTCAAGATTGTTTATAATTGAAGGCTTGTCTTTTTAATCATACCTTTTACTTTTACACAAAGTAAATAGTGAAAGGTGTGTTATTAGCGGCTGAAAGAATACTGTTCGACAAATGACGGTCTCCGGGTGCAGCGGCGGCCTGTCAGTCATGCAAATTGCAAGTCATTACACGATCGAACTGCGTTTTTATACTGGTTCTCTTCTATTTGTTCTATAAATGTGATTGGAAAACAACCACCATTATTTTTATTATCATTAAAGAGTATTTATGTGGAAAACGTTGAACGTTTTGTAAGTTATCATAGTTTGCGTTAAGTGGCTGTGTTATTCTGAAATAGTATCCCATACATACCTACTATAGATAACTTTTGAATTTATAACAATAAATACCTTTACTAATGGACGCGTGTATGGGCACAGCCGGACGATAGCGTAGTCTACTGACGTGTCCATTTTGATCTGTTGTCGCCAGTACCATTGAATTTATTATTATATACATGTAAAAATACAGTCCACACTATCATTTACCACCCTTAAACACACCTATTCTTTAACTTATTTATCTTTTTTTTAAATTCATTACTTACTGAGTGAAAAAGTAAGGGCTTATACAAATCGCTACCTAAGCATTCGACGAG